>CM061230.1:9239217-9763210 GCA_030844895.1 Ambrosia x helenae | reverse complement strand
ATACATACACAAAGCTCACTCTCTCACACACACTTGCAGACACTTTATCTTCCCCACCCCTGCCACCCCACCCCACCCCACCACCACCATAAACTGTTCTTTCCAACTTCAAACCACCTCCCTCACTGCACCACCATCACTGCTGCACCTCCACCACAACGCACCTCCACACCTGCAGACACTTTGTCTTCCCCACCCCTGCCCACCCCACCCCACCACCGCAATCTGTCCCCCATCCGACTGGCCCACCACCATTGCACCATAAACCACCACCACTGCACCTCGATCTGAACCCTAACCCCCAAATCTAGATCCGTTTATTCCCAAACAAAAACCGGTCAAAACTCCGAAACCCTAACCTGCTAACATAATCCCCAAACAAAAACGAAACCTTAATGCACCTCCATCTCCTCCCATTTCCACCACTGTTGTTCACTCCGTCACCACCTAACCAACTCGCTCATTCCACCGCAAACATCACTATTAAACGTTGTACCAACACCACTTCATTATTCGTCATCCTCCACCTGCAACCCACCACAACCACCTCCTATCTCACATCTGAAATCCTCACTTTCACACCATCCTCAAAACCATCTCTACCGCACCTAACCACCACTAGCAGCCCTAATATAATAGATGCAGTGGAGATTGATGGTGGTTACGAGATGGGGTGGTTTAGAGAGAGAATGGGTGTTTAGAGAGAATGGGCGATAGAGGACGAAAGAGAGGTGGTGGTGGTGGTGGTGGTTGCTGAAGGTGTATGGTAGTCGTGGATTTGGTACTTTTAGAGAGAGAGAGAGAGGAGTGAGATATGTGTTGTGTGTATGTATGCAGATGTATGTCGTGTGTGTATATATTTAATATTATAATATAATAAAGTATAATATTTAATAATATTTATTTTTAATTGTAGGGGTACTTTGGTCATTTCACAAATATTAACAGAAAAAATCTAACAGAGTTAGTAATTTAGACTCAAATGGTTATATAATTATCAACCAGGCACTCAGAATGTTAAAAATGAAATTGTTGGACTCAAGTAATTAAAATCAACAAAACAAAGGGACTCAAATAAGAATTTACTATCGTATTTAAAATGTTTGATTCATGTTTGTGTTGACCTAAGAGGCATACATGCTCTAGTTGGTTTAAGGGATAGTGGGTTTTGTAGCAGAGCAAGCGGTGCGAAAGGCAGAGGCGAAGAATGTTGAAAAGCATCATAAAGCTTGTGAGTAGAACCAACACATTTTTGTACCCCTGGCTTTTGATACCTTTGTCTCCTTGGCTCTAGAAGCTACTCGTTTATTGACCATAAAAAGCAAAAAATAAGGTTAAGGCCTCCATTACATGCCACGTCGGCATATACGTTTTCTTTTATATATATAGATAGATGTCAAGCTACAAAAACAACTCTCTTTCTTACAACATATTATGATTTTTCCATCACATACACAACCCCTTGTTGCAGCATATTACAATTTTGCCATCACAAAGCAGCCCTATTCTTACAACACAATATCACTTTCTCTTAAAACATTATTCTTAACCATGTATGAATAGAGTGATAATATTACTCTTATGATTATGATTGACGCCGCAGATGAGTTAGCATTCATCAATGACGGACACATGGTGTAGGGAAGGCCAG
The DNA here is from genome assembly GCA_030844895.1 of Ambrosia x helenae. Taxonomy (NCBI): domain Eukaryota; kingdom Viridiplantae; phylum Streptophyta; class Magnoliopsida; order Asterales; family Asteraceae; genus Ambrosia; species Ambrosia x helenae. The sequence goes on along the minus strand of CM061230.1, from coordinate 9,761,559 downwards.
CGGGCGTTACCCTTCAACTTTTTTGGTGTAGTCCAATTGAATTAGTGTCCCAGAAAGGGCAACCATACATTGGTGATATGTCTATGGCATGCCTGAAGCGTGGTAGCCTAGTCGGTTCAAGAATAAAAATCCTCGAAAATGGAGCAGGTAATGAAAATGGTCGAGTCGAGGTATAGTAAAGGGTCTCTTGAAGAGACATTAGACATAATGGTTCCAGAAGAATCTTGGGTACCAGAAAATAAAGATATCTTAGTAAATTATATCATGTTTGGAATCGAAACGAAATCGACGACGATAATAAATTTGTGTATCTATATAATAGATATAGCGCTTGAAACAGAGCCGGTCCCAGGTTTTTGGAGAAATCTCTTAGACGGGCGGATGCGAATCTCTTAGGCGAAGGTAGTGCAGGTGAAAGCCCAATAGATCCCATTTTTTTTATCGCTCCACATAGCTCACGACCCAGCGCGAAGAAATCTCTTAGACGGGCGGATGCGAATCTGGATCTATCAACGGAGCAATTCCATTCCAGTCGTAGTCTCAATCCCATATCGAACTGAAAAGTCGGGGGCCTTTGAATTGACAAAAAATTGCAAATATTAAAATGCAAAATCGATTTTTTTGTTACTCAATCGCACTACATATATAGATTAGCATTAATGGAAAAAAAATAGTCGTTACATGGATAATCCTTGTTTCGCCTGATATTGAGACATTAAACAACCATTGGCGGTGTTTGATTACCTTTAAATTTGCTCATAATTTTTTTGCTAGTCGACATCCACGTCGGTTACAATTAGCAAGGTCGCGAGTAATAAGAATAGGAGATGACGATACATTCAAGAAAAAAAGAACCTGGCCATTAGTTCTTCAAGTTTTGGGTCTAGACAGTTTACTTGTTTGCTCTTTTATGTCTTTTAGTTATTAGCTTTTAAATTTAGGCTAAATAAACATTAATATACGAAGAAAAAACAAAATAAAAATTGGAGGCCCTTATTTTTTAGGGTCCCTAGGCTTTTTCCTGGATTGTTAAGCCTATCGGGCCGACCCTGGCTTGAAATATTTGTAAATGATGAGGATCAAGAACTAAGATCTGTCGATAATTAAATGTGAAATGATTGGCCAAAATAGAAAGACGCAAGTAAGCATAATTGAAATCTCTCATGAATCTAGAGTTTTTGGACAAGTGGTCCATACAACTAAAAGTTATAAAATATGTGAGATACAAATGAGCCTTTGTGGAGGAACATAATGAGAAAGGTGACATTATGAAATATAAGGCACAATTTTTTGCATGAGTTTTTTCGTAAAGACTCATGAAAAATTATGAGGAGAAAATTCTTCGGTGGTGGATGCAACAATGTTGGAATCTGGTAATATAAGAGAGAATTGATATGCATCTAATGAATATTATGATATTTTAAATATATGATAATGAATTTTACATGAAATCCCTGAAGGATTTAAGTTTTCAAAATCATGTAAATCAAGTTCTCGAGAACGATGTAACTATTACACACAGATTTGGATCCAAATACCATTATATATGTTGTATACATTGATAAATTTAAATATATTAGGAACTTATGTTAAGTTCCATGAGGAAATTTAGCGCTTAAAAGCAATCATCTTAGGAATGTAATTCCTATGCAATGATAAGGATATGGTGATTCTAAAGTATGTAAGATTGTACAATATGAAATGGAAGTGAAACAGGTAACGAATTCTTTGAATATGATATGGGAAACAATATGCTTTATGCGACAAAACTCTTGAAGAGCTCATTAACATACATTATTGGTTAACATGGAAGGAAGTCCATGACTAATTGCAAATGCATTGAGGCATTGGAATTAAAGGGCCGAGAAATATATTATATGAATTTAACAATTTTTATATATGAACTAAAATACCTTACTCAGACATGTTATAGTTAACTTGGTGATTGTCTCTGAGGAAAAAGACATGAATATGTTGTACTCGTTCATGTGTTATAAGATATGTTGATCATATTATCATACGTCATGATGATATGATATGCAGGTTGAGCATTTGTTAACCATATCTTTGTCAAGTTACATCCAAAAGATGTTGGGGCATTTTAATATCTGAAGGTCAATCTCTAAGAAAGTTGTAGATTGTTAAAACATTTGGTATAAAATGAATTATTATTATCATATTCTGAATAACGATTATCAATGGATAAGTACCATAGTTAAGTGCAATCGATGCAATATTTCGTGTACATTATACACAACTAGATATATCATTAATTTATGTTAATGTATTAATACGATACAGTTTGTTTCCAATAAGGAGACATTGAAATGATTTAAAATCAAATATTTTGATACTCTCAAGGTATGAAAAATATGAGTTTGTATTTTACTAACCCGTAAAAAAGGATTTAGCTAGTATTTTTGATGCAGGGAATGTAACACTACTAACCCGTAAAAAAGGGGTTCAATTAGTCTTATTGGTGCAAGGAATGTAACATAACGCGCTCGTTGATTTTATAGTACGCATATACGTGAAGAGGCACTAGACATCTAACATGAAGATCATACATATTTGCTTAGTTTAAATATGTGTATATCAAGAAGATCAAGTGGCACTTCTGTCACACCACGCCAATGGCGGAAACACGTGGCGCAACGCTCGAAAGCATATTAAAGTCAAGATTAACACAAACTCTATTTAATTAGAAAATATCATTTTATTAAGATGTCGAAAATAAGCATCTTGTACAATATTTCACAAAACAACAAACAAGAAGTTCATAAGTGGGGTTTTTCCGTTTAGGTTCCAACCCGATGATAACAATAGATGAAACGCCGACAACTATCCGACATCCTGAATTCCACCGCACTAGCCTCATATCTATTCAGCATTTAATTACCTGAAAGATATGTTTAAAAATACGTCAATATATAAAATATTGGTGAGTTCACAGGTTTTAGTTTCGTAATAACAACATTTTTACATCCTGTGCAGATCCAGCACAATTTGTGGCCTTTGTAAGGAGTAGCTAGCTCCTACAAAACTATGATGATGAGCAATCCCTTGAGCCCATAACCAAACAAAGACTAATAAATATGCCCCGCGATCACCAGTTGTTTCTCGGCAAATAACAACTTAGTTCAGAATACGTGCACCCCAGACATACGCCGATGCATAATCGACGCTATCGATTAGGGGTGGGCCTTGTCAGGCACCAATAGTACTACCCAAATATTCCCTCGGTTTCATTTCCCTGAATTAATGTTTACAGTAGCGAGGACTGATGTATTGTAAAGTACATCTATTTCCAGCGTAAAGTTTGTATAGTTTTTTGAGTCGTTTAGATAGTGTTTTTATTAGTTTTAGGCTTGTACCAGTCTATTTTATTTAGTATAGGTTTTTATAGATTTGTATTAGTTTTGGGTCCTTTTTAGTGTTTATCTATTTTATTTTTTATTTTGTAGGTGTTCATAGACGTTGAAGCGTAAATGAACAACTTTGGTCAAGTCAAGAACACTCGAGTCGAGAGCACGGAGCCATACTACTAAATAATAATAATACTAAATAATAATGATAATCTATATCTATATCTATATCTATATCTATATCTATATCTATTCTATATATATAATAAACCAAAACAATTTTAATGACATGTCATAATATTATGCAATCTCTCTTTTAAGAGATGCCACATAGGATATGATGTGGTAACTCTAGTAATAAAATAAAAAAAAATCGGTTAGTTTGTAAACCTCCAAGGGCTTGAAGCCCAAAACAAGAAAAAGAAATTTTCTTGGAGAACAAGGAATGGCCGTAAAAAAAATATAATATGGAGGCAGCGAGATTTTTGAAGGGGGGCCCACATATTATTAAAAGGGGAGAATTCGAAGCAGCAGGAAATAGACGAAGAAGGGTTCGACAGCTCCAACATGTAGAAGAAAAAGAGAAGGGGGTCAAGGTTTGAACGTTAGGTGTGAGCATGGGTCGGTTCTAATTCAAGTATTTATTATTTATTTATTCTAACCCATTGTGAACACCATTAATATGTTTAGTTTTCATTGTTTTGATTTTATCATGACTTTTATTAGCTAAACCTTGATGCTACCTAGGTTAAAGATGATTGCACTTGTTTGATTTGTTTTCTTTTGGTTTTGAAACTTTTGGTTATGGATGAATTTTAAAGTAAAAAAACTCTTTATTTTCTGGTTTGATGTGTATGCGTATTTAGTTTTTTTAATTAATTTTTATAAACTCTACTTGCGTTTTTGTGAATGTCTTTCAAGTATGAATGCGGGTTAGGTTGCGGACTGGGTGTTAGCAACTAGTTTATGGTTAATTCTGCAGGTTATCCATAGGAGTTGTAATTGTTAGTTAGGTAATTCTAAGTGTTCTACCAAGTCTCAATAGCTGTAAGGTGCGAGATTGTTGGTCTGTCTAGGGTGTTAAATTGTAGTTCTAGTGGCTTTGTGAGAAGATCTTCCTCGTTTCCCTAGCATTCCTTGTAGGCCAAGTCTTATCAGAAATATTGTAGTTACCCCTTGCACTTTCGGGTGTATTGTAACTTTCGCGCTGTGAGGTAGATTGTCTAACGGGTACTTTAAGATTCGAGTAGGTAAGCCTGTAAGGGTAACCTCTCAACCGGTGGTTTAACAACTTTTAGGAATTCTGCGGGTTATATCTTGAGAAGGGTTAGGGTTCCCGTAGTTGACTTTAAGTTTAGTATTTTAAGATCCCGGTTCCACACCAATTCCATAGCCATTAGAAACGTATCATTCATGTGTAGGATTCTAGCCTAGGTAGTGCCTTCCCATCATCTTATCCCAGTTCCAGTTCCCAGCTTGTGTATTTAATTATTTTAGTTTTATTTTATTTATTTGCATTAGTGTGTTAGAAAACCCCCCAAACCATAAAAACATTATTAAGCCAGTTTGTAGATAAGTAATCGAGTCTAGTTTACATTTTCTATTAGAGTCTCGTGGGTTCGATACTCGGACTTACTTTAGCTGTTAGCACTGACCGGTACACTTGCCGGTTGTGTGGTTTAGGTTTAGAGAGTCTTAGGTTATAAATTTAAAACTTAGAGTGTCTAGTTTAGGTTAATTTAGTTAGTTTTTACTAAACCATTTTGAGCACATCAAGTTTTTGGCGCCGTTGCCGGGGACTCTTAGCGATTGTGTTTACTAGCTTTGATTACACTTATCTGTGCTACTTGTGTTTTGTTTTGAGTCTGTCTTTTTTTTTGTAAAATGAGTCGTAGGAGTCTAATTTTATGTGTCTTTTGTTTCTTTTGAGTCTGTAAATATGTGTGAGATTTGTGGAGGACCCCACTTTACCATTTTATGTCCACAATATGAGGGGTCCTCTGCACATTATTATGCTAATTCCTTTGTGCAGCCGCAACCATATTATACACAGGGTTGTCCTACATATTATTATGATGACTCGTATCAACAACCACATTATGGTCAGTTTTCTGGAAGAAATTCTTGTGAGAATAGTGGTAACGATTAGAGTAAAATAGAGAGTCTCTTGACATTATTAGTTGCTAAAGATGAAAATACCCAGAAAACGTTAGCAGAGCATGACATCCTCTAAAAAAACCGGCAGGCTGTTATTTTAGATCTTCAACGAACATTAGAAGACATATCTAAGAGATTAGATGAGGAAGAAGGAAAAGAAAAATTTCAGCAAGAGCAGCCGCCAAAAGTTGGTTATACATATGATGAGGAGGGCAACTACCTTGGGTACATGAATGCTCCGGGGGAGTTGTTCCCAACTTTTCCATAAGAAGGGAAAGAGCCGATCATGCAATACGCTGATGAGTCAGATGAAGAGATCATTCCCATCACGGAGACGAAAATGGACGTTGAAGTCCCACCTCCAGTGCCACAAGTTACTATATATGATTTTGGGAGTGACTCTTACGATGAAGACGGTGAAGACGACGAAGAAGAATGGGCGGCATATCAGAGGTGGTTAGTGAAGAAAGAAGTGATAGAAGAAGAAGTGGAATTGGGGGACTCCATAGGTATGATGTTTGATGCAGATGAAGACAATGAGGATAGTGAGGAGTCGTTATATGAGGAGGATGATTTTTTAGATCTGGAGTTAGAGGGTTTGCCTGTTTATGAAGAAGTAGGGGAGTCCGATCCCAATAGGGATATAGCATACCTAGATGCCCTACTCGAAGGTGAACCGACAGACATGACTGAACCTGCACCAGATGAAAGAAATAAGTGTGGGGATCATCCTATGGAAATGGTGGTAGAAGAAGCGCACCATAGCTGGCCCGTGGTAATAGATGGAACTTCAAAATCAACAACATCACGGGAGAAGGCAAGGAAGAGAAAAGGGAATGATCGGAATCAGAATCGGAATCGGAAGAGGATCAACGGCTGGCACGAGTTGGAGAAGAAGAAGCCACTAAAGTTCAAGCATGATCAATCGTCTTGCTACATGCCACGCATTCGGTTCATTCCAGGTAAGTTTAAATATTGGTGGCCCGACCCGTTTAAATTCGATAAAATCTTTCTCAATTCCACTAATATAATTTTGTTAATTAATAAGGACCGGGTGGAATTAAACGGGTTGGATCGGGTCCAAATAAAAGAGAAGCCCCCTGATTAAGTTTAACTGTGGGGAGGCTCTGTAGAGTTTGTAAATTTATATTTATACTTATTTATTATTATTTTTTTCTAGTTTTTTTTATTTGTTGTCCGTCCTTCGGTAGTGGTTAATAGGTTTTTATCTTTCTATTTTATCTTTGTTTTTGTGTCTTTGAGTCTGTTTGCAGGTTTGCGTGTTTGCTGGGTAGAGGAAATTTCACCATGAGCGGATCCCATGTATTATCTTTATATATATTTTTTGAGTGGGAATTTTGGTAGAGGTTTGGGTAATAAAAGAGAATTTTTCAAAAAAAAAAAATTAATTAACTTTCTGTGAAAAAAGACTTTTAACGTAATTTGAGGAGTCTGGGCTGACGTGTTCGCCTCATGCGACCAGCTATTACCCCGAAAAGTTATATATTTTTTCTCGCTGGCAACGCGTGTTGTGATCACCAGTGTCCTTCACGTTGAGCGAGAACCAGATTTTTTTCTTCTACCCATTTGGTTCTACCACCATTCATCGCCATTTTGCCAAGCAGGTACGTCTTCTTGCTTGTTGTTATATTATGAGTCTAAGTTAGTAGTTTGAGTCTTTTTTATTTTTTGTGTGGTTCGGAATTATGCTCGGGTTTTGTTTGTTTCGTTTTACGCAGGTTTGGATTGCACCGCCCGTACTCAATCTCCATTCGGGTGATTCCAGAGTTGTTTATCATTTGTCAAGGCAAGCCTAGATTTTACCAGTTTGTCAGAGCCGATCGCGACCAAAATGCTATACGATCGAGCTGGATTGGACTAGAGTGCTAGAGCTTACGAAGAAAAATTAACCAGCTAAGTCCTTTTCAATTTGCCCTCGTCTTTTTATTTTTGTATTCGGAATTTATTTTTTGTTTTAAGTCGTTTTCTATTTCTACATTGAGGGCAATGTAGAGTTTAAGTGTGGGGATGGGAAACTGTCGTTAAGTCTGTGTCGTTTAGTCTGTATACAGAGTCATTTTGAGTCCAAGGACTCAACCCGAGTGGTGAACACACAACAAAACTCAAGTACTCATCATGCCCCTCATCACATTTTAACCTTTGAAAACATTTCAACATGTGACAACATATCTTTCCCCCGATCAAATAGCAGAAAATAGCAAGTTCGTGGTCAAGCACCGACGAACGTCCTAGTGCGTGTAAGTCACTAAGTCTATAGCATGTGTTTTTCCGGCAAGTTGTACACCCAACTCCCAGCACCACCATTTACATATAATTCCCCGTTTAATTAAACGTATGTCCTAGGTCCGTTGGTGATGGATTACCCTCGTTACAAGTAACATTTATACTTTCATGAATATTAATTAACTTGTATAATATTATTCTCGACCCGACTCACTCGACGTATAATTATTTTCCCATTAAATAATTATACTAAGACCTTGTCGATCGATATAATATTTTTAGCACTCGACTCGACTCACTTTACCGTATATTTATTTTCCCATTAAATAAATATACTTAAGATCTTGTCGTTCGATATAATATTTTTAACACTCTCGACTCGACTTACTTTACCGTATATTTATTTTCCCATTAAATAAATATACTAAGATCTCGTTGATTCGATAGTATATATTTTTATTGTCAAGTCCATACACTTGTTTTAAACGTTTAATCGTAAGATTATTTACGTTATTTTTTTCTCTCACGAATAAATTTCCAATCACCCGAATTATATATTTTAAATTCTTTAAAATATATGTTCTTATTTTCTCCTTAGACGTAATATTACAAATACTTCTTTGTTCGTTTTTTTACGTCTTAGTCCGTTAATACGTCCAAATCCGATTACTTAACATATATGTATATATTGTTAAATTTCCAAGTTTCGATAATATGTATCCATGAAATTAATCACCTTTTAATTTCTACATATATTACTTGAAAGTTTATAAACATATTTGTATTTTTATTACCAAGACTTGGTTACTTATATATATAAAATGCTCCAACACTTTTATATTCCCATTTATATAAAAGTGTTCATTTTTATATAAGTTTCCACCAAGCTTTTATTTTATCTAACATTTTTATAAAAACCTTTGTTTTTATATATTTCCACATGTTAGAAAATCTATATTTTTATAAAACTCCATTTTATAAAAATACATTTTTATACAAGATACATATGTATATTTGCTATTATTTACCAAATCCACCTTGGAAAGTTACCATTCTACACTTTTGACACTAAACTTTTCATAGTTATATTTTTAGATACAAGTTTCTAAAAATATCATTTTATGTCCATCAACTTCTAAAGTTACCAAAATAGTCCTTTAACTTATAAAGGTTACATTTTTCTATTCAATCTTTCAAGATTAACAATTTCCTACTAAACTAGTGGACTTTATTTGATCATCTTTGTCATGTTAGTTTATTTTTATGTCCCAACACCTTTAATAGTCTATAATCATCCCATTAAGGATACTAATAGGTGTACTTAGTGTATTTTGTCCAATATGTCCAATTTACATTTTTCAAGTGTGTAGACTTTGAAGATGTAAAATTTGTGTAACTTATTTTCTAACAAAATCAACACTATGACAACTCATAGATGATTATTTTTTGAATATTTAAACCACATTTAAGGTTATTCAAGTTCTATTAACAAATCTTGTTTAGATCATCATCTTGTTTAAGTTTTTGTGAACTTTATGAAACTACAAGAATACTACATATATCCATCACCATTTTCGGCCCATATACACCCTTATAACACCATTTAAGTCTTAAAAAGTATATGTTTTATCATGAAAAATTCCATCAAGTTAACCCATTGTACAACTTGCTTTCTAGATACAAACATAAACTTTTAAAGACAAGAACAAAATCAAGAATACTTACAACTAGCACAAGGCTAGGGAAGCTAAAAATACTTGATTTTGATAGGGTTTAGTGTGTTCTTCCTAGGTGGTTAAGCTCCAAGCTTAAAACACACAATTGGGGTTTGGAAAATGGATGTTTTATGGATGAATTTGGAGTGTTACAACTTGAAAGTGGTGTGTGTGTGTGTGGATAAAACTCACGGCTCATGGAAGAAGAAAGAGTTTTTTTTTTTTTTTTGTCAAGTGTTGTAATCATACAACCTCTTATAATCTTCCAAAGATCACTCAATGACACAAGATTTATGCTCTAGATGACTAGATCTTCCAATCCCCTAACTCATGGGATATGGATTCTAATGGATATGGGAAAGGGATGCTTGGCTGAGAATTTGCAAGGATTTTAATGGGTTTTATAAATCTTCTAAGGACATAATATCTCATCCAATCTTCCTAAGATCTCACCATATCAATCTTTAGATTTAAAGCCCTTGTAATATGGAGATATGGTACTTGGATGATCTTGCTAGATATGTAAGAATGTATGTTGGCCGATTTATTGCAAGGATTGGAAGATTTTTAGAGATCTTACAAGGACACTACAAATCCATGCTAGATCTCTCATGTCCCACATTGTAATCTTTTTAATATTCTTGAGATCTTGATCAAATAAAAATATTTTGGCCATGTGATGATCAAGGGCCGGTTTGGGGGTGGTTTAGTGGGGTCCATAACATAAAACATTTGCTAGTTACTTGATTATGATTCACACATAGCGTTCGGGTTTCGTTCGGGTATTAATCGGATTTTATTTACGCGTTATTCGGACATTTTAATGGCCCCCAACAACCCTTAAACATAGCCTAGTTTAAGTGTTGGTTGGTTAATTAGGCTCTTGTTGGGTGAATTTATAAGTTATACGCGTACCGGGTGCGGTACGCGCACTTTATTCGTTACCGAGAGATTTGTATGTAAAGTTTTCACTTATGGTTTCGGAGTTCCAAAACACATTATATTTTGTGAAAATACCCTTTATTTTATATCCTGGGTGTCCGGGATCCTTTTCGTTGATTTAATTTTTGCCGGGTAATCACCAACGTCCGTTCCGGACAAGTTTATTCGCACGCGATTTCGTCGTGCTTCAACATTAAACATGTGCATCCCTATGCATCTTATGGGGAATTTGATATTCTCTAAAGGCTAAATTAATCCAATTAATTTAAATATGCACTTAAACCGTTAATTACATATACTAATTACGTACAGAATCACATCAACTTTTGTCAGATGTTACAACTTCATTGACTACAAAAACTTTGCACAACTTTCATAGAAGATCGATATTGTCATTTAAAGATACATATTAAAATGAGGGGGAGTATTAGAGACGTTGCACTCTTTTTCCCTTCACTAAGTTTTGTCCCACCGGGTTTTTCTTAGTAAGGTTTTTAACGAGGCAACAACTGATCCAGCAGTATCAACGGAAGTTAATACGCGCTGCACTCCTTTTCCCTTGGCTATGGTTTTGTTCCACTGGGTTTTCCTAGCAGGGTTTTTTAACGAGGCAGTACCACTAAGCGTATTAAATTAAAAGAATAATATACTATAGTAATCCATCATGTGAATAGTCAAGGGGGAGTGTTATAAATGTATATTTATTTGTGACGCTCCACATACATAACCCCCATCTCCCCATTAGTTTTGTATTAATGTATATGCCCTATAAATAGTGGCATGTGTATTTCATCTAGATACATCAATAAGAATAAATTATTCTATTATCTATTTTCTCTAATCCATATTTTTATATCTACACATGTTGTATGTTAGTTGCTAGTAGGCCGTTGTTTTATAACAATAACTACGTTTTTAAAATTGTAACTAGTAAGCATCAACTGAATTGAATGTATATTTCTAATATAGATTTCTAAACGTAACGTATATTGCATAAGATATATTTATAACTATGTTTTTAAAATTAGAACTAGTATGCATCAATGAAATATATATTTCGAATATAGATTTCTAAACGCATCGTATATTGCATAAAAGGTTAAGTATACTTAGATTGTTAAATTTTATATAAAGTTACAAAATTTGGCTATTAGTTTATAAAAGCATAAGTTTGTAGAACCGTACACATTTTAAGTACATAAAATATTCTTTATTATTATTGGAAATTATGTCAAATTTTATAAAAAAAAGTTACAAAAATTTGGCTATTAGTTTATAAAGGTATATGTTTTGAAGAACCGTACACATTTTAAGTCTATCAATTTCTTTTTACTATTGTTGGAAAGCGTATACATCAATTTATTTAAAGGGATAATTAAACGTTTTGTCCTTTATGTTTACCTAAAATTGCATCGTATGTTCTTTATCTTCAAAAATTACACCGTATGTCCTTTTTTTGAAAACTTTTGTAGACCACATGTCATTTACATTAACCTATTCAATATCTTGGTTATCTTTAATTATATACTACTAGCTGATTACCCGGGAGTGTCCCGGGGTTGAGAGATTCTTTTTTTTTTATTATTTTATATAGTATTTGATATAATTGTCTAAATTAGTTTTAAGCAAAAGTTAGTAATGTCGCTGCTGTTAAATTGATGTTGCTGCTGCTGTAATTAAACGTTGCTACTGCTGATGCGTAATTAAACGCTACAAATAAATATAATGAGCCTTTAAGATACAAGAACCTGTTGTATCGGTTTGTCGTGGTCTATTGGATTCACAAACTCAGTCACACCAAAGTCTTTCACTGCAATTCATAATTGATATAGAATACATTTCAAGCCTAGTATTTCTGTATCTCATCCAAGAACTTTTTATAAGGAAAACAAAAAAAAAACATAAATGATGCATGCCTCGTTCAAACTTTCTGTTGTCAATATGTATCCCAATTATTCGTGAAGCGCCTGCTACTTTTGCACCCTCTACTAAGCTTACAAACGCCACGACTCAAGAAATTTAAATGCTTTTGAGGGCAAGTTTAAGGGTGTGGTGGCCTGGGTTTGACGAGATGATATTTCCATTTTGGAGGAAAGGTGGGCAGTGGAGGAAGTTTAGGGAGCGAAAAATGGGGGCATGGTTTTTTATGTAGTGGTTCTGGCTTTGGCTTGGGCTCTAGCTTTGGTTTTGGCCCTTGCTTAGGATCTGGCTTTGGTTTTGGCTCTGGCTTGGACTTCGGTTTTGGTTTTGGTTTTAGTTTGGGCTCTGGCTTAACAACGGGTGGATGATGGAAATGGGAATTAAACTTCTTATACAAAGGGTGGGACTTAGGGAACGATGACCAAAAGGTGGCGGAAGCGCAAATTGCCGAAGAAAATTTTAGTTCTCCGGAAGGTCCAAAGGTGTGTTTTTAGTCGGACTTCGACACGAAAGTTATCTTAGAGGCTTCTAACCCATTGTGAAATGCACAAGGTGCATTTTCTGCATTGTAGAGCTGCACATAGCACTCCTCACTCAACTTTTCATCTTTCAAGATTTCTTGAGGAAGATTGACCTTGAATTGTCCTTCCTCATTGAGCTTTCCAAGACCTCTTGTTTGGAATTTACCATCTTCAAGCTTGCAGTCAATGGTCACTTTTAACTCTGCAAATTAGTATCAATTACCACAGACAAGACACATGATCAAACATATGCAAATGATTTCTGGATCTCAATGTCGGTACCACAATTACCATTTAGTTGCATTGAGCTAGATATACATATGATAAAAGAAAAAGTAAATCATAGTACCTGACAATGCTTGGCTTGGCTTGTCTTAATGTTATTCTCATTGCAATCAGCACATTCTCCAAATCCAACAACCTCCACAGTATTGGCACTGCCATAACAAAAAAAACATCCAGAAAAGAACAAAACCAACAAAAACCCAAGAACAAAACCGCGCATCATCGAGATGGTTAAATAGAAAACTTTAAAATTTCAAAGGAAAGAACATAACATGAATTACTTGGTATTGGAATGAGAACATGAACTAACATCTATTTGTATGTATATATAAGTGGAGCTGATCAGTTATCGGGCTGGCTCACCTATAGGATAGTAAACCTCAATTGCACCACATGCAGCTTAGTTAGTATGCATGTTAATGCAATATGTCCACCAACTAACTGAAAGTTTTTCATTAATATTATCACCCATGTTTAATCATCATTTTTGACACATTTAAGTAAACGATCAGCTACGCATTTTATGAAATAGTTAAGCGGTATTGAACTAATAATAACATTTATTGAATACATATATTAAGATAGAAAATTCTATGTGGTTTACGAATTTGATATAAACAATATCCATTTATTTGATCTCACTTATTTGAAAATAGTTTATTTACAATACAACATGATTAGTAGCAATTAGCATTTGTGCACAAAAATATAATAACTTAGATCTCTTAAATTATGTTGCGTGTTTAACCATGTAAAGACTACAGTGTTAATGGTTTGACTATGATAACCCGACCTACCCATTTTGTGAGTTGTGACCGCTAGATAACTACATAGCATACAAAGAAAAATAAACTAAAATCTTACAAACCTCGGGCGGATCAAACTTAGCACCAAGGTTGCTGAGTTTAGCGTGCGCTTCAGCATAGTCAGGGGCGGACATACTTTATGGGGAGGGGTTGAGGACGTTGCTGCTCAACTTCGCGCGCGTAGTGGAAAATTAGTGGAAAAATTGGTTTTTTTTTACGAAATTTGGAAAACGTTGCTACTAAAATGAAAAAAATGAAAAACGTTACTACTGATTTTGTGGCCTAGATCCGCCACTGAGCATAGTTATCAAAAAACGCCTTTTCTTCTACAGCATATTTCTCAGCGTATACCTGCACAGAAAAACATTTCCACATAAATAAAAGACAAAATCCAACAGAAAGACTGCTGACATCCAACCTAGTTTTTTTTACCTTAAAATATGGATCTTCAAAGAGAGCAGCATCTGTAGGCAAAACCAATAGCCACTTCACTGTCCAAGACTGTCCTCTTGGGGCTCCAGGCCCATCCTTCTGTCACAGTCATTATTTAATGTAAAATAAGATCATGCAAAGGTGAAAGAAAAAAAGTATACATAAAAAAACAGATGTGCATGTGTACACCACACATACACTGATTTATGTACACACCCATGTATGTGTGTAGGGGGCTTGTAGACACACATAACGTGACAAGATTTTGTTGTATTTAATGCCTCTTACCGTGCATTTTGTCTCTGGCTTGCCCCAGTCGCTGCGTTCTGGCCGTGACCTACCCAAAGTGTGGGCCCCAGATAATGCAACTATGTCCTAAAAAGCCCAATTATAAACATCGCATCCCAATTACAATGACTACTCATTGTAGAATAATAAAATAGATCTAGAAATGTAAACCTTATCAGTCACTCCCATTCTGTAGAAGACATCACGCAAGTGAGAAGCCGGTGAAGGAGGACCAGCATCTGATCACCAAATAAAAAGGTTAGTTAGACGTCACAAATCCAATATGTGTATGCATGTGTATACATGTTGCAAGTCTTCTACATTAGCTTAAAACACAGATAGCATGTAATTTATGTTTTGATTATTCCTTGGCTGTTACTATGTTAATGTTGTAGTGGTTTATGTGTTGAGTCCCAATAGACGTAGTGTATGTTTTAGACTTTTAGCTTCCCCAATCCCCACAAAGCAAAATCTCATGTACATAGAAAAAACCCCAATCATATACTTAAACTGTGTTCTTATCAATCTTTAAATGTAAGCAAACTTAGTTAAAGGGCATAGGGTTCATAATCTATAGTTCTATACTAAATTCTGACTACAAAATCCATCGACTCCTAATCACAAAAACCACCTGATACAGACAATGCAAGCAATCGGATAAACACCAACAATTAAAACCTAAATCGAAATAAACAAACCTGAATAAACTGATTGAACATCTACATGAGAGGGAGACACTTAACATACCTAAATGTTGTCCAATTTTTGTAGACAGTAGACATTGTTGGGAATTGGGATGAATCCTTATCACCTCAAGTGGCTCACGCCTCGAGCGCTATTTGTTAAACCAAGCCTATAATCAATCAATTTCAAGTCTCAGTTATCACTATTAATCAAAACTTGCATAAAACTTGCGGACAACCACACCAAGAATAAAATTTCATATCCGAATTAGTAATTACAAAATAATCATGTAAAAACCTACCTTGGTGGTATTCATACCAATATGTTGGCTGAGAAGTTGTGCAACGATCAAACCCTTTTCAACATAAATGATACAAAGTAACACATGAAAAGATTATATAATTCATCATTATATTTCACATTAAAAAATGCAGAAGTAGAGATAAGATAAAGACCTTTCTTGTGACGTCCATACTGCTGAGATCATCATGAGGATCTGAACAATTTGATTTAAGACAAATCAAATTTTGCATATCTGAATAATCGAATTCATTCAATGTGCATATATTTTTGCTATCGATAAGAATATAATTATGATCATTTTAAACAAAACACTCATGACTATGGTTATAACAACTTGATACATACTGCCATAATTTGAGTGAAAATCATACAAAGATGCTTATACTCTGGTCTTAGTGAAAATAATGTAAAGTTGGCTCTGATACACAGAATCTTGTTTGAGCTTCATAATAAGATTATTGTAATTATAATAAGATGACTTAATTGAATATGGAACAGTGGTTTTAGATAGACGGATGGTATCATATTGCGAACTCAAAGAATAAAATATTTTAATTCTTTTTGCCATTGATTAGCAATCTTGAAACATTAAACACGGTGTGACAGCAGAGTTTAGGATTATTCATGCACCTTATTTAGCAACCAACACCGAAAACTTGAAGTGAATGCACCTTATTATTCAGCAACCAACACCAAAAACTTGAAGTAAATGTAAGCCCTTTATCTGTAAACCGATATCGATACCGACACTAAAACATGTATTAAAAACATTATAAGAAAGACCATCCACTCATTGAAGCATAACAACAAACACTTGGCATGCTAAACACAGTACTGAAGATCTATCAAACTGGCATACTAATTACTAAATATCATTATGATTAATAAAATAACTACAATATCACAAAGACGAACCATAGGAGAGAGAAAGAGAATACGATGGTACCTTATTAATTGAAGGATCAAGCCATTTGATAAGTTCCAACAGTATTTTTTAATAAACAGATTTGCATAGGAGAGGAGGGTGGTGTTAGGGTGGAGTTAAAGGAGATTTGGTGGAAGCTGGTGTTAACTATCGGGAAGGAATAAATCGATTTTTTTCTTGATTCAGATTGAAAGCCTAAAGCAGAATGTTGATTGTGCTGAGAGAGCCGATTCAGAGAGTAAAGTAGATTCTTGATTATGATGAGAGAGGCGAATGAAAATATGGGTAGGAAACTTTAGGGTTTTTTAGGCGACCGTGTTTTTTTTTCTTATTTACGGAAATACTTCAAAAAACTTAAAAAATCTCTATTATTAAGCCAATTGGCAAAACCAAGGGGAGGTTGAGGCCTCCATTGGACGCCACGTCAGCAACCCCATTTTCTTTTATATATATTAATAGATTCATTTAATGTTTCTAATAATTATTTAAAATACATTTACAATCCAAAAATTCTATAAATTTGACAGAAGCTTGTTTACATCCTGAATTTCATTATTTATATTTTTACTTTTGAAAAATATATTTTTAAAAATATTTTATATATTTTCTTTTTAATTCATAATTAATTCATTGTAAATCCGATTTGAGTGATTCTAAAGCGTAAAATTTTTATAAAAAATTTTCTACCATATTTAGCCTCTGTAAAAATTATTATTTTAGAGAAAAACTATATTATAATATTTTTAAGGATTTTAAATCAAGTTATTCATTATTAAGGAAAATAAATCTATTTTTATTAAATGAAATTGAAAATACTTTACAAAATTATTTTTCAACTTTATACATCAGTAAATGGGTAAATAGTAATAACTTTGATTTAATTAGTAAAAAAATTATAAAAATATAACTTATACATCAGTAACATTTTATTTCTAATAAAATTATATTTTTATAAACTTTATATTTATTAAATCAAAATTATTACGATTTACTCATATATTGATAAAGTTGGAAAATAATTTTGTAAAGTATTTATTGTTCATTTAATATAAAACATTATTTTCCTTAATATTAAATAACTTGATTTAAAATGCTTAAAAATATTTAAATATAGTATTTTTGTCGAATGACAATGTCACTCAATTGATAGCAAAATTGTGTTTTCGTGCCAGCCTCCCGATAACAATCTGGCGTGATTTTGGCGCCCTAGCTAGCAAATAACACACAACCTTACGTAAATGTTATTATTATATTAACTTGAAGTTAATAAATGTTTAAAAATGAATGATGATGAATAGTTGTAGTGCTAAATGGCATGCTTATATTAGTTTAAGTTGGAGGCAAGCCAAACGTCCTCCTTTTTGTTTAGGTCATCTTTATTAACCGCCACATGTCTTCATTTGCTCCACGCGTCTTCCTCTGCTCATCACATAAAGTAATTTTCCCACTTTTCCTATATATATATATATATATATATATATATATATATATATATATATATCACTGAACCTCCTATCTCTCTCTCTCTCTCTCGCCCGCTCTCTACAACTTTATCTCTCTTGACCTGAGGTGATGTGTGGGTGACGGTGGTAGTTAACGGTGGTGGGTTTTCTGCTCAAATATAAATTATAATTTAAAAGTAATCACATGGATTATATTTAATATAATGAATATATTAAAAAAACACAAATAAAAGACAAACAAAATAATGAAGATTTTTTAAGTTGACAGATGTTGCTTTTATTTTAAGTTTTAACGAGAAAAAAGATACACGTGTTACATTAAAACAACAAAAAGACATTAAAAAGGGTATAAAAGAAAAGTGCAGATATAGTTTTGTAAGTTGGAAGATACTTACAGGATCGACTGCTGAAATGTATTTTTAACACGAAAACTGGATGAGGTAGGGCTCCACATATTCGTACTCACGTTGCCTGTCTTAAGGGACAATCAGTTAACCATCCGACCACCATCTCTTTTGTTTAATAATGTGTGCCAACTATGTATAAAGAGAGAAAAAAAAAAGATTAAAAATAATAACCGAAACCCGCCGTGTGGTGGGTCAGGTGGGTATTTTATTTTATTTTATTTTATTTTATTTTATTTTATTTTATTTTCATATATTTTGGGTGATTTGAAATTTTGAATTTGTATTTGTTGGGCTTGTGGTGGTTATGCGTGGTTTTGGGCTTGATTAGTTAAAAAATTGTAATTGGGTATAAGAGATTTTGGACCGGCCCTATATCCCAAAGGGCTCACTTATGATTTCTTGTTGACACTTGACAAAGTGTTGTAAGTTGTAGCCTTAGTTAATCTCTATTTAAACACATGTTATAACCGTAATCTCTCGTAACGAGAGCTGAGAACAATAATACTACATTATGGTTGTAGTCCGTGGACGTAACCTATCTTAGATCGGACAACGTAGATTCCATGTTCTTTAGTTTTATGCACTTTGTTTGTGTGTGTTTGTAAGTGAGAACCTAACACTACTACTATGTTCACAAATTGTATCGCATGATACATCGTATTTAATATTCAGTCTTAAATCATTTTAAAGTAATGGAGTAGAATAATTAAAAAAAATACGTAATGTTTAAATTCCAAAACATCAATATATTATTGTTTATGCTATCTTTATTTCTCTTATATAATATTTGAATTTATATAAATTATTTTACAAACAAAGTATTTGTTTGCAAAACATAATGTGTTTAGTAAGTAATGCAGAATGTAAAATGACAATAAGATCATGCAAAACCATTGCAACAAAATAAAAGAATATCTAGTGGCATTGTTACAACCAAATATATAAAGTCATCAAATTCTTATGATGTTTGTTATAAACCCAATTGCACCCACAATATATAGCAAAAAATCACACTTAACAATTTTTTCAAAGAAAATAATCCATTTTCATGTATGCATAGATGAAGCTAAACTCTGAATGTACAGAGTCCTTTAGAAGCTATTCACAAATCTTTCGGAATCCGAAAATCTTCGTTCACTTCTACCATGGGAAGCAGCCGCATTTCTACACATGAAACCAAAATTAGGTGTCACAAACAATCAGCGGCGGACCTAGGATTTGTATTTAAGGGGGGGCGATCGGGGGGTTTAACTGAACTTTTAGGGGGGGGGGGGGTCAGGATTTGTACTTTCTAAGTTATTTACGACAATTTTTGAAATATGTCCGACCAGTAGACCAGTAAGGCCACTGGTTAGATGAAGGTTAAAGTTGTGAAAACATTGGTTACATATGAACCATAGCAAGCAAGTACATTCAGCCCTTTCAGTTTTTGTAATGTTTAAAGAACTTTAGTTAAAAGAAACATAACTTAAGAAATGATGATACCTTGTCATTGGCTTTTTGGTTTTTGGGAATGTTGTAATTTGGTCTTGCATCTGGACCGGATGGCATGGGTGAACCGGTCACACGTTCCTCACGAACCTTGTTGAAGATGTGAGTATAGTTGTCTCCTGATGATGGGTTGTTTTCATCCCACTCGCCGAATCTAGGGACAGCTGCTCCTCTATCGGGCTGAGGGTAAAACGTAATTCAGGAATGTTTTAGTATCAGATAATAATAATAAGTAGACTGATTCGGGTTATCTATACATTTAACACATCAAATGAATGAAAAATAGAATGAGACAGAATAACTGTAATGTTTTGGAACATCAAAAATCTTAGGATTGACCTCAAAAGTCAAAGGATATAACAAAAGGCTTACAGAATCATCGCCTCGATTTGGCTTCATTCTTGATCGGCTAGGTGTACCCTGACTGCTATCATAAGAGCGATTTCCTTCCCAAGCAGGCGACGCGCTACCCTTCCCCGTCACTTTTGCTTGATAATGGGGATGCATAGGTGACCGGTCAAAGCTATTATCAGACCCGACACTATGCTTGGTCGAACGACCTACAGCCGGCCCTTGACCGCCACGTTGATGGGCCGAGCCACCAGGATTTCTCCTACCCGGGTTATCATTATGTGATGGGTAGTCATTGTCTTCCAGGCTAACCCGATGGTCAGGAGTGGGCCGGACAGCCCGCCTGTGGACGGGCTCATCCGGCTCATTGTAAGGTCTAGCCCGAGAAGCGGGTGGAGCAAACATTTCGGGGTTCTCTTGTGGGTCATTCGGGTTGATCATTTTCCCACCCGTTTTATTCTTTCGCGCCTTGTCGAAATAAACGGTGTACGGAACATCATCTTCACCCCAGTTGCCGAATTTTGGTACCGTTGGACGCTGTTGCAAATAATTAACAATGTTAAAAGTAAATAACATAATGTAGCATTTCAATACAAACAAATGTACCCAGTAAAATAAAATTCCACTCGGGTCACTATCCAGTAAAATACAGAGGCAGCTCCCGGTGAGACCCACTCAAAAACCTTCCTTTATTAGTATATAAAATACAAATACATTCAATACTATTATTGAATGTATATCAATAATAGAAGCAATTCAATCATACACCATATCTCTTAGTCAACAAAAGTCAACTCTATCAATAACAAAAACTCATCAATAGATTCAATACAAACATGGATCCAAGTAACATTTCAAACTAACTCATAATCATATCAAGATCCATTTAACTATTTAAGATTAGATTCACACAATAATATTAACTTCTCCAAACGTAAGTCAACTCTTGACTTTTGGTGCTCAAAATTTGATCTTTTCAAGATCAAAACCATACCCAATTAAAATTTTGAAATCATTTTTAAAAAGTGTACAAAATTCTAGACTATCATCAACTTATCATGCAATTTTGTGAACAAAAACACAATTTGAAGAGATTTATTAAGAACTTATGTTGACTTGTTGAGTTTTAGCCATAGTTTTTAAAAAGATAAGAATTACAGAAACACATTAGCTAACTAAATTAACAGTAGCATTTAGTTAACATAAACTGATAAACAGGTCATAAAAACAAAAATCTTATTGTAAATGAAACTTACTGCCATATGTTATCCTGAGGAAGTGAGCCAGAAATTGCAAATTGAGAATAATAATAATAATATTCACGAATATGAGAGAGAGAGAGAGAGAGAGAGAGAGAGAGAGAGAGAGAGAGATGAAAATGAAGGAATTAAGAAGAAGCAGTCTTGAAGGAAGAAGAATGGTTAATCAACCGTTGACCGGCGCCACCGGTCATATTTGACCATTCTTTGTTTTGATGTTTTCTCTAGATTCTATTACCGGGAGAAAAAAAATATATATACGACGACTTGTAAAAACCGTTATCGTCCAAATACGCTTTTGACAAGAGGTGATAAAAAAAAACTAAATAAGTGTTTAGAACTTATTATAAGTTTCTAACTACAAGTGCCACGATTTTGTTTATGTGTTTTATGATTAAAAACGGTGATGGTATAACATACCACCAAAATTGTTTGGACGACCTCTATGCAAGGTTGCAAAAGGCGCTAGGCGCTAGGCGGGCGGTGAGGTCCAGCCTCGGGACTAGGCGAAAATTAGACGGAATTAGGCGTTTTGGTATTTTATACGTATTTTTTATATATATATATACACACAAATTTAGGTGTTTTTAAAAAAGTATGTATGTATGTATATATATATATATATATATATATATATATATATATATATATATATATATATATATATATAGGGGAGGGTTATCTTGAGAACGCTAAATATCGTGAGAACCGTGAGAACAAGTAAAAAAATCAATCAAAATCAATTTTTTTTTAATACAAATCCCATTATAATCAAAATACAACATTAATAAATGAATTTTCTTTTCAAATAATCCATCTTTTCTTGCAAAAACACTTTCGAATTAACTTTTTACACATGTGTAAATGAAACAGTTTACACATGTATAAACAGCAAATTTACACATGTGTAAAAACAAATTATTTTCGTATACGTTTGAATTTTTACGCGTAAATTGTGTTTTGGGATTGTATTTTAGTAATAAAGACAAGTGTAAAAAGAAATTTTGAATTTGAATGGTTTTAGATGCCGTTCTCACAGTTCGCACGAAATATAGGTGTTCTCAAAATAACTTTCCCCTATATATATATATATATATAGGGTAGGGTTCAATTGAGAACCAACCCTTAGTTAGGAACTTTAGGAACCAATCTCATCCATCCATCTTCAATGGCATGATGGTAAATATGTTAAACATTAATTAACTATTTAATTAAAGCAAGGGTAATATTGTCTTTTGGTATTTGATTATTAATAGGTTATTTATTATACATTATAACTAACAAACACCACAATAATATCCATAATTGTTTCTATAGAACAATGTTTAGTATCGTTATATTCAAAACAATTATACATCCGTGTATAATCCAATTATTGCTACAAAAACATTGTACAGTACCATAAAATTTCAACAACTATACGTCAGTGTATAGTCATATTTCAACAATTATACATCAGTGTATAGTCAAATTATTGCTACAAAACCATTGTACAGTACCATAATATTCAATAGCTATAAGTCAGTGTATAGTCATATTTCAAAACAATTATACATCGGTGTATAATCCAATTATTGCTACAAAAAACATTGTACAGTACCATAATATTCAACAACTATACGTCAGTGTATAGTCATATTTCAACAATTATACATCAGTGTATAGTCCAATTAATGATACAAAAAACATTGTACTGTACCATAATATTCAACAAACTATACGTCAGTGTATATTATGTCTGGTACAACAGCGTCCAATATCTCGTCCCACCAGGAGACTCATATACTTTGCTGGACGAGGAACCTACAATAAAAAATGTACATTAGAACTTAATTAACCAATATTTTATAACTAATATACACCTGTGTATAGTTAATGTTATTGTATCTGTACGCTTCAAAAAAAATTATTGTATCTGTAAGTTTCAGCAAATATACACTAGTGTATAACAACCTAATAAACTAAGACGAAATCTAATTGTATCTGTGTGCTTCAACGAATAACACTAAGTAATACACCAGTGTATAATTACAATTTTGTACGTGAAAAAAGATGAACTGTATAATCCAAGACAAGTATTTCGCAAAATATACACTAGTGTATAATTCGAAGTGTACTTCGAAAACTGAATCTGGGCAATCCAAAAACTGCTATTTCGACGACAAATCTAGAGCTTACCACCCCTCCGACGACAAATCTAGATCCATCAGTACTAAGGGCTAAGCACTTTTGTGGTCCCATATTTTGAAGAGGTTTTAGGTCTTTGGTCACCATCTTAATATTTTTCTCTGACCATATATTTCAAACAACCTGCACATAAAGTATAAAAGGTAATCATCTATCTATAACTATCAAATGATTTTTTTTTTCAAATGAATATTTGGTATTATTAAAGTAATGTAAGCTAAGATTTCAAATAGAATCAGCAGAAGAAGGCTTCCTCAGAAAGCATGAATGGAGATTGTAATATGATATTTTGTACCTAGAATATGGTACGCATTGTTCAAAAAGTATGGGTCATGACTCATGAGATTCGTTAGTATCCTCCTCGGTTCATTCAAAAAAAAAAAAAAATCAAGGATGGATGGCTAAAGGGGTGTGGGATTTCTTAAATGGTATGAATTGCATTAAAGATAATGGATGAGAGATTTAAGGAAATCAAATCTCATTGCAAACAAAATGGCATGATAATATGTAACTGCCATAATACATTCATAATTAAAAAAATAAAAGATAATTAATTAGATGTCTAATTACACTTATACCCTTTAGATCAAAATCAATGATGGATGGCTACGATTGGTTCCTAAGTTCTTAACTAGGGTGGTGGTTCCTAATTGATCTCAATCATATATATATATATATATATATATATATATATATATTATAATGTTTATTTTTTTACTTTTATGTATAAATGTACAAGTTTAAGTACTAAATGTGAACTTCTGAAGATAGAGGGGGTTAAAAGTTAAAAAATACAAACTAGTTTTAGACTTTTTAAGTAAAATTTGAAAGATAGAGGGGTTAAAATGTAAAAGGTTTAAACTTATTAAAACCCTACACACATAATCAGCAACCACAACACCTTTCCGTCTTTCTTCTTCCCTTGTTCTCTTCTTCACCTTCTCCGGCAACACCTCCTCCACAGGCGCCGGAATTTGTCGCCAGAATTCGCCTAGGACCACCTACCACCGCCTACGATCGCCCAGGACCCGCCTAATGCCCAAAACGCCTAGAACCCAGCCTAGGTCCTTATTCCGAGTTATATGTTCGACTAGCGACTAGGCGGCGCCTAGGCGGCCGCCTAGTCCGCCTTTTATAACCTTGCCTATATGCGATAAATATAAGTTTTCAAACTTCACTAAATGGCAATCATTGGCCATTTATACGTTGTGTATAGGGTTAAACGCGACATATAAAGGTACAATGTCACAATTTCTCAAAACCAGTTAGAACCAATCATGGAACCTATACGTGCGGCGTATAGGTAGACTATTTTAGGAAGGTGTGTCAATAACCAAAGCCTTAAGATCTTGTGTAGTGCAGCGCTAAAAAGGGCGTGAATTCCAATTTAGCACCCGTTAAGGCCCACAATACCAGCCCCATCGGCGCTAAAAACCCACATTTTGCCTTGATCGTTAAATATTTAACGCCAAATTTGTTGATGATTGTGGTCCCCTTCCTCTTAGCCAATGATATTTAGTTTTGGGCGTTAAATATGTATGACCACTACATATGGCCTCAAAACAAGAGATTTTAGTGACTCAATTATTTTATCTAATTTCTTAAGTTTTATCCATTTAAAATTAATAAATGGTTTTATTCTAAATCAGTTTTAAAATATTAAGAGCTTCTAATAATAATCAAAGCCAATATTAAGATTAAGACTGATATTTTTTTTTTCTCAAAATTATGTATATTTTCTAGTTGATCAAACTTAGAAGCTGTATTATTCATTGAGATGGAAATTGTTAAAGCTAAGTGTGTGTCTTACTTAAATCTAATTATGGTTTCATGTCTGTTTGGTAGGGCCGGCCCTGAAAATTCAGGTGTACGAGTCGAGCTGTAAAAATTGTGCCCCTTAGCTTTAGCTTTAGGTCTTAACGAAATAAATAATGTAAACTAGTTTTTAAGCTACGAATAAAGTAATATCAAATTGATGGATCAAATTTTATTCCCACTTAGGTTGTAGTATAACAAATCCTCTTGGGGGAGGTTGAGAGTTCGAATCCCACAAAGGGTGAAATTATAAAGGGGTGAAAGTTTGGCAATTACAAAAAATTGTTTTATAAAAAAAATAAAAGTTAAAAAGGAAGTCAAAACAGTCCTACACTCATTAATAAACCTGCAATTTTTTTCTCAAACCATTTTATCTTCTTCTTTAATTCTTAACCTCTCTCAACATTTCTTTACTTTCTATTTTATATAAACTACTCTTCACTTTGATTAATACTCGATTAATAATTTTACGGGCTCAAACATACAAAAATATATCGAATTAAGTACATCACTATTAAGAAAACTTAGATTGTCGGAGGGTTAATGTGCCTCCGAGAAATTGGGCCCGGGCCGGCCATGCTGCTTGGCTTCAAATACTACCATCGTATAACGTATGCCACTAGACACAACCACCATCCATCACCAACCATAAAAAAATCTTCAAACATTCTTCAACACACAACCACTACTTATCTCATACCACCGTATACCAACTCACACCATTGACCACCAAAAAAAAAACCCTAACATTGCAAATTAACAAATCATGTCTACATATTTTTTTCTTAAAAATAAGGTGAGCCACCAACCACCTCCCAACCGCTTGTATTGTTATTGGCTCTATCAACTGTCGTGTACTAATTACAAATTTTAAAATTTTATCAAGTTGTGAAGTTGTTTGTCAAGTTGTGAAGTGGTTTGTCTTTAATGTTCATCAAATTATAAAAGTATCATTTAATGTTTTTTTTCTAAAGATACCTACATGTGAAAGAAAAGACTTATGTCGATCATTTTTAAACCAGTTGTAAATAAAAATGATATATTAATTTGAACAGTAGTTCAACTTAATTAATTTTAATTAACTTTGTTAATATAAAAATAAACCACTTTAATAAAATAATTATAAAACTCAGTAAACTTCACGAAATTCATATGTTTTTTTTATTTGTATGGATTTGTCCTCGTATCGTAAAAGTGAGATGGTATTCCATCGAGATATTTAAATTCTCATTTCCTTTTCGAGTATCTTTCGAACCTTATTAACTAGTCAACACTGCTCAAAGTCAAATCTAGGTTCTCGAAGCTCTAATATTATTGTAAAGAGTGTTTCACCGAATACGTTTTCGGTCATAAAACGATCGTAAGTGGGCAACTACGACCGTTTTACGACCGGAAAAACAACAATATACATCAACACTCCCTATCATAAGCTATTGAATTTCCGCAGTCATAAATAATCAGTGGCTGCTATCACTGTATCGGCTCCCTCCATTAGACACCATAGGTTTCTTTTTCTTTTTTTTTTGAATGACAAATTTTTATTACACATTTATTTCACCTCATCTTGCATTTGCAAAGATTTGAACTCACAACCTTACATTTGTAAGGGGTAAGGGAGGACACCATACCACTAGACCAGTGGCGTAGCTTTTAAGGCCCCCCCCCCCCCCTGAATTTTCGCTCAAAAGTTCCGATTATATAGTATTCATATTTTTTTTTGGTATATACAGTTTCGACCCCCCGAAATTGGTTTCCGACCCCTCGAAACTAGTGATTTCCGACTTCCGGGTGACTTCCGACTCCCTGAAGTTTCGGGTCAAGTTTCGCCACTGCACTAGACCAAAAGGTCATGAGTAGGTTCCTCTCTTCTATGTATATACTATATAGCTATCATCTTTTACTTACTCACCATCCTCGATCACCACCATGCAATGGCACCTATCATCGTCTTATGACCTTAACAACATTGCCACACACTACCACCCTTGAATATAACTTTAGAATAAAATTAAGGTTTTTTAATCATAAATTCAGTAGTTAGTTTGTACACATCATTACGACTTTAATGTCATGGTTTGGAAAGAGGTCACAACCCCGTAAAACTAATAAAATTGTTTATAGGCATTTTTGTAATTTATATTCAACAAAAAATAAACCCGTCTGGCCGTCTTCATTTTCAAACATCTACAAATCATGTTCATATTTTCTTTAATTATTCTTCAATCTAACAACTTTTCATCCTTGCTTTTCTACCAAAATAATTTGATTTGTTCATTGATAGTTTTATACTATATCCTCGGAGACTTGTATAGTTTCATACTTTTGCTAAATTTTTATTTAAAATTTAAAAAATACAAAACAATAAATTTTATTTTCCAGAAAACAACTCATCGATTATAAATTACGAGTTTGTCTTTCAGCTTAGAATGAAATTGCGAGTCAAGTTAGATTAACTAACATTACTGTCTTTTTTTTTTTTTTTGCTAAAGAATAGGTCCAAATTTAAAGGTTTAAGTTGGGTTGAATGGCGTAAATCGCCCATGTACATGTTGTAATTGTACGTCCTGGAGGTTCTCGATTTGAGTACGGTCCAGGTTGGGGAATGAAATTGAACTTTAAAAAAAAATAAATAAATAAATAAAATAAAATAAATGTTGACTCAACTCACCTCACTTGTTGAAAAAAATGTAGTCAAATATTTGCCAACTATATGTTTGAACACAAAAAAGTATATGACTTTAACAAATTAGATAAAGGTTAAAAATAAAGTTTTACCGACGATGATATCTATCTAGCATTCTTGGATTCGAAACTCTTTTGACCAAAATTGTCAATACTTGCCCTTAAATTTTGATGATGACCATGGCAACGTGGTAGGCACTCGTAATTAATGCAAACAATCAAACAAAACGTGCAGGAAGATTTCGTCGTCATTTTTTTTTTTTTGAGAATGACATATGTTTTCCTCTTTATTGAACTCCTTTTTTAAATCAATTTTTTTTTTTACGTTTATCCGCCTTTGAATGGGCTCAAACTTGACATTAAAGGGACCAACATCTTAACTCCAATGCCACGGATGTTATGGTCCACCGTTTTTTGGCTCAGTGATGAAAGTTCATGATTTTGGTAGTTAATTTTTGAATCCTTTGCATAAATAGGGGGTTTATCATTTTACAAATTACATTTGGGGGGTATTGGGGGAAAAAATCAAATTTGGTGATGTATAGAAATGGATTGGGGGCATCTAATAAATGTAAGCTTGATGCCGCCAATTGAGAATGTGTAGTCAATGCCGCCAATTTAGTATAAGGTATCCCTCCTTGATGCCGCCAATTGAGAATTGATGCCGCCAAATCAATATAAGGCATCCCTCTTGATGCCGCCAATTGAGAATAAGGCATCCCTCCTATAAATAATCTCCCACCAGCTTACCATTCTCCATCCACATCCACATCACACACTCAAATCACATATACTCAAATGCCGCCAATTGTAGAAAACCAAAGAAAATACCAATTGTTCTGGAGGGTACGGTTTTTTATTGATATTGGGTCGATGTTACATTCACATGGAGTTTTAACTGTTTTCTGCGGGGATGAGCCATGCTTAAAAGCATCCTCTCCTGTTTCATCCCCTGTTGTGGCGTCCCTCTTTCTGGGGTCCAAGAAAGCGCGGTCTTTGGATCGGTGTTACATCCACATGAAACTACTTGGATCGATGTTACATCCACACGTGGTATAACACGTGTAGAATGCAACATTGTCTTTGTAGTTTATAATATTAGAGAGTCGGTTGTCGGTGGTGCTCTCAAGCTCCAGTGTACCACCTCTATTCATGACGACAGACTCTTTAGGGGGGACAACCTTCCAGGCAAACCCTGTAGCACAAGGCCATCCGATGTTGAAGAATCACGGTCAGTCATTAGCGACGTTGGCGACAACAGATGATGCGATTCTTCATCGTGCTACTTTGGTATGGCAGCCTGGGTTGATCATTGAGTACCTGTAGATTTGGTACCAATGTTCAACATACTGATATGCTTCCCCTGCCTCATTCAGATGGGTTTGAATCTGAATGCGGTCCTGAGTTTCCCGCTGACTGGAAGAACGCCTTTCTGTGTCCACATCTACAGGTTGACTTCAATAAAGCAATTGTTGATTTCAATGAAGCAATGGAGATGGAAGGCGCAAAATAGAAACTCAATGAAGCAGCGGTAGAATATTGGGATTGGTGATCTCGGGAGACTGGAATAATGATGGCATAACTGAAATGATCAGAAACATTCCAAATAACTGTTCAATTTCAGCTTTTGTTTAACTATTCTAGCAACTTCCATAGAGAAGTTATCAATCTCACTGTACCTGTGGCCAAAAGAACTAGGCTTCAAACACTACGGGCATGGTTTCTTTTAGATAAGGAGGTATATGTACAATGATGTCTTTACGCAAAATAAAACTTACACACAAGCTATTGGAATTGGTGATCTCGGAAATAGATTGTCTTGTAACTCGGTAGATTGTATAGTTTGTTCGATTGACTAGTTTGGAAAAATAGTTGTTAAATAAATTTGTATTATTTGTTTTAAATAAATCTATCATTACTACATGTATTTATTTACTTTTATATTAGAAAAGTTCTGATAATAATAGTAGTGGTATTAAAATTAACAGTACCATAATAACTCTGTCATTATTAAATAAAGCTAGTACAGAACATGATGAGATGAGTCACCCAACTCATCCATGAAAGCAAAAGGTGATTGACGATACAGATAATGCAAACTAAACAACATAAAAAAGATGACCGTGATGATAGGACTGACACAACCCTGTAGGGTCATTCACTGATTTGGTTGACGCCTTGCATTTCCACAACTCTTCCTGTTATGGCCTGTTTCTCCACATCGAGTGCATGCATGACGCCTCGGGCGATCGTCATAATTCACATCCATCTCATTTTGTATTCTTCTCTGACGTACTCTGCCTCGATGTGTAGTAATCATCGACGGGTCCCCTTGAATTCTCCACTCTGTCGCCGGCCATTCAGACTTATGCCCCAAGGTGTAAAAATGACTGTTGTACTGTTGAATGTAAGTGTCTGTGTGGAATTTCCAACTAGTAATACTGTGAGGGCTTTTACCCAACCAATTGCAAACATCAATTGCATGTGAACATGGAAATCTTTGCATTTTCCATTTTCCACACGAGCATACCTTTTTTTGTACTCAACGGTGTAGTCATTTCCGCCCCTGTCATTTGTGTCACACCCTCAAAATCCACTTGCGGAGTTTTACCGCGAGGCGCATGACAAACCAGGATCCAAACCAACGATCACAATAAACAAGTCTAAATGAATATAAATGCAATTTCAAAACATAGTTTAAAATCCCCGTTTACAGCGGAAGCTTATTCAAAACAATTATTCAATAATAAACCAATGTTCAACGTTTGTAAAATCATGCAACTCTAGCTAGACGCCGTGCAGACGCGTGCGCCCTAGATCCACTGTGCTACCTTAGCGACCTGAGAAAACATGTAAAAGTTTACGTCAGCACAAAAATGCTGGTGAGTTTACAGGTTTTGTATCCAAGTACCAAGTCCACCTGTCCATACTATAACAAATCGAAAACCAGTATACGCTAGCTAGGCGTACGTTTTGTTACTACCACGATTGGAAAACCATTACTAACTCGAATACCAGATGTTGTGCCCGAAAAGTACCAGTTGTTCCTGTTGTTCCTGTTTGAGACAATATGCACTCGCCCGGCCCTCCAAGCCGACGAGCGGGGTTGGTCACTCCCAATAGCGCTATTCACATTTCCCCGTTGTGCAAACCCGCACATTCATGGTTCCCCCCGGGACTTCCAAAGATCGTGTAGTACACAATAGAAACCCATAGTATGACAGTAGTTACCAAATAATCATTTTAAACACATGTTTTCTCCCCCGAAAGTATGAAACCAGTTTAAAGAGGGGCCGTAAACTCACCTTAAGTTGCGTTACTCCTTAACCCGAGTAAACTCAGCTGCTATGCTAGCCCCGTAAAGCGGCGACCTAACATATGACAGTTACAAGTACTTAGACTAATAACCCGCAGGTTAATTAGTCCCTAGATGTCCAGACCATAACCCGACTTAACTAACCCAGTTAAGTACAATATACGCGTGACTCGCTAAGGTAGACTTTTATCTAGACAACGTTGTTAACCAGAATTTGTCGGGTGTCACATCATCCCCACGTTAAAAGAATTTTCGTCCCGAAAATTGCACAAGTACCAAAAGAACAAGGAAATAACGAAGGGAACAAACAAAAGATAGAAATCAAAAGAGAGATTTACCCGAATTGTCACATCATCCCCACGTTAAAAGGAATCTCGCCCCGAGATTCATTCAGCTGCAGAAGAGACATATCTCGACTCGAACGCTTCCTTAGGAAAGAGGTGAGGATATTTAGACTTCATCTGATCCTCCCGTTCCCACGTATACTCTGGTCCCCGGTTCGAGTTCCACCGAACCTTAACGATACGAATCTTACTGTGACGTAGGCTACGAATCTTGTAATCAAGGATCTCCACAGGTTCTTCCACAATCCGAAGACGATCATCAACCTTGATCTCTTCTAGTGGAACAATGAGAGACTCGTCAACCAGACACTTCTTCAAGTTTGACACATGGAAGACGTTATGTACGTTACCGAGCTCCGTCGGTAATTCAAGACGATATGCCACCGGCCCAATCCGTTCCAGGATCGTAAATGGGCCGACATACCGCGGATTGAGTTTGCCACGCTTCCCAAAGCGTATGACGCCCTTCCACGGTGAGACTTTTAGAAGTACCTTGTCATTGACTTGGAATTCCAGTGGTTTGCGACGCTGATCAGCATAACTCTTTTGCCGGTCCCGTGCCGCTGCTAACCGATTACGAATCTGTACGATCTTTTCCGAAGTTTCGTACACTAGTTCAGGCCCAGTGAGTTGACTCTCACCCACTTCAGCCCAACAAAGAGGAGAATGGCATTTCCGTCCGTACAGTGCTTCGAACGGAGCCGCCTTGATGCTCGTGTGATAACTGTTGTTGTACGAGAATTCTACTAACGGCAGATGAGCTTCCCAACCCTTGCCAAAATTGATCACACATGCCCGCAGCATGTCTTCTAAAGTTTGAATTGTGCGCTCACTCTGACCGTCAGTCTGTGGATGATAAGCCGTACTCATGTCTAGTTGGGTACCCAAAACCTTGTGCAAAGACTTCCAGAAGTGAGAAGTAAAATGGGAGTCACGATCCGAGATAATAGAAACTGGCACCCCGTGCTTAGAAACAACTTCTTTCAAGTAAAGACGAGCCAAACGATCCATGGTGTCGGTCTCCTTAATAGCAAGAAAATGAGCTGATTTCGTCAACCGATCGACAATCACCCATATCTTGTCATTCCCGCTTGGTGATTTAGGAAGTTGTGTGACAAAATCCATAGTAATCCGTTCCCATTTCCATTCCGGAATTTCAGGTTGTTGCAAGAGACCCGACGGTTTCTGGTACTCCACCTTGACCTTAGCACATGTCAAGCATTTGCTCACGTATGAGGCTATGCCCGACCTCATGTTTGGCCACCAGTAAAGCACCTTCAGGTCTTGGTACATCTTATCCGAACCAGATGAATAGAATACCGGGACTTATGAGCTTCATCAAGGACAAGCTCCCGTAGTCCCCCGAATAAAGGAACCCATATACGTTCCGCGAAATAATGCAGGCCATCAGGCCTTCGCTCGAGGTGCTTGTCGGCACCGTGCATGGTTTCAGCTTTAAGGTTTTCCTCCTTCAAAGCTTCTAACTGGGCAGAACGGAGTTGATCAGGTAGGGATGAATGAATGGTGAGCTGCAATGCCCGAACGCGACGAGGTTTAGTAGATTCCTTCCTGCTCAAGGCGTCTGCTACAACATTCGCCTTGCCAGGATGGTACTTAATAGCACAATCATAGTCGTTCAGAAGTTCAATCCAACGACGCTGCCGGATGTTCAAGTGTTGTTGGTCGAAAATATGTTGGAGACTCTTGTGATCGGTGTAGATGGTGCATTTGGTACCGTACAAGTAATGTCTCCAAATTTTCAACGCGAATACCACGGCACCCAACTCCAAGTCATGGGTGGTGTAGTTCTTCTCGTGTACCTTGAGTTGACGAGAAGCATACGCAATCACCTTCTCGCGTTGCATCAACACACAACCGAGACCATGAATAGAAGCATCACAGTAAACAACGAAATCATCAGGGCCTTCAGGTAAGGATAAAATAGGAGCAGAACAAAGTTTAGACTTTAGTTCCTCAAACGCTGACTCTTGTGATTCACCCCAGTCGAATTTCCTATCCTTCTGAGTGAGAGTGGTCAGGGGTTGAGCGATCTTCGAGAACCCCTGAATGAAACGACGATAGTAGCCCGCAAGGCCTAGGAATTGCCGCACCTCAGTTGGCGTCTTTGGTGCTCCCCAGTCCTTGATTGCTTCGATCTTAGCTGGATCGACATGAATTCCTAGTTCATTAACCACATGTCCTAGGAACTGAACTTCGCGTAACCAAAAGTCACACTTTGAGAACTTGGCGTAAAGTTGTTCCCGTCGCAAGAGTTCCAAAACTAACCGCAGATGTTCCCCATGTTCGGTCTTGTTCTTAGAGTAGATCAGAATGTCATCAATAAACACAATGACGAACTTGTCCAGATATGGTTTACAGACGCGGTTCATCAAGTCCATGAAAACCGCCGGTGCGTTCGTGAGACCGAAAGGCATGACCAAGAATTCGAAATGGCCATAACGTGTACGAAAGGCAGTCTTTGCAACGTCAGCTTCCCTTACGCGCAACTGGTGATAACCGGACCTCAAGTCAATCTTGGAATAATAACTAGAACCCTGAAGCTGGTCGAATAGATCATCAATACGTGGAAGAGGATAACGGTTCTTGACGGTCAATTTGTTCAGCTCTCTGTAATCTACACACAATCGGAAACTTCCATCCTTCTTCTTAACAAACAGAATCGGGGCTCCCCAAGGGGAAGAACTTGGCCTGATGAAACCCTTGTCCAAGAGTTCCTGTAACTGACTAGACAATTCCTGCATCTCGGGAGGTGCAAGACGGTAGGGGGCCCGAGCAATAGGAGCAGCCCCTGGTACAAGATCAATACCGAACTCGACTTGACGATGAGGAGGAAGGCCCGATAAATCATCGGGAAAAACATCAGGAAACTCGCGTACAACCGGAATATCGTCGATCTTCTTCTCATCACCAGAGGAAACAGATAAAAGCGCCAAAACGGCTGGATAACCCTTTCGAAGACACTTAAGGGCTTTCATGCTAGAGATGATGTTTAGCGGAACACCACCCTTGATACCGTACACAGAAAGGAATTCTCCATCAGGGAGAGGAATCCGAATAACCTTATCGTAACAGACAATCTCCGCGCGATACAAAGATAACCAATCCATTCCTACCACAACGTCAAAACTACCCAATGGTACCGGCATAAGGTCGATGGGGAACGATAACCCGACAACTCTAATTGACACTCCCGAAGGATACTAGTAGCTTCAATCGTTTTCCCGTCAGCCAACTCAATAATATACTTGGTCTCTAATGGTACGGGTACTACATCTAGCAGTCGACTAACATCCATGGATACAAAACTCTTGTCGGCACCAGAATCAAATAACACACTAACAGAACGATTATTGAGAAGAAACGTACCGGTGACTGTGTCAGGGTCCTGTCTAGCCTCAGCGGCTCCAATGACGAAGGCACGTGCATTTCTGCCGCCGCCCCCGTTGTTCCCATTACCGTTGTTTCCACCCTGCTTCAGCTTTGGGCAATCCTTCTTGTAATGCCCAGTGTCACCACAGTTGTAGCATCCTTGTTTTCCTGTAGTCCCCTGAGTAGTCGGAGCTGAGTTAGTAGTCGGGGCCTGGGTCGATGGAAGTGTAACCCGACAATCTTTAGCATAATGCCCTGTTCGCTGGCAGCGGTGACAACGGTTACTGTCGCAGTTCCCTTGATGATGGCGTCCACACTTGTTGCATTTGGGCAGTTTCCCCGCATAACCACCCTGCTTGTTACCCGAAGAAGAAGAACCCCCATTATCAAACCTCTTACCCTGCTGTGTTGGCCCAGATCCTTTCCCGTCATTTTCCCACTTGCGCTTGTTGTTCTCTGGGCCTTAACAGTCGAACCCTTCGCAGGCAAAATACCCTCATTCACCTTTAAGTTGGTCATCCTATGAGCCGATCGAACCACCTCTGCGTATGTAGGATGATTTCCCGCAGCCACTAATCCTGCAATTTCCGGTACTAACCCCGAGACATAGTGTTCAATCCTACGGTATTCTGGCACATGCAGATCGGGACACAGCACTGCCAACTCATTCCGCCTCACAGTATACTTCTCAATTTTCGACCCAGTCATCTTGAGGTTCCACACCTCGTGCTCCAGCTTCTGTACCTCTTCTCTCGGACAGTATTCACGCTTCAACAGTTGCACGAAATTCTCCCATGGCATAGCATATGCCTCCCCAATACCCATATTTTGGGTGATGCCATTCCACCAAGTCAATGCCACATCCTGGAATAACGCAGCAGCATACTTAACCCGATCTTCTGGGAGACAGTTACACATCAGAAATACTGACTCCACTTTCTCCAGCCACCTAAGCAAGCTCACCGCACCCTCAGTGCCAGAGAATTCCTGGGGTTTACAATCCCGGAACATCTTGTAGGTGCACATGGGTGGGGGTGGGTCAACAGGACCACCTGAAATGAAACGTATGAGAAACCACGAATAACGTAAACAAGGTTCACCAATGAGGCAAAGAAATGGATAAATCAACTTACCACCACCGTTGTGCCCTAACTGAAAGGCAGCTTGGAGCAAGTTGTTCAGATCAGCCTGCGATAGATTAATACCTCCACCACGACCACCAGCACCACCGCGACCACCACCACGTCCACCATTGCGACCACCTCCACGTCCTCCTCGTACTCCAGACATGATTCTGGCAGAAAAGAACGAGAAAATTTAGTTTCGCAGTTAAAGATAACCACTAATGTTCACAAGATCAAAGCTAGATCCAATCCAGGACTATCCCCTCAAACCCAGAGCTCACTAGGGCTTCCATGCATTTCGGTTTATGATTTTGTGTGCACCCAAAATGATAAACCGCTCTACATGGTCCTCCAAGTGTTCTCCTAGTTCAAAGTTCAAATCACCGAACATAGACTCTTAGCTACACACCGTAATACTACGGTAGTTCATGGCAAGTGTTTCTATTGGAGTACGAAAGGGAGATGTCCGAGCCTTGGACAATTCTCAAGAGTACACGATTTACTCCAATATACTACACCGCCTAGAAAGTACGTAACCCGACCTAAGATAGAACGGATGATGTAACGTAGAAAGACCAACGACTTAGAGACACCCCGACAAGACCATACGTAAACCACTATAACTTTTAGTACCATGTGATCGTCTAGTGTGTGCGACTCGGCTATAGACTAGACTCTACATGCAGTCCTAGTTCACTATAACCATTGGCTCTGATACCAATCTGTCACACCCTCAAAATCCACTTGCGGAGTTTTACCGCGAGGCGCATGACAAACCAGGATCCAAACCAACGATCATAATAAACAAGTCTAAATGAATATAAATGCAATTTCAAAACATAGTTTAAAATCCCCGTTTACAGCGGAAGCTTATTCAAAACAATTATTCAATAATAAACCAATGTTCAACGTTTGTAAAATCATGCAACTCTAGCTAGACGCCGTGCAGACGCGTGCGCCCTAGATCCACTGTGCTACCTTAGCGACCTGAGAAAACATGTAAAAGTTTACGTCAGCACAAAAATGCTGGTGAGTTTACAGGTTTTGTATCCAAGTACCAAGTCCACCTGTCCATACTATAACAAATCGAAAACCAGTATACGCTAGCTAGGCGTACGTTTTGTTACTACCACGATTGGAAAACCATTACTAACTCGAATACCAGATGTTGTGCCCGAAAAGTACCAGTTGTTCCTGTTGTTCCTGTTTGAGACAATATGCACTCGCCCGGCCCTCCAAGCCGACGAGCGGGGTTGGTCACTCCCAATAGCGCTATTCACATTTCCCCGTTGTGCAAACCCGCACATTCATGGTTCCCCCCGGGACTTCCAAAGATCGTGTAGTACACAATAGAAACCCATAGTATGACAGTAGTTACCAAATAATCATTTTAACACATGTTTTCTCCCCCGAAAGTATGAAACCAGTTTAAAAGAGGGGCCGTAAACTCACCTTAAGTTGCGTTACTCCTTAACCCGAGTAAACTCAGCTGCTATGCTAGCCCCGTAAAGCGGCGACCTAACATATGACAGTTACAAGTACTTAGACTAATAACCCGCAGGTTAATTAGTCCCTAGATGTCCAGACCATAACCAAGTTCGTTTGAAAACACCATGACTGTTTAACTGACCCAAAGTACAAGACTCGACATCCCATTGGTGACCCGAGACTTCCCGTGTTATGTTTACGCTCTCAAACATGTAATCATGCATTCATACTTAACATACGTTAACGCACACCAAGTTATAGCACATAGTTCACGTATCACCGAATTACATCCAAACATATGTTACCAAGTTATTATATATGTTACGAGGTTCCTAGCATGTTACAACATGTCAAATCGGGTCTCGAAATGCTAATTTACACCTACCGCAGCAGTACACGCGATTAGGAAACGTAAACTAGCATTTAGGACTGATTGCATATACAAACTAGCAATTAGGGCTAATTGCATATAAAAACTAGCAATTGGGGCTAATTGCATGTAAAAACTAGCAATTAGGGCTAATTGCATGTAAAAACTAGCAATTAGGGCTGATTGCATGTAAAACTAGCAATTAGGGCTAATCGCCCCTAAGGTCACACGAGTAGGCTTCTACTCGCATGAGTTATAGGCGATTAGCACCCTACTCGCCTATAACATAG
Source organism: Ambrosia x helenae (assembly GCA_030844895.1). Lineage (NCBI taxonomy): Eukaryota > Viridiplantae > Streptophyta > Magnoliopsida > Asterales > Asteraceae > Ambrosia > Ambrosia x helenae. The sequence continues at coordinate 9,722,995 of CM061230.1, read as the reverse complement.
GCGATTAGGAATGCTACTCGCCTGTAACCTTGCTGTTCCGGTTTTTCGCGCGTTTAACGCTCCAAATCAGATCCAGAACGTGTGTAACCACCCAATATCATCCCAAACACTATCCTAAACATGTTTCAACCAAAACCCTTCGTTTTGCCTCGTATTATCAGCCCTGCATGCAAATCACGTAATCCAAACACCATTCACATAGCATGCAATCATCATACTAACATGCATAACAATAACCCTAAGAATCAATTACTCAGATATTATCATCATAACATTAATATTATTCTGATTTAACCTAATAACATGTTAATCCATCATTATGAATCATAAAAACCCTAGCTTTCAAATCATAAACACCCATAACACATGTATACTAGTTAGAATCCGATTAACAACCCTTATTAATGATTTTCAGAAAGCTTTTTCGTTTTAGAACAGGTCTGGACCATTAGGGATTGATTAAAAACGTTTATAAAGATTCATGGATGGAAACCAAACCTTAGAATTGTGAAAGAATGAAGGATTATGCTTGAATCCTTGTGTTTTGATCAAAAATCGCGTTCCAGAGGTTGTGTGTGTGTTGGGGCAGGTTATGGGACGACTAGGGTTTGTATAATGAAGTTTATGAGGTCAAGTATGGTATTTATAGTCGTTTTTAGTCGTCCAGCACGTAACTAGCGATTATGCAGCCCTTACACGCGATTAGGAATCCTAATCGCATGATTGTTCAGGCAATTGGGGCCTACTCGCCCCCTAGGGCACACGAGTAGCCCCTACTCGCCCCTATGTTTGCCTACTCGCCTCCCTTATAGGCGATTAGGCCTTCCTAATCGCCTATAGGGGCTGGTTTCGTGTGTTTTGCGCGTTAAACCCCGTTTTAACATATGTTAACACATATTCACGTACCGACAAGTCACATAATGATTGTAAACACATAACACAAGTAAATACACATATTCACACTCGTTCACCAATTCCCGGGACTCGAGACTCGTATGTTCCGTATGCCCTGACGATCCTACAGATCGTCACCGTTTGTACACTTGGTTAAGGACCGACATCTAATGAACCTCTAGACCAACATCCAATGATCCTCTAGACTAAACCGATAGTTCCCGAACCATAACCCGACTTAACTAACCCAGTTAAGTACAATATACGCGTGAATCGCTAAGGTAGACTTTTATCTAGACAACGTTGTTAACCAGAATTTGCCGGGTGTCACAATTTGTCTCAACCCTTGAAAGAACATTGCACCTTAACGCATTCACATCGTACATCGTCACTTCATGCTGCATAGCAACTCCCAAAAGGCTCTCATACCTGCTCCATATGCGAGGGGGTAGAGGTGTGTTGCAACCGCTCGAAATTTGAGTGTGCTTAACATATTGTTCGACGTCTCTGCGAAAGGTGTAGTCAATAAGAGCTGTGATAGGCAGTAGTCGCGCTTCACGCAAGACGTTGTTCATGGACTCCGAAATGTTCGTCGTTAGGTTACCCCACCGACGACGCTCTTTATCATACCTAACCGTCCACTTAGTCTTATCAATGTTGTTAAGGTAGTCCCATGCCTCTTGATTTTTCAGCCTCATTTCGCTAACAGCCCAGCGATACTTTACGTGCTGAGATGTGCTACCAACTGACCAACACAGTTTCCGTAGGGTTTTGTTTCGGAACCTCCCGCTGAAATTGCTTCTGATGTGACGAAGACAGTAACGATGGTAGGCGTTGGGTTCCTTCCACTGTGGAAGGTTTTCCATAGCATTTATTATGCCGTTGTGTCTGTCTGATATCACACACAAAGGCCCCATGCTATTAAGGGTAACGTACTCAGAAAGGTTTTGGAAAAACCAACACCAGCTGTGTACAGTCTCTTCGTCAACGACAGCATACGCCACAGGCATGATGTAGTTGTTTGCATTTTTTGTTACCGCAAGGATCAGCTTACCCCGGTAGGGTCCTTTCAGATGAGTCGCGTCCACCGATATGACAGGCATGCATCGATGGAATGCACGGATACAAGGACCGAACGCCCAAAAAATATATTTAAACGTGGGGTAATTCGGATCCCCGTTCGGATGATTAAAGAACGTAACAACGGTACCTGGGTTCCTCGACTGCAGCCGCATAAGATATGTGGGTAACTCCTTGAAATTGCTGTCCCAGTCACCATAGATAGTTTCTATGGCCTTTCTTCTTGCTCGCCACGCCTTGGAATACGAAACATCAACATTCAGGGCCTGCTTGACATGGGTTTGGATATGTTTTACCTTAAGCTTGATGTCCGTACGAATTTGCGGTAAGATGTGTTTTGCAATATCCTTTGCTTTTAAACTTCTGTTGCTATTACGTACGGCCGAAGAATAACAGCTGTGTTTTGTAGCCCATACAGTAATTCGCCAGTAATGTGAGTCAGACCGAATCGATGCCGTGCAACACCACTCACACTTGCGGGCACTAGAGAAAGGATTTACAAACTTTGGGTGTCTGGTGTAACATACGACCGTGTATACCTTCGGTTTGCTTGCCTTGACATACATCTCCCGTCCACGACGGATGTTCCACTGTCTAACCGCACGGTCTACCTCTTCTTTTGATTTGAAATACATACCAAGCCAGATATTGTCCCCTGCTTTTGGGTTCCATAACACGAAGTCATCCTCTTCGTATTCTTGAACCATGTAATCTGTTAGCTCGACATCATCTTGAGGATCGTAGTCTTGACGTGGACCTAACTGGAGAGCCAGGTTGTCATTTGGTGGTGTCTGTTGGGTCGTCGCCTGACTAGGCTCGGCCTCGTTTGCGGAGTCTTCAGAGTCTTCTGATGCCGGTTGTTCGTCATCACTATCTTCCGTGTCTTTAGAGTCTCCGCTTCCGGATTCATCAAACCCGTCATTGTTGTCATTACCGGCAACATATTGAGGTTCTTGTAAACATTCTTCGTCCGTCATAGGGGATCCTGCCTCGTCATTTACTTCGTTATCGGCATCATGTTCGATTGGGGGGAAACCATGCTGAGACCCAAAGGGTGCTACAACATTTACTTCGTTATCGGCATCATGTTCGTATCCGGTTACCTGACTGGCAGGCCCTGCCAGACTGTATAGAGAGCCAAAAACGTCAGCCTGGGCCATTTTCCACTTTGTGGGTTTTTTGAAAAATGACCTCCTAGCCGTTTTCGGGCCGCCTGGATCAGGCCCCGGAGACCCGAAAACGGCCCGGACATCGTGCGACACCCGTGTACTAGCCAAGGACAACGCGTCCGAAGGTCCGGTTACCTGATTGGCAGGCCCTGCCAGACTGTATAGAGAGCCAAAAACGTCAGCCTGGGCCATTTTCCACTTTGTGGGTTTTTTGAAAAATGACCTCCTAGCCGTTTTCGGGCCGCCTGGATCAGGCCCCGGAGACCCGAAAACGGCCCGGACATCGTGCGACACCCGTGTACTAGCCAAGGACAACGCGTCCAAAGGTCCGGTTACCTGACTGGCAGGCCCTGCCAGACTGTATAGAGAGCCAAAAACGTCAGCCTGGGCCATTTTCCACTTTGTGGGTTTTTTGAAAAATGACCTCCTAGCCGTTTTCGGGCCGCCTGGATCAGGCCCCGGAGACCCGAAAACGGCCCGGACATTGTGCGACACCCGTGTACTAGCCAAGGACAACGCGTCCGAAGGTCCGGTTACCTGACTGGCAGGCCCTGCCAGACTGTATAGAGAGCCAAAAACGTCAGCCTGGGCCATTTTCCACTTTGTGGGTTTTTTGAAAAATGACCTCCTAGCCGTTTTCGGGCCGCCTGGATCAGGCCCCGGAGACCCGAAAACGGATCGGACATCGTGCGACACCCGTGTACTAGCCAAGGACAACACGTCCGAAGGTCCGGTTAGGTATGATAAAGAGCGTCGTCGGTGGGGTAACCTAACGACGAACATTTCGGAGTCCATGAACAACGTCTTGCGTGAAGCGCGACTACTGCCACTTAGTCTTATCAATGTTGTTAAGGTAGTCCCATGCCTCTTGATTTTTCAGCCTCATTTCGCTAACAGCCCAGCGATACTTTACGTGCTGAGATGTGCTACCAACTGACCAACACAGTTTCCGTAGGGTTTTGTTTCGGAACCTCCCGCTGAAATTGCTTCTGATGTGACGAAGACAGTAACGATGGTAGGCGTTGGGTTCCTTCCACTGTGGAAGGTTTTCCATAGCATTAATTATGCCGTTGTGTCTGTCTGATATCACACACAAAGGCCCCATGCTATTAAGGGTAACGTACTCAGAAAGGTTTTGGAAAAACCAACACCAGCTGTGTACAGTCTCTTCGTCAACGACAGCATACGCCACATGCATGATGTAGTTGTTTGCATTTTTTGTTACCGCAAGGATCAGCTTACCCCGGTAGGGTCCTTTCAGATGAGTCGCGTCCACCGATATGACAGGCATGCATCGATGGAATGCACGGATACAAGGACCGAACGCCCAAAAAATATATTTAAACGTGGGGTAATTCGGATCCCCGTTCGGATGATTAAAGAACGTAACAACGGTACCTGGGTTCCTCGACTGCAGCCGCATAAGATATGTGGGTAACTCCTTGAAATTGCTGTCCCAGTCACCATAGATAGTTTCTATGGCCTTTCTTCTTGCTCGCCACGCCTTGGAATACGAAACATCAACATTCAGGGCCTGCTTGACATGGGTTTGGATATGTTTTACCTTAAGCTTGATGTCCGTACGAATTTGCGGTAAGATGTGTTTTGCAATATCCTTTGCTTTTAAACTTCTGTTGCTATTACGTACGGCCGAAGAATAACAGCTGTGTTTTGTAGCCCATACAGTAATTCGCCAGTAATGTGAGTCAGACCGAATCGATGCCGTGCAACGCCACTCACACTTGCGGGCACTAGAGAAAGGATTTACAAACTTTGGGTGTCTGGTGTAACATACGACCGTGTATACCTTCGGTTTGCTTGCCTTGACATACATCTCCCGTCCACGACGGATGTTCCACTGTCTAACCGCACGGTCTACCTCTTCTTTTGATTTGAAATACATACCAAGCCAGATATTGTCCCCTGCTTTTGGGTTCCATAACACGAAGTCATCCTCTTCGTATTCTTGAACCATGTAATCTGTTAGCTCGACATCATCTTGAGGATCGTAGTCTTGACGTGGACCTAACTGGAGAGCCAGGTTGTCATTTGGTGGTGTCTGTTGGGTCGTCGCCTGACTAGGCTCGGCCTCGTTTGCGGAGTCTTCAGAGTCTTCTGATGCCGGTTGTTCGTCATCACTATCTTCCGTGTCTTTAGAGTCTCCGCTTCCGGATTCATCAAACCCGTCATTGTTGTCATTACCGGCAACATATTGAGGTTCTTGTAAACATTCTTCGTCCGTCATAGGGGATCCTGCCTCGTCATTTACTTCGTTATCGGCATCATGTTCGATTGGGGGGAAACCATGCTGAGACCCAAAGGGTGCTACAACATTTACTTCGTTATCGGCATCATGTTCGTATCCGGTTACCTGACTGGCAGGCCCTGCCAGACTGTATAGAGAGCCAAAAACGTCAGCCTGGGCCATTTTCCACTTTGTGGGTTTTTTGAAAAATGACCTCCTAGCCGTTTTCGGGCCGCCTGGATCAGGCCCCGGAGACCCGAAAACGGCCCGGACATCGTGCGACACCCGTGTACTAGCCAAGGACAACCCGTCCGAAGGTCCGGTTACCTGATTCGCAGGCCCTGCCAGACTGTATAGAGAGCCAAAAACGTCAGCCTGGGCCATTTTCCACTTTGTGGGTTTTTTGAAAAATGACCTCCTAGCCGTTTTCGGGCCGCCTGGATCAGGCCCCGGAGACCCGAAAACGGCCCGGACATCGTGCGACACCCGTGTACTAGCCAAGGACAACGCGTCCAAAGGTCCGGTTACCTGACTGGAAGGCCCTGCCAGACTGTATAGAGAGCCAAAAACGTCAGCCTGGGCCATTTTCCACTTTGTGGGTTTTTTGAAAAATGACCTCCTAGCCGTTTTCGGGCCGCCTGGATCAGGCCCCGGAGACCCGAAAACGGCCCGGACATTGTGCGACACCCGTGTACTAGCCAAGGACAACGCGTCCGAAGGTCCGGTTACCTGACTGGCAGGCCCTGCCAGACTGTATAGAGAGCCAAAAACGTCAGCCTGGGCCATTTTCCACTTTGTGGGTTTTTTGAAAAATGACCTCCTAGCCGTTTTCGGGCCGCCTGGATCAGGCCCCGGAGACCCGAAAACGGATCGGACATCGTGCGACACCCGTGTACTAGCCAAGGACAACACGTCCGAAGGTCCGGTTACCTGACTGGCAGGCCCTGCCAGACTGTATAGAGAGCCAAAAACGTCAGCCTGGGCCATTTTCCACTTCGTGTAGATGCCGCCAGACCATTACGAGGCTTCATCTACAAGCCGCCTTCATGTAGAAGCCGCTAAACCATTTAGAGGCTTCAACTTTTTATGATGCCGCCAAACCATTACGAGGTGTAGAAGCCGCTAAACCATTTAGAGGCTTCAACTTTTTATGATGCCGCCAAACCATTACGAGGTGTAGAAGCCGCTAAACCATTTAGAGGCTTCAACTTTTTATGATGCCGCCAAACCATTACGAGGTGTAGAAGCCGCTAAACCATTTAGAGGCTTCAACTTTTTATGATGCCGCCAAACCATTACGAGGCTTCATGTAGATGCCGCCAAACCATTACAAGGGTTCACCTCTTTAAAAGCAAGCAGCTAGCTGATTCACAAACAACACTCACTCAACTTCTTTCTCTCTTACCCACTCATATTTGAAATCTATAACAATGGAAAACAATGGAGAAGGCTTTTACTGTTCACAACCAGCTCCTAAAACGGTTAAATCGACCGAGCAGATTTGGAGGCGTTTACGCAAGCCATCAACAACATTCACGGCTGGTTCGACTTCAAGTAACCCACAAGTGAAAGCAGCCGAAAACGACCAAGACAAGCCCAAAGAAAACCCACAAGAAAACCAACAATGCAGAAACAACTAGTCTGCTGATGTTGTCGACTTTTATACAAACGGGGATGCCCCATTTTGCTACACTCGCTTCATTTCCGCCAAACTAGACAGAAATTTTTGGGGTACACTTCTAGGGTGCCAACCCAACAGGGTGCTATCCGCAACGGTAATTTTCACGTTAATTTAACTTGAAAGTAAATTGATTTGCTTAACTCAATAACGAACCTTATGCATTATTATGATTTCAGCACGTTGAGGCGTGGACGGTAAGAATGATGCGACTTAGACAAGCAAAGCTTTTAAGAGATCCTATTTCACAACTACGCTGGACAGTGTTACCCCCTGCCTTCTATGATGAAATGAAGGACTCGAATTCTTCAGTTGCCCTCGACATGGCTGGAAGAATGGAACCCTACCCGCCATTCTGGGAGGTTGACCGCGTTTACCTTCCTTTATCGATCGGGGTGGGAGACTGGCTGCTTATCCTAATTGATCTGAGAAACATGGTAATTACCCAGTATTGGACTGATAAGAGATGGAGAAACGAAAGGCGACGCGAAGTTTCTCACTATATGGAGATGATTAGGCTTTTTTTCGAATGGTTTCTAAAACGTATTCGTTACTGGCTGAAGTCTAATCGTGTGGACAAAACACCAATTTCTGTTGGTTTAGTTGAATTAGATGTGCCCCAAGACAAGGGAAAGGTTGATAATGCTGGTGTCTTGGTTTGTATGATGATGGAGAGGCTTGTGAGAAAAAAGTCGTTGTCGCTAGAAATCGACGTCGAAGATGCTTGTGTGAATTATCGACGACACATGGCAGATGAGCTATACAAATGCCGTTGTGAAGCAACTTCTCGTCATGTTACTTGATTATGTATTGTTGTTTCTCCTATCAATGTTTAACGATGTTAGTGATTTCCATTACCATCCCCGCATAATTCGTGTGACGCAGGACCTTCGACCCGGCCAGGACCTTCGACCGCACTGAATTTAAACCTCTTTCCCGATGATCAGTACGGGAATCAAGGACCACCACCCAACGATTGAAAACGGGCCAGGTAATAATGATAGATTTATTTAAAACAAATAATACAAATTTACTTAACAACTATTTTTCCAAACTACTCAATCAAACTATACAGTCTACCGAGTTACAAGACAATTTATTTCCGAGATCACCAATTCCAAACTACTCAATCAAACTATACAATCTACCGAGTTCATTAAGTTTCCGTTTCCCACATTCCATCACAATTGCTTTATTGAAGTCAAACTGAGGGCTCGGGATCAAGTTGGGGTCCGAACCCATCTGAATCAAACAGGGGAACATCAATCAATCTGTTGAATATGTGTAATGATCAACCCATACAGCCCTCCCAAAGTAGCACGGTGAAGAACCGCATCATCCGATGTCTTCGACGTCGCTAATCACATGATGTGATTCTTCAACACCGGATGGCCTTGCCCTACAGGCTTTGTCTGGAAAGTTGACTCCCCTAAAGAGACTGTTGGAATGTCCGGGTTTGGTAGACTGGAGATTGAGACCACCACCGACAACCAACGGCAAAATATTATAAACTACAGTGACAATGTTGCATTCTACACGTGTTATACCACGTGTGGATGTAACATCGATCCAAGTAGTTTCATGTGGATGTAACACCGATCCAAAGGCACCGCTTTTTTGGACCCCAGAAAAGCGATGCCAAGCAGGGGATGAGACAGGAGCGGATGCTTTTAAGCACGGCTCATCCCCGCCCAAGACTGTTAAAACTCCATGTGAATGTAACATCGACCCAATATCAATGAAAAACCGTACCCTCCAAAACAATTGCGGGAAAAGTATTATATCGCATATTGTTATTTTGTTTAGTTTTTTACAATGTGTTGTAAATGGGGGTTTATTGTGGTTATAATGTATTTGTATAGGTGTGGAATGAGATGGAGAGAATGGGCAGAGGCCTCGTCTTATATAAGAAATGAAAGTTAGAAATGACTTGGCGGCATCAATGCCTTGAAATGAAATGGCGGCATCAATGCCATGAAATGAAATGGCGGCTTCAAATACATCATCTCAATTGGCGGCATCAAGGTTTGGTTAATTAGATGCCGCCAAATGAGACCCATACATCACCAATTTCAATTTTTCCCCCCAATACCCCCCAAATTTAATTTGTAAAATAATAAACCCACTATTTATGTAAATGATTCTTAATTTTTATATGGATTGAGTCTGGCCCCCACCGATTTGATCTTCTGACCTCTGCCGATACGAAAAAATTGAGTCCGACCCTCACCGATATGATCTTCAAGCCTCGCCAGTCGCCACTACCAATGGCTTTGCCGATTAGACCCAACCATCCACCCATTCATTGAACTCCTGTTTTTAATTTTTTTTTCTAGCTTTTTTTTTGGAAGGTGTGTTTTAGCGGAGAATCCAAACGACGCACAACCCCTCAACCCCAGTTCGAATCCAGGCCAAACGCGGGTGTTGAATTTCTCACCCCTTAGTGCGAGTGGGGGGATTCGAACCTGAGACCAAGCCCGGGCGGGAACCTCCCTAAGGAGTAAACCCTCCCACCTCCGACCAGCTGGGTTGGACATCATTGGCTTCTAGCTTTTTTAACGACATTTTTTCTTTTACAGATTCTAAAATCTAAAATGAAAATTTTCAACTAGACTCGTTTATCAACATAAAATATTTTAAATGTATATAGTAAAACATTGAGTTCTAAAAACATATCTTTTTTTGTGACACCGATACTAAGTACTCTATGGGCGATGCTTTAGCAGGTTTATACCGTGGGCACGATAACTGGTACAACAGAGGTGCGTCTTTCCCGGTCCTCTCGTACTAGGGAAAGGTCCTCTCAATACACTAACGCCTATTACGTATACAAGGCTTTTTGTTCTTCGCATTTGTTATTTTGACACAAATATGTTTTGTTCTTAAAAAGATACGGTTTAAGAAGGTTCAACCCGTAATCACAACGACCCAATTGCAAGAGCAGAGCTCTACCAACTGAGCTAATGAAAGGCTCTCATAAAAGTTCTCGTAGAATCGAGAATGAAGTTTTCTTTCTCTACATGTCGTTTGTTGTGTATATTTTCTAAGTCTCACCAAAGTATGATGCCGCAGATACCTTACTAGATTTAGTTAGAGGAAATAAATACACATTATTCTATCATTTGGTACCAAAACTTAACAATGTCATCGGTTTGATCATCATAGGTCTCTTACTTATGGATAGGGATGCAAATGAGCCGAGCAGCTCGCGAGCTACTCGAGCTCGGCTCGGCAAATAGCTCGAAACGAGCCGAGCTTTATCGAGCTCGAGCCGAGCTTGAGCCTAAAACAAAGCTCGTTTATTTATCGAGCTCGAGCTCGAGCCTGACATGTGAAGCTCGTTAGGCTCGTCGAGCCTTATCGAGCCTAGTATAATATTAGTTTTTTTTTTAATATTTAATAATATTTATCATTCATTTAAAGTTTAGTAAATGAGCCCCGAGCCCGAGCTTCACTTATCGAGCTCACGAGCCTAAATGAACAATTATTTATATTATTTTTATCTAATATATTAACTAATAAATACTAAACGAGCCGAGCTCGAGCTTGAGAAATTATAAACGAGCCGAGCTCGAGCTTTGAAAACAAAGCTCGAATCGAGCCGAGCTCGAGCTCGAGCTCTTATAACTTAATCGAGCTCGAGTTCGAGCCTGGTCGAGCTCGAGCTCGGCTCGGCTCGTTTGCACCCCTACTTATGGAGCAGTATTGTTGTTGGGTGCTCAACCCTTTGCATGGGCAGGCTAGATCAGGTCCCATGAAGTTATAGTGTTTTGGGAACTTAGGTAGCGTTTGATATGGTGGAATGGAATGGACCATTACGAGGTAATGAAAAATATTGTGTTTGGTTGGTTAAAGGAATAAAATCATCAATTCCGCAAGACATTTCATTCCCTCAAAACCATTTCATCCACCCCATGTTTTTTCATTCCATCTCTTATTCACCCTTTACTAATAACACCATAACTCACCACCCACCACGACACCACCATCATCACCACCCACCACCGCTGCCGCCACCACCACCACCACCCACCGCCGCCGCCTCCACCACCTGCCACTCGCCACAATTTCCTTTACCCACCACTACCGCCGCCACCCATCACCACCGCCGCCGCCTCACCCACCACCGCCACTACTCACTATCGTCACCCACCATCACCGCCATCCACCTCCACCCATCGCCACCGTTGCCACTACCCACCACCGCTGTTGCCAGCCACCACCACGCTAACGCCACAAATCACCACTTACCATCACCGCCACTACTCACCATCGTCACCCACCCACCATCACAACCATCCACCTCCACCTTCCACCACCGCCGCCACCCACCATCGCCGCTACCACCACATATCACCACCCACCATCACCGCCACTGACCACCACCCACCACAGCCACTCACCACCGATTATATTCGTTCGTCTTTTCCTGCCTATCTAACAACACAAAGTAATGTTTTGTTTCATTCCTAAACAAAGTAATGTTTTGTTTCATTCTCACATAGCAACCAAATAAGACATGGAATGGTAATGATCCATTCCATTACTTTGTCCATTTCATTACCTCGTCCAGTCCATTCCCTCATCTATTCCATTACCCCATATCAAATAAACCCTTATCATGTATATGGGTAGGAAAAGGTCGGACCCTCTTTATCGTTTTGGCGTAGGAGCTCAACTCTTATCATGAACAGGTATAGCGCCAGATCTAATGGAGCTTATTTAGTCAAGGAGCTTACCCCTCTATAGGATAATGGATCACATTGTCAAATGTCAATGAACATTGTTCAATAAGAAACTAACTCGCTTATGGAATCATGAGATTTTTTTGTATATTGAAGATGAAGTTGCCTAAGGTAGGCTTTATCATGGACTTTGTACGCATATTGTGAGCTTTGACCGACTTTTATGGATCAACGTCTTGTAGTGCTCGTCTCTAAAAAGCATGTCCCAGTCACTGGTTGGGGACCATAAGTTAGTCTTTTCGCGATTAGGCGTAAAACAATAATATATGCAGATTTATTTGAACGTTTTCGTTAAGTTTTTAAAAGTATGCAAACTGTTTGTGGGTCAACTGAACTTGTCATGACCCTCCACTTTTAATAATGACCCTTAAACCAATCCCTTTTTGACCCATGACCAAACAAGCACAACCCACCACTTTATGACCCATAATCATGTGCAGAAAGACTGGTCTATTTAACAGAGAATTTACATAAGATTCATTAGAATCTAAAGAAAATAATAAGCAGTTGAAACCTTAGAAGTTCATATTGATTCTTTTCAACAAAACAATATGCTGATTTGCTTCTTGACTATCATCTGAAAGTAACCAAATTCTTCATGCTAAAGCTTTAAGTTAAGAGGGGATAACGAATTGCCATATCCAATCAATCGAATCTTTTGAGGTTAATTTCAGATCATCTGTTTTCCGTTGACTTTTATTTGTTTGACTCGACCGATTTGTTCTGCTGAATAAGCGCTGAATAATGATGTCCTTAGGATACAAGGTTGTTCACTTTTTTGTCATGTTCAACCAATTTCTGTACCTTCTTGTTCAAAAACAGTCTGCTGGTCAGCTTCTTGAAGAAGATCAAATTTTTAGGCTAAACAGGTCAACAAGTAAACGGATCAAAATTATAAGTAAAACGGGTCAAAATCGCCACTTTGAATCCTGTGGTGATGTCATTTCAAGATCCAACATTATCAAAACTTTCAAGATTTCTTGATACTCAATATGGCTCTTATCTTCCATAACAAATGCATGAAGCTTTCCATTTACTTCCACAACACTATTACCAGGCACCTTCTTTGTCCCACTTTTCTTCATTACACTTCTCACATCAGCCACTTCATTCCACTTTCTTGACTTAGCATAAAAGTTTGAAATCAAAGCGTAAACGCCCGTGTTAACATCCGGGTTCATCGCCAGGATCTTCTTAGTCACCGTCTCTCCAATTATAAACTTACCATGGTTATGACAGCCTGACAACAAAGCAACCCAAAAGGCTAACCCTGGTTCAGTTTTCATCAAACCAATTAGATTGTACGCCTCTTCAACGTGCCCTCCACGTGCCAAAAGATCAGCCATACACGCATAATGTTTATCGGCCGGTTCAATGTTGTATTCTTGAACCATGCGGTTGAACCATAGCCTACCTTCTTGTACTAAACCTGCGTGACCTAGTGCGGACATCAGAGAAGCAAAAGTTGTATGGTCTGGTTTTGTGTTAGCTTCTAACATGTTGTGAAACACTGTAAGTGCTTCATTCCCATGCCCATGTATCCCGTAGCTAGCAATCATTGCGTTCCACATAATCAAATCTTTATGAGCTATTTTATCAAAAAGATTACGCGCGTAAGGAAGCGAACCACATTTTGAATACGTATCAATCAAAGCCGTGCTTAGAACTTGATCAAAAACTAGATTTTTTATCACATACCCATGTAGTGATCTAGCAAGTTTCAGCGATCCGGTTTGTGAACAAGCTAAAAGTGCACCAACAATGGAAGCCAAATCCGGTTTGAACCCGAAGCTTTGCATTTCCACTAACAAATCAAACGCGTTACTAGCCAACCCGTTTAGAGCATAGCCAGAAATCAAGGCACTACAAGCAACCATGTTCTTGCATAGCATTGATTCGAATACTCGAGATGCAAACTCTATCTTTCCGGTTTTAGCATGCATATCTATAAGACTAGTTTGAACTACAACATCCATAACAAAAAGATGTCTTCTTATCAAATACCCATTAACCGAAAGACCTAACTTTGTGTTTCCAACATCAGCACAACAACAAGCCTGAATCAAACCCAAAATCGCAACTCTATCGCCTTCAATGTTCTCTTTTCGCATAAGCCGAAACACGTCTATGGCTTCACTACCTCTCCCACATTGTGCAAACCCTGTTATCATTGTAGTCCATGACACAACATCTCTTTTAGGCATATTCCCAAACACTTTCATCGCTTCATTCATTTTCCCGCATTTCGCATACAAATTCAACAACGAAGAAGCTACAAACACATCCTTTTCATACCCACAACCGATCGCATGCTTCCGTATCTCTTCGCCCATTTCCAAGTCCATCAAGCTTGTGCAGGCCTTAAGTGCCATTGTAAAAGTGGAGCTATCGGGCCTAATTCGCTCCGATTTCAGTTCATTGTAAAGATTAATTACTTCATCAGGACACCCTTTACGGGAATAAGCAATTATCATAGCATTCCAAACATCCACCCTTCTGTCAGGAATTTTATCAAACACCTTGTGGGCATGTTCAATATTCCCAGTTCTTGAATATGCTGCTATGAGTTGGGTATTGTAACTGCCAATCTTAATGTACCCGGATGTTATTAGCAAAGCATGGATCTTTGCAACGGATGATGTGTCTTTACATGTGAGGAAAAAGGATTTAATGGTTTTTGCGTAAAACATACATGTATGTATTTATGCTTCAATATAAATATTTCTGAAGTAGATATTTTCTTGATGTTTAGATTATAGAAAGATCTAAAACGTAATTGGAGCACATGTTTAAGGGAAAATCAGTAAATCACCCAAATAAACATTGACTACCCTTTTTTACCAAACTAAAGTTTAGGAAGTTCTCAAAATACTAGCAGTGATATTCAACCACTTAACAACCTACACGTATCTTCGTTTACCCATAACCTCTAGCCGTTTTCTAGCTGTTTCCTACATTTCCCCCTAACCTCTAGCCTTCTTCCCTAATTCCTATATTTCGCCCCTAACCTCTAGCCTTCTTCCCTAAATTGTAGCTTTTTTCCTTTGGTTCAATTTGTTTCTTCCCTAAAGGGCCTAATTAATTTATGGAACGGCTAAGCTTTAGACATGGTTTAAAGACTAGACTAAGGTTTGGGGAAGTTCTTACTTGGAGCTACGGGAGATAACACATAAAAACATAGAAATGGCTAAGGTTTAGGGATGGAAACAGAAACACATCTAAGGTTTAGGGATGGAAACAAAACGTCTAAAAAACGTCTAAGCCATTTTGAAAAGTAACGGCTAAATATTTGAGGAGTTAGGCCGTAATAAGACGGTTTAATATATTCAGTACTGTCAGTACTTTGTGTAAGAGAAAATGGTAAGATATTAGCCATCTTTAGAGGTTTGCATTTTTTTTGAAACGCGAAGATATTTTATTGGTTTAAAAGTATTGGTCTCACCATCTTAACCACTCTACATTTTAGCCTCTTATGTAGTTGCTCTCTAAATTCTAGAGTTAATAATGTTTATTTTGGTAAAAGAACTTCAGTCAATATGTTTATTATTGTGATTTTTCCCATGTTTAATGTCAGCTAGACTTTGACCTTGTGTCCATGGATACATGTTTGGGAAAATCACCGTAATGGACAGCTAACAACCAAAAAAGCCAAAATAAACATCTGATGCGTCTAAACATTAGGGACCGGTCGTTCATTCACGTCTACCAATCAGACGATTAGACGTGTAAAGTTCTCAAATGCCTTAATTTTTAAGGTCCCAACGTCTAAACTTAGGCGCGAGGACGCGAGGCTGTTAATTAAACGCAAAGGTGGCAACCCTAGGAAGGAAACAACTTGGGCTTGAATTTTGATTCTGGTACCTTTGCGTCCAAATAACAGTCTCACGTTTAAAGTTTAGATGCTGGGACCTTAAAATTTAAGGCGTCTAAGAACTTTACACATGTTATCGTCTGATTGGTAGACGCGAAGGAATGACTCATCCCTAATATTTAGACGCACCATATGTTTATTTTTGGCTTTTTTGTTATCCAGCTACCCATTTGGGTGATTTTCCCTATATGTTTTGTTTATTTATTTATTTTTTTAATCTTTTGTTGTTTTTTATTATCACTAGGTTTTCTATTGGAACTTTCTTGTACTTCCATGTGATTCGCTAATAGCTACAGTACTTTTTTTTAACCGTCCCAGTGGTCTATGACACACATAGGGTGAGACACGGTCCGAGTTTGAGACGGCGTCATAGCGCTTCAACCGAGTTTCCACAACGGGGCCTTGCTAGGGTAACCCCGTGGCAGCCAGGAATCGAACTCCAGACCTCTACGAGGATGGGAAACACCTTTGGTGAAAACCCACCCCCACCTCAAACCAGCTGGGCTATCTAGAAGTATGACAGGTTCTTAAAAATACCTGCAAGCACCACACAACCTACTTCCAAAAAAAGTCTGTATAGTCATGTATGGACTATGCGATACGTAGATTTTGTGTTTCGAGTTTTGACTTACCAAGGGTTAATAATGTAAATATAAAAACGTACTTTCAAGTTTCAATATATATGTATGAATGTACATGATTATTCATTCTTGTGGTGATAGAAGTCCAAAGAAGGGATTTGTTATAGCAGACTGCAATACGTTCCCAGC
The DNA here is from genome assembly GCA_030844895.1 of Ambrosia x helenae. Lineage (NCBI taxonomy): Eukaryota > Viridiplantae > Streptophyta > Magnoliopsida > Asterales > Asteraceae > Ambrosia > Ambrosia x helenae. The sequence continues at coordinate 9,706,543 of CM061230.1, read as the reverse complement.
TAACTTAAACACCGTCATGTCGTAATTCTCTCTCAGAAGAACAAGATACTCGCCACGTTCGACGCTTTCGAATATTTCGAACCCACAAAGCTTGAGAAACTTTACGCCTTGTTCAAATATCCCTACCCTTTCCTGTTATTTCAATCATACGCATGACAATCAAATGACTCTAAACTCGCCCAAAGCGTAACTTTAATTCATAACCATTTTACATAAGATGATACCTTAAAGGCGGGATTACTCATTCGGATCTTCCTGAATTTATCCTCATCAGGATCTCTTGCAACATTTGTGACATATATTAGAAGAGTCTCAAAAGCTCTCTTCACTTTCATACCGTCGTCCTATGATTCAAATTTCAAATTTTTATATTTGAACCGCGTATAAGAATGTCATTTATGGTCATTTTATAAATTAACGCTTTAACAAAAAAAAAAAAAAAATTATGACACTAAGACTGACCTTATTGTATCGCCTGATCGACCTTAAACATTCTCTCATGATATCTACCTTTGTAGTCAAATTAACGCCATCCTCAGTAGACATGCCAGTCAACATTTCCTGTTTTTCGATATTTAAAATTTCATTGTGTAAGATTAAATGATATTCATAATCCTAGACATCGAAACATGATACTAAAGCGCACCTTCTTTTCTTGAGCCGTAGGCGAGCTGGTCTTAAGAGATGCATGATTTTGCAGAGGTAAACCAAGCCTCCCCCTTCTTTCGGCCTAAGGCATAAGGAACACCAAAGATTAAGAAAAAGGATGGAAATAGAGTTCAACTCGTTTGACCCATTTCTTTTTATCGATTTTTTATTTGACCCAATAGTCAGTAACACCCAATAAGAGCGAAACTGAGTTAATTTGGGTCATATCTGTTTAGATAACAGTTTAAATGAGTGTAAGTTGAAAATATAGAATGCTAAAACGGAAACGGGTCAAATGGTCTTAAATTACTTTATTTTAAATAAAATTGGGTCATAATCTTACTGCTATCAAGCATACCGAAAATAATATTTTTTTTATGAAATTAAAAAAACGGAAAGAGTTAACGAGCCAACTCAACCAACCAACCAACATGTTTTGACCCATCCCAAAACGTTACCCATTTTGACCCGTTACAAAAAAAAAAAAAAAAAATAAAATAATCAGCAACTGATAGTCTGCATAGTTTGAGGGTGGAGGTGAAAGCATAATTCAGCAGTAACCTTGTCCTGTTGTAATTTTTGTCGAATTTTTTCGCGTGCTCTATTTTCTTCATCTTTCTCTGCTTTCCGCAAGGCTATGGAACTGATTATAATTTGGTGATTGACGCAACATGTACAGAAAAATAAACTTAAAAAGAAACAACAGGATTTCTAGCAAGAGACCGTTTCCTTTCGTTTTCTTCTGCAATTCTCTTTGCTTCTTGCAGTTCTTTTCCTACTCGAATTCTTTCCTATAAGTGTTAAAGAAAGTGATAATATCCTTCATATTTATATGTGAATTAATTTCAAATTTAAGAGAAGAAAAACGTTTGGCGGGTTGGATCAATCCAACCAGATCCAACTCATTTACAATACCTTCTCTCTACTTGATGCCGATTTCACATCTTCGTTGTTCCTTTTTCGTGATTTTTCTCTATGATTATGCACAGACAAGTATTCAGTACAGAAAATAAGCAATCATAAGTTTTGTGGATAACTAAACATATAACTGTTATTATTAATATCAATATTACTGAATAAAATAAAACTCATGAACAACTACTAGACATAGAGAACTTAAAATGTTTCACTAAAAAAAGACAGAACAAACCTTAACTTCTGTGCTGTTAGCTTCACTTGTTCTGACACAAAATCAGCCTCACAATCCTCGATTTCGATTTTTACCGGAACCTGATGTGTTAACAAAAATTGTTAAAAAAATAAATAAGCATGTCATATGAACTCATAAAATGAGATAAAACTGAAATGACTATGAAAATAAATCAATCATACTGAGGGCATTTGATCAATTTCAGGGTCATTTTCGTGAGCAACGATCCAGCTTATAGCATCCTCCAAACTAGAGTTACCTTGAAAAAAAAAAGATTATGCTCAGCATACCGTTAAAGTGCAGTAATTTATTTGTTTGAGTAAAACACATTTTTGGTGACTTTAGTGACATCAAGTCGTTTTAGTTTAACTGGATTTACTTAAGACCAACGGACAGTAGTCATATTAATATCAATTAGGAGGTGCACACTTATTCACAAATCACAACTAGTCTGATATCCGGCAGCATCGGTCCAAGAGGCAGAGCCCCTTGTGTTGGTTATTTCAGTTTTGGTTTGGTTAACCGGTTTCTTTTTGCTCTCCCTAACTGTGATCAGCAAAAAACTGCTCTCAGAGGTAATTACAATCAGCACCTTAGGCTATCAGACTTTCTGCTGAAGGTAACCGAATAACTACCAACTGACACATTTTGTCATGAAACATTGTATCATTTCAGCTAAAAGCTGTAATGGTCCGCAGCTATAAACACAAGTATTTGGTCTATTCCGGTACGTGTTTCAAAAAACAGAAAACACAAACTCTTTCTTGATCTTTCTAAACTCTCTGATCAAGATTTCAAGAGTACCATCGAAATACTTTACTCCGTCAATGATATACATGTTCCAGAGAGAAATCCAGTACAAATCCAAACTACTACAAAATCTACACTTTGACCCGTTTCATTTTCGGCTATCGTTACTTTATAGTTGGTGATATAATTCAATGGACCCGTTAACAAGTAAACGAGTAAAACGAGCCGAGCCGCTCACGAGTTGCTCAAGCTCGGCTCTGTAAAAACCTCGAAACGAGCCGAGCCTTATCGAGCTTGAGCCTAAAACAAAGCTCGTTTTTTTATCGAGCCCGAGCTCGAGCATAGCATATGAAACTCGTTAGGCTCGTCGAGCCTTATTGAGCCTAAGCATAATATAAGTTTTTTTAATATTTAATAATATTTACCCCTCGTTTAAAGTTGTTTAGTAAACGAGCCCAGCTTCACTTATCGAGCACACGAGCCTAAATGAACTATTATTTATATTATTTTTATTTAATATATTAACTAATAGATAATAAACGAGCCGAGAGCTTGAGCTTGAGAAATTACCAACGAGCTGAGCTCGAGCTCTCATAAGTTAATCAAGCTTGAGCCTGGTCGAGCTCGGGCTCAACTCGGCTCGTTTGCACCCCTAAAAATAAGTAAACAAGTTTTAACATATATTTTTACAATAATAATAATAATAATAGTTTAATAAATATTTTAAAAATAAACAAACCTGAATAATAGAGTGCTCTCATTGCAAGGGCCAAAGGAAAGCCCATGTCCTCAAGTTCATCAACCAATTTCTTGTTGACTCCTTCAGCATTCATTTCTGTAAATAAACCAGTACTAGTTTTATTATTGTACATATATGCCAAAAAAATGAAATACACACAGTTAGTGATATCATATATTCATATTATTATTAAACAGTTTGTCACCACCTTATTTTGTGGGAAATGCTAAGGCAACCACCAATGAAATGAAAGTTTGTTGATGGATGATCATGGGTTGGGGTGACCCAATGTTAAAAACAAATAAATGATTAAAAATTGAAAAGATGGATGGCGGGCATTGAGAGATAACATGGATGCTGATTCCTTACTTCAAATGATCATCTTTCTAGATTCATCCAGTCCTTTGAAAGTCAAATCATTGTGCTTCACATGATTCTTTTCATATTTATACGTATCTCCAAATTGCCACATTTCATGTTAGAATTAAGGTTAACGGTGTCAAATGTTGGTTAGATTTTTTGTTGGATATTTTAGTGTAATTGGATAGACTGTTTGATTAATATGTTCATAATAATACATCACGCCAAAGGCATTATAGCTCAGCGGCATCTTGATTGTGAGATAAGACTTAGGTACCATATGGTCCTGGGTTCGAATCTCACAAAGGGGGTTTTCTCATAATTATTATGAGTTTCCTCCTGAATTGGTGACTTGGTGGTGGAATATGATCGCGTGGCAACATTGGTGGCACAATGATACTCCAGTGTTCCGTGAGTGATTCCAATTTGTTGGCCGTTCAAAAAAAAAAAATAATAATACATCACGTATGTATGGTGGTGCGGAGTGCACGCCTATTTGAATTTATTATGAACTTAGGGGCGAAGCCCCTAAGGAACGGGAGTCCAGGGGCAGCGCCCCTAGGAGCAGGGTCCAAGGGGCGGCAGCCCCTGGCGGGGTCCAAGGGGCAAAGCCCCTAGCTGGGGTCGAGCTGTGGTAAAAATGTCTCCGAAAATTAATTTTCAGAAATAGAGGGACTATTTTGGCAACTTCGAAAACCTTGGAAAAACCAGTGTTGTAAAACTCGGCCAACTCGGCCGAGTACTCGGCGAGGAATTGCTCCTCGGAGGTGAGGCGCCCCGAGTTTTCCCTACTCGGCCATCCCAACTCGGAATCGGTCCAACTCGGATTGGAATCGGTCAGAATCGGTCAACTCGGGATGGAATCGGTCAGAATCGGTCAACTCGGGATGGAATCGGTCAAGTCGGAATCGGTCAACTCAGGATGGAATCGGTCAAATTCGGCCTTGGAATCGGCCAACTCGGCCTGAATCAATCAAATTAGGCCTCTAGTTGCTGTATTTGAGATAGTTTTAGTATTTGGCATACTTTTATGAATTTATGACATATATATAATCATTAAATTATTAAATTTCTATATAAATCACCATGTCCGAGTACTCCCCGCCTAGGCCGAGTACTTGCAACTTCCCGCCGACCGAGTTGAGAGCGCCTAGCGACTTTTGCAACCTTGGGAAAAACTGCCTAAAAGGCAGTTTCTGGCCCTATTGTTTCATAACGAAATCATCTTCTTCTTGATCAAAATCTCTCTGGTTCTTTAATCTCAATCACAACATACGGAAAATTCGCAATCTCTGATTGTATCCGGTTGATTATTCGATAGAACCGTCGAATTGATTCAATCTGAAAGCGATCACGTGCCTTCAGAGACTTCTGTTATCTGGTTTTGTTCGTTTGTTACGGTTATTCCCAACATTTTTTGTAAGAACTGATATTGGAACCTAAGACGTGAGCGAGCGAGGGGTTTTATTACTATGGGTATTTGAGCGGCGGGTTTACTTTGAAATAGGTGACAGGTTGGGTCGGTTTACCAGGGTTGTATGCGATCGTAGTCACGGGTGGGTTTTTTTTTTTTTTTTTTTTTTTTTTTTTCTATGGGTGTACTCACATAGTCGGACTTTGTTGGAACTGATATTGAAATTATTTCAGTCATCAAGGGAAGGGAAGTAATTTAGAAATAACTTTGTAATAGTTTTTTTTTATGAGATTTTTTATGAATAAGAAAATATGCAAAATATATTAAACAAACAAAACTAATAAAAAAAACATAATGAATGGTATTTTTGTCAATTATCAAGTTTTACATGACAAGTTACTTACATTCCAAACATAAATAATATTCAAGAATTTCCCTAACTATTAATAATCAAACTGATATAAACATTGTCATGATAATTAAATGGTTTTGTGGGCTTTGTCTTGTTTTTCTATGTCAGATTGTTGTCTTGGGATTTCTCCGAATTTCTGAGTGCTAGCTTCTTGCTAGCCTTTTAATAAAGTTTCGTTGGCCGTTCAAAAAAAAATAATATGTGGGTATTTGAGGCTCCTTATCTCTCTCTCTTGGTACCCAAACGTTATCCCTAACTCATGGATTCCCGCCATCTGAGTGTTAGGTAATGGCGGTGTTAGAATAAAAATCAAACATTGCTATATTAATACCATCTTTTAGGAAATTTCATACATATGGCTTAATTTTTATTGCCAATAGAAAACGGGTTGTTACATGTATAATAGCCCAACATAATGCTAGACCTTTGTCCAAGTTAATACTAAAATACTAACTTAGTCTTAAGTGTCAAGCCTCACGACACTCTATAGGAGGAGTAGGGTACCTATGCTTATCAGTACAATAGTCATAATTCATATACTTTCTTCTCACATCTTGTAAATCTTTCATTTGGCTACTATTTAATTGCCAATATTTTTTACTATTCCACAAAAACTTTGTGGAATAACAACCCTTATTTGGGTTACTGGGGTCTGAACGGCAGCCAGCAATGTTAAAATCTTGAAAATGGGCCTGAAACGGTGCTTGGGTCCAATTAGCTTTGCTTTTGCCTCCATCAGTGGCCCAACTTGATCCATCCCATAAGCTTACAACCACTTGAAGTGGTCTACGAGGGTACCTGCCTAAACCACTCGCTATGTTGTTCTTGTATACCCTAATTGGTTTGTCGTCCACGAAAAACCTGACAAGAAAACCGTTTAAATGGGTCAATTCGGGTTGTATTTTATCGATTATAGATCGAATAGTAAAATAGTTAAAAGTGAAATGGCTAAAAGGGTAAATACTATAGCTGTATTATAATGTTTATGGGCCAAAGTGTAAAATATAGGAGAATTGGAATTAAATAATCCCAATTTGAAATCTGGAATCTAACAGACCTAACTTGTATTGGTTTTTATTTCACTGGACCAAAATTAACTGGGTTTAATCCAGTTAGTTTACTGGGTACGTGGCATGCCATAAAGTGCAAATGGGTCAATAGAATGCATAAAATGGCATGCCACATAGTTAGAAAACTAACTGGGTTTAGTGAAATAAAAACCAAGTCAAGTTAGGCATGTTAGATTCCAGTTTTCAAGTTAGGATTATTATCTTTCAACTTGACAAAGTTAGGATTATTTAATTCCAATTCCCTTAAAATATATAAAAAATAAATAAAAAAAGGTTAAAGGGGGTTGAAATGAAAGTCATGTGTAAAGTGTAATTGGATGTTTATAAGTTTCTAAATCATTTTGTTAATAATTTTGTAAATATAGTGCTATTTAATATACCAATTACTTATAAAATAAATCTAAAAAAATTGATGGGCTAACCTAACTCATTTTAGAGGAGATAAGCGCATACACAGTTTGATTTTGGTTCCATAGGAGTTTGTAGTAATGAAAATCTGTTGTGGGATCAAACCAAAGATGCATTTTTTGCTCTCTACCACCAAGGCCGTTTGCGAATACATTTGTTTGTAAAGTGATAGGTTTGCCTGGTTTGTTTCCCAAGAACTCAAAGTCCAACTCATCATGTACGCCCACGCTTGAATTTAACTACATAACATCTTATATACGGTTAAACCAAGCTATATAATGAGAAAAATAAAGCGAAATGTATAGAAGAAATGGTTCCGATCTTTTTATAAAAAAAAAGGTCATGACTTGTAACTTGTAAGTGAAAAATATATATAATTTCCTAAAAACTTAATTAGAGATTCACAACATATGATGTGGTTTCCCTTTCCCCCAACTCCCTCAAGTGCCATGTCAGCGTCACCTCATTTTTTTATCATATACAGTTTGATTTTAAAAAATTAAAAATAAAAATTGGCCAATCAAACAACTCGGGGGAGACGGTGAAAAACCACCGAAGTCACCGAAAGATAACCGGGGGCGGTGTGCCCGATCGGTGGCCTTGCCACCTCAGCCCCACCCCACCGAGCTTCTCCCTAGAACCATACCGTTTGGTCTTATATTTACAAAAAAAAAAAAAAAAACTAACAAACACTAATTGCATCTAGTTTTCAGTGATGATTTAAAAAAAATATATATATAAAGAACGATTGACAAACTAGTTTAAAGTACTCTTTTGTACATAAAAAGCAGTAACAACACCACTCGAATCCTTATTCGGTAGTTTAATCCTCATTTGAAAGAATCCAGATCCATAGTATGATTTAGATGCGAATCCGGCACCTGTAATAAAAAGTATAAGTTAAAGATTGAATTAATAAGTATGTTACAATAAAAATGACAATATAATTGATGCGTAAATCTAAGTGATCCATACAAAGTTCTATAGCATGTTCAAACATGAATCACTCTAATAGTTTATGTACAAAACAATAACAATAAAACCTGAAGATTTGTCCAACGACAATTGAACTTCTTGTCCATTTCTTAAAAACGAAATATGAGTTTGTCCCCAAGTTACACGATAATTTTGATCGAAACTCTCATTTCCTGTTGTGGCGCCAAGCGAGAAAAACATAGCGAACAAAGAGACAACGAGCATCAACATCCTTGGATGAAAGCTTATTACATGGCCAGTGATATAACCTACCTATAAATATAACTTGCTAGTGTGTGTAGGATGTAAAATACTCAAATGGTTTGATGTCTTTCATTGAGAATATACAAGTCATTATATACAAGAGACTAACCACTAATCTAGGCAATACAATAATTACAATGAATACATAATTTTGACTATGACTACAATATAATTGTAGCTTATTCTTTGGGCATGAATCGGGGCATATATCATGTTTAATATAGGATTTATGTACATATAAATGGGATTTATATAAATAAGTATATGTTTTTTATATTTGCTACAAATTATTTGGTATTAGTTTCCATATGCCCGCAACACAAATACATCATGAGGGCCGATTTGGAACTTACTTTGTGGCTCAAACAACTTTTTCTGTTTATTTTTGCTATTAATACAATAAAATGTTAATATTAAATATTTGTGATTGCAACAAATTTTTTCCAAGTCATTTTCTTGATTTGTACTTGAGCTTACCCACGTGTACTTTATTTTATTTATACCTAGGTTATAGACCGGGCTTGAGGATAGAAATCATATCTTAATAATGTATACACAAATTCACATATTGCATTAATTTTATACATACAACTTGAGAGGTAATAGATGTTGCAAACCATGAAACTTTACTACTGGTTGTGACTTCATCTAAATGTCTATATATTCTCTGTGCAGCTTCATAAAAAAATCACTTAGACATACTTGTATCTGACAAATATTACAGGTAACATGGAATTAGTTAGTTTAATAAGGATTAACTTCAAAGATGCATACACGTAAATCAAACCAAACCCCATTTTAAATCACCCTCATGTTGACACTGGTGTCGTGGACCGAGGAGGAGGAGGAACTTGCCTTAACATTCGGTTGGCTAAACGTCAAGGAGAATACGAGAATTTCGAGCACACCCTGTGTGGCACCCTTTTAAGCTAAAGTGTTAGCCGAATTTCGTGTGTTTGTCGGCGGTGACATACACCGCACTAGTGATTCACTTAAGCATAAGTGGTTGAATAAAGCCGAGTGTGAAAACTTTGAAGTGATGTTAAAAGCATCCAGGAAGAAGACCTTAATCAATCCGAAGACGTTGCAATTGAAGTTACTCAAGTCGAGTACACTTTTCATGCCGGCGAGAGTTTTGAGTAATATAAATGTGGTTTTTTTAATGGAATAATGGAAATAAATAATCTCAACTATTGACTATTTGCCAATAACAGTCTCAACTACAAAAATTACCAATAGTGGTCCCAACTTTCGACATATCGGAATATAATGGACCAAAACTAACGGAGGTCTAACTCAGTTAGTGTGGTGCTGACATGGCATCCTAGATGGCAAAATGATCCTACATGGCATCCGACGTGGCATCCTAGGTGACAAAATGACCCTACGTGGCATGCCACGTCAGCACCACACTAACGAAGTTAGACCTCCGTTAGTTTGGGTCCATTATATTCCAATATGTCAAAAGTTAGGACCACTATTGGTAATTTTCGTAGTTGTGACTGTTATTGGCCAATAGTCAATAGTTGGGATTATTTATTTTCATTATTTCTTTTTTTAATTATATTTAACTTAATGTTTAGTTTAATGTTTTTTAATTTATGTTTTTAATGTATGCTATTGTTTTAGTAATATAAATGTGGTTTTTTTTATTAATTTGTTTGTTTCTTTATTAAAAAGCAAATGAAAAAAAAAAAAGAAATAAAACAAAACAAAACACATGAGTCGGCGCCATCACGAACCCAGTGTCCACACCACCATCACCGTCCTGTCGATTTTTATGTCTGATCAAATCGCTCATCGTTTGTGACTCGCTCGAAAAATGCTCACTTGATCTTTCGCTCGGTCGGCTCAAATAAATTTTTATTTTTTTATATTTAATTATAAATATACACACAAATTACAGATATACTTATAGCTTTATACATAATATTCTATTGGATTTGGCTCAGTATATGCAAAATAAAATATAACTAGCACACTTAACACAATAAAAAAATTTAACACCAAGTTTAATAATAAAACCATAAGTCATGAGGTGTCAGTTTTGACTTCTTTATGTTATTTGTCGTCCATTGCTAATCGTCGATTTATATCACTCTATGTTAAAATGCAACAATTGTTCTTTGCAGTATGCTCGCCTTACCAGCCTTAACCTAAGGCTCATCCTCAAAGATCTCAATATTAGTGTTATCATTTGACAGTTCAACCTTAGTTGTCACCCGAAAATGAAAACATCTCAATTTTATGGTTGTCCAAATTACTTTCCACTCCATTCTTGCTCGGTGCTTGCTCGAAAAAATTCGTACTTGAAAAATGCTTGCTCGGTTTCTAAACGAGCCTAGCACGAGCAAAGATCTGCTCGGCTCGGCTCGTGAACAACCCTACCGATTTTGGCCCTTCTTGCTCCATGCCCCCAACGATGACGTGGATGCCACATGTCGTTCCATGCTCCCCTCAAGGGCATAACCACATCATGCAGTTTTTGAGAAATATGTGGTCGAGAATAATTTTCTTAGTTCTCAATTAGCCAAGTATTCTCTTAGGATCTCTACCCTATATACACACACAGAGAATTCAAACCGCGTCTTGCGTTAATAATATGATTATAAAAAAACAAAGATTAAACAAAATAAAAATAAAAACTGAATAACAATAGCACAACCCATATTAGACCATTTCCATTCACAAACCAACATTTCAATAAAAAATAATTTCTCTCTCTTCAATCTACACTACCCAACCTTAACACACATTCACATCCCAACTCAACCTAAAAATGTTTATTAAACGAACTCGGTTTTTAATAAAACTAGTGGAATGCCCGCGCGTTGCCGCGGGTATATATTTTTATTCACATTTTAAATTGCCAAAACTTTATACACCATACTGTCATTTATCCAATCCGATCCGTGCTTGATTTTTATTTGCAACATTTAGTTACACACATGAACCAAAGAGCCTTTAGCCTACTGGTTACAAAGTGTTAAATAAGGCTTAGCCTTTTCTTGTGGTGATAATTCAAATTCTATTGGTAAAAAAAAAGTTAATCCATTAAAAAAAAGTTACATGAATTAATCTATTACTTGGTAATGGTTCTAGATAACAAAAAGTTAATACATGAATTAAATGTATTGAATGGTGCAATTGATTTGTATTAGTGACTTGTACATAAGGGCATAGATGGAAGAAAATGGCAAAAGTTAGAGATTTATGCATGAGACCTTTTGTATGCCATCTTAAAATGATGGTGAAATTACCTTCTTACTCATCTCTCCTCCTTAATAAGGTAGTAGAGATTTATATCGGGATGTTCACAAAAAAAAGTTAAGAAATACAGTGTATTTAGTTTTTCTTAAACTTAAATATTATAAATTATTTAAGTAATTAAGTTAGTATGGGTTTATTTTGTTGCAAACAAATTTGTCACCACAAACCGAATGTGAGTTTGTTTGAAAACTTTTAGATTTTTAAATATTATTTCCACAAACAATCTCTTGATTGTTTATCAATGTAGATAGTATAATAGCCCAACCCATCACTCAAAGTTACCCTATAAGCCACTTGCAATTTATAATAAGGGTTCTAGGATTCATATACCACATGACATCATATTCTAGGGTGAGTGAGATCATATTCTGGGTATGTGACAGCCTCCTATTAGTGTGTAATGTGGGCTAGGGTGTATGAATCCTAATTAGAGTGTGTATGATTGTTAAATACCTTATAATAATAAACGCAAAACAAAATCAAGCATTACTCTTTCAATACCAACTTTTAGGAAATCAAGTACATATGGTCTCAACTTTATTGCTAGTAGAAGACGTACTATTAAGAGCATAAGCCAAGCCTAGCCTAGCCTAGCCTAGCCAGCCCAACCCAATACAAGATAATACTAAAATTATTAATTTAGTCCTCAACGCTGAAGACACTCTATTGGAGGAACAGGGTACCTCTTTTTATCATAACAATAGTTATAAGTCATATACATTCTTTTCACATTCTCTAACTGCATCATTTCGTATTGGTTTAACTGCCAATAATTTCTATTATTCCACCAGTACTTTGTGGAATAACAATCCTTATTTGTGTTGGTACGCTGGTTTGAACGGCAGCCCGCAATGCTAAAATCTTGGAATTGGGCTTGAAACGGTGCTTTGGTCCAATTGGTTTTGGTTTTTCCTCCATCAGTGGCCCAATTAGACCCATCCCATAAACTTACAAGCACTTGCATCGGTTTTTGAGGGTACCCGACAACTGTACCACTCACTAAACTTTTCTTGTATACCCTAATTGGTACGTCGTCCACGTAAAACCTGACAAGAAAACCGTTAAATGGGTCTATTAAGATCGTGTCATATCGGTTATGGGTCAAAGAGTAATGTAGATCAAATTTAGGGGTGTAAATTACACGTAGCGACTCGAGAGCTACTCGGGATTGGCTCGGTAAAAATCCCGAGCTCGAGCCGAGCCTGAGCTCGAGCCTGAAATATGACTCGTTTAGTTATCGAGCCCAAGCTCGAGCCTTATATACAAAGCTCGTTTAGGCTTGCGAGGCTAAACGAGCCCAATCAAAAGTTATATTTTTTTTTTGTATGTATGTAATTTTGTCCTCTGAAGTCTGAACATGTTCAATTTTAATTAATAATGTTAGTGAGCCGAGCTTTTGTTCGTTTAAGCTATTGAGGCGAGCTCGAGCCGAGTTTTTAGGTCGTTTAAAAATTATTTTTTAATTACCTTGAGCCGAGCTTGAGCCTCAAAAGAGCATGACGAGCCGAGCTCGAGCCTAGTCAAGCTCAAACTCAGCTCAGTCCGTTTACACCCCTAATCAAATTGATACGTTTAAAAGGGTCAAATATAATTGTATTATATATCATTTATCAATCAAAGGGTAAAATGAATAAAATAAAATGGTCAACAAGGATTAAAGTGCCTTTGTTCTAATGGCATCAAAATGTTGGATAAGGCTTTACCTTTTTAAATGGAGAGGGTTTCAAATCTCATAAGTAACAAAAAAAAAAAAAAAAAAAAGTTTATCTATCCAAAAAAATAGTCAAGAAGGGTTGAAAGTTGTGTAAAGTGCAATTCAATGTTTAAACACCTTTTAAATCGTTTTGTTAATAATAATATTGTAATGTCAACGAGCTATGGCTCGATAGACATGGAGATATGAAAATAAGAGTTTGAGGCCATTTGGTCTTAAGTTCGAAACCGATCTTGAGAGGTTTTACCGAAGTGGGCCTTCGGACGATGAGTTTTTTTCAAATTGGTGACTTGATGGACTTGGGTTGCCCAATGGCAGCCGTTGGTCAGTGCCAAACAGTTCATATGGTATTTGTTGGTCGTTCAAATAAAAAACAATACTATCGTTTGTATAGTGTTACCGTGTTAGTTAATAAACTAATTTTTTTTATTGTTTTAATTGTATGCATGGTGTTAGTTAATAAACTAATTTTTTTTTATGTGTTTAATTGTTCTATATTCTTTTTATAAGTAATTAGTTTATTTCCCGAAACAAGAGGAGATAAGTGCATACACAATTTGATGTTGGTTCCATAGGACTTTGTAGTAATGAAATTCTGCTGAGGGATCAAACCAGAGACGAATCCTTTGCTCTCTACCACCAAGGCCATGTGTGAATATATTTGTTTGTAAAATAATCGGTTTGCCCGGTCTGTTTCCCAAGAACTCAAAGTCCAATTCATCGCGTATGCCCGCATTTGAATGTAACTACATAACATGTTGTGTAAGATTAAACCAAGCAACATAACGTTAAAGATCACAAGTAAACATAGAATCTCAGGCATCATTGTATTCAAACCATTCAATCAAGAAACAAAGATGATAAACAAGAACAAAGAAAGCTTATGGAAAAAATAAGGGTATTGGATTTCATACATCCCGTGACATCACATTCTGAGATATCTGGCAGCCTCCTATTGGTGTGTGATGTGAGTTAGGGTATATGAATTTTAATTAGGGGGTGTATGATTACTAAGTACCAAAAAATGAAAAAATAATCAAGGGATCGTCCACACTTGTTCTTTTTTGATCTAGACTTTATATATATATATATATATATATATATATATATATATATATATATATATATATAGGGGAGGGTTATCTTGAGAACGCTAAATATCGCGAGAACCGTGAGAACAAATGAGAAAACCAATCAAAATCATTTTTTTTCAATACAAACCTAATTATAATCAAAATACAACATTAAAAAACAAATTTTCTTTCCAAATAATTCATTTTTTCTTGCAAAAACACTTTCAAATTAACTTTTTACACATGTGTAAATGAAACAGTTTACACATGTACAAACAGTAAATTTACACATGTGTAAAAACAATTTATTTCCGTATACGTTAAAATTTTTACGCGTAAATTGTGTTTTTGGAATTGTATTTTAGTAATAAAGATAAGTGTAAAAAGAAAATTTTGATTTGAATGGTTTTAGATGGCGTTCTCGCGGTTCGCACGAAATATAGGTGTTCTCAAATTAGGAATTGACATGTAGGCATCATGTTTTGGATTTACGAATGATGTTTTAGGTTGTTTTAACTTGAAAAACACCAAACACAACAATCTAAAACACAATCCAATGTATTATAGTCATTAAATTTAAAAAACAGCTAAAACACACTACTTAACACTTAAAACACACTGTTTAATCTTCTTAGCATGGTGTTTTATGTTTTAAGCCTAAAATACATTGTTTTCGGTTCTTAATTGTTATGTTTGGTGTTTTTCTAGGCAAAATAATCCAAAACATCATGACTAAGTTCAAAAAATGATGCCTACATATCAATTTTTAATCCTTCTCACGAAAAATGGTTTTTGTACAGGAACCTCACCCTATATATATATATATATATATAGATTAGTGTAATGACATGGTGTTCCGATGAAACATCATGTCCCCTATACAAACCGTTTACAAGCTTAACAAGTAACACTAGACCCCTAGACACTTAAATTTTATAATGATTTTGAGAACAAGTAATTTGAAAAGAAAATATAAAAAAAACAAGTTAAAATAATTCATACATAAAAGGCAGTAACCACTCCAGCTGAATCTTTATCCGGTAATTTAATCTTCATTCGAAAGAATCCAGACCCATAATATGATTTAGACCCAAAACCTGCACCTATGAGCATAATAAAAAAAAATGTAAATTAAAAATATAAACAACATAAATATAATATTCTTATGATTCATGCTAAGTTTTCTACAATGAAAGTCAACACACATGTGTGTATATACATATAAACAACGGGTTCAAATGCGAGTCATTAAAACTTTAATTTATGACCAAAAATAAAACCTGATGATTGATCCAATGATAATTGAACTTGTCGTCTATTTTTAAAAAATAAAATTCGATTTTTGCCCCATGTCACATAATAATTTTGATCAAATAAACAACTTGAATTTCTTGTCGTGGCGCTAAGCAAGAAAAACATATCGAACAAAGTGATAACGATCATCAATATCCTAGGACGAAAGCCCATTGTATGAGCAAAAATGTAACCTAGCTAGAAATAAACTTGCTAGTGTGTGTAAGGTTTGTGTAGAAATATGTGGGATTTATATAAGCTATAAGCATATGTTTTTTTGAATATTTTCTACAAATTAATTTGGTATTATTTCCGTATGCCCATAACACAAATACATCATGAGGGCCAATTTGGATGTTACTTTGTGGCTCAAACAACCTTTTCTGTTTAGTTTTACTATTAATAAAGTATTTAATATTACATATTTATGTTACTTTGCAACGGTTTTTTTCCAAGTCGTTTTCTTGACTTAAACTTGAGCTTACCCACGTGTATTATATATGTACTAGTGGGGTGTTCGCGCATTATGACGGGGTGTGAACAGGCCAGTATTTTGGTTTGGAGTCGTAACTATTACCAAAATTTTCGGTTCAGGTGTTTCAAAAGCCGATTGGTTTTGATTATTTCGGTTTTGGTTAATCAATATCTAAATGATCCAAGCAGAGCCAAGGTCGGCTCGGCTCATTCGTTTGGCTCGACTAACATCACACTTTTAGATTAGCATTATATATACCTAGACAATAACATACGGTTGCAAACTTTGATGGATGAACCTTTTGAAATCATTGGTATGAACTATTGGGTTGCAAACAAATGCACTAAAAATATGCAATTCTTAAAAACCAAATATAGTAAAAAAGAATACAGTAACATGCTTATTATATTTGATGTTTAGAAATAACGATAAAAACAGAGAAAAAAGTAAAAATTAAAGATACAACAAAAGAAAAAATAAGTATATCGGTCCTAAAGCACCTAGAAATAACAAAACGCTTATTTTTTTTTTGTCCATCCCACATCGGTCCTAAAGCACATGTAACTAGTGGCGTAGCTTTTAAGGGGCGGGGAGGGGCGGCCGACCCCCCCGAATTTTCGCTCAAAAGTTCCGATTTTATAGTATTCGTATAGAAATTTTTTGGTATATACAGTTTCGACCCCCCGAAATTGCTTTTCGACCCCCCGAAACTAGTGATTTCCGACCCCCGGTGACTTCCGACCCCCTGAAGTTTCGGGTCAAGCTTCGCCACTGCATGTAACTTCAAGGTTAAGAACCCACCTTTACGTATTTAAAGGCTTGAATGAATGTTCAGTTTCAAAACAATCATCTAGAATAATTTGCATTAGTAATTTGTATAATTGGTATTAAGAATTGTACATAAGGGCATAAAGGGAATAAAATAGGTAAAAAATAGAGGATTATACTTGTGACTCTTGATATGCCATCTTAACTTTGACAATATGGATATATTTGCCCATGTCCCCCCCCCCCCCCCTTTATAATGTAGTATAGAAGTATAGATTATCCAAGGTCCCAAGTTCGAATCTTGGGGGAAGGCACTTTATTTTTATTTTTTTAAAACTTTGTTAAACAATATATATTTATGGTTTCATTTCAAAAGACAAGATGTGTTGGTGGTGGAGTGGTTTGTGGTGAGGATTTTTTGGCCAAGGTCCTAGGTTCGAACCTTGGGGGAGGTACTTTGTTTATTTTTTCATTTTAACAAGTTTTTTTTTTGTTTTTAAATATTAAATCAAAGTCAGTGACAAAAAAAAAACATAATTATTTTTTTAAATGAGTACAGGCAGGTCGGGGCTGTAACGAAAGAACAAAGTAGCGGTGAAAATTGTGTTTTGCGATGCTATGTTGTACCTAAACAATACGGTGACTGTCAATGCCTGAAAACGCGCAGCGAAGCACGCACAGGGATCTATCTAGTTTATTTTATTATAATGAAAATTAATAACATTATTTTTTAACATTCTCATTTTATGTATTATTTTTAAAAATATTCATGGTAAAATGACTTAGTTTCAAATTTATGATCGTCATAAATTTCTTTATGTCAATTTTTATTTACATGCTAACATTTTGTGGGTCGTCTATTTTTTTTTTCAAGTTTCTGTGTATACACTTTCTTACGTAATCCATTTAAGAAAAAAACTTATATATATACACACACTTTAATATATTACGAAAAATTTGCTTGGGCACGTGGATTGAGTACTTGGGAAGAGAAAACGTAAAAAGTTTCTTAACATACAAAGTGTAAGAAGCATTCTCAGCCATTAGATTTAGGCGGTGGCAAGATGGTAATTAACAATCCTAATCATATTTGGGTTAATCTAACCAAGGATAAATTAGGAAAAACGCGTTTAATTTTTTGTGAAATCGTAACAACAGACATAATCGATGCAAATATTTTCAACGATTGAACCTAATTTTTCATCGTTTTCAACTCGATTAAACGTTTAGAATGATTAAAAAATAAAAAAACATTCGATTACAAACAAAATCAAAACGTATTTGCAGAAATAGAAAAAAACAGAGTATAATAATTCAACTAATAAAATTAGTAGAATCATATTCAAAAATCACCATCAATGCATGTATTATTCACAGAAACGAACGATGTTGTTAATAGAAGAAGAATTAAAGAAAAAAATGGCTTTCAAAAAAGTTTCAGACGACGAAGATCAGAAACAGTTAAACAGAAAATCATAAAACGCATTTGGTTTTTTATAAAACGCATTTGGTTTTTTATAAAACGCATTTGGTATTTTAAACACTATTTAAACTGGTTTTTTACAAAAACGCACTTGGTTTTTTTTATAAAACGCACTTGGTTTTTGTAAAACGCACTTTTGGTTTTTGTAAAACGCATTTGGTTTTTGTAAAACGCACTTGTTTTTTGTAAAACGCACTTGGTTTTGTAAAAAGCATTTAGTATAAAAAGACTCACTTTTTTCTCACTTTTTCCCCTATTTTACTCTGTTTTCCTCCAACAAATAAAACAACTATATTCACACACATTTGAGGTAAGGTTTTTATGGATTGGTTGTTTTTTTCTTTTTTTCTTCTTTTTCCTATGTTTTGTGATTAGCCAGAGACAGAGATGTTGGCTTCTTGGTTGTCTTCTTCAAAGATAGAGGAAGTGACTAAATCTGAGCCACGATTGAGGTCGGGTTAAAGGCGAACAACGTGAAGGGTTTTGAAGGCGTCGGAGGTTAGAGGAGAGAGAGATCGGTGAGGCTTTGGTCCGGCGGTTGGGTCAGGCGGTGGTGGTGGTTAATGAACGATTAACAAATGATATGAAGGAACATTACATTTTTTTCCCTTTTAAATCAATCTGGATTGGGTTAGGATTGGGTTAGTTAAAGTTAACTAGGGTTTACACGTGTCAGGCTGTGATGACTTCTTACACTTTGTAAGTTAAGGATACTTTGTATCCTATACTTTCTCTGAGTACTTTGGGTACGTAAAAGAGTAAGATACATCTTCCACCGTAACATTGATGTTAAAAGGACGATTACAATAAATGGATAAGAAACTAGTTACAGCCCTTTTTAGATAGCACAACTGATCCTACTAAACACAAATCTTGGGGAAGAAATAAATCGATTCTACTAAAAAATGATCATTGATTTAAATTTTTATATAGAGTTGTAAATAGAGATAAAATATTATCTATGGGTGGGAGGGGTGCTTAATGAGAGTACTTATGCATATTTACCTCATGTACCTCACTTTACATGGTAGCCGTAGCACTACCCTAAAACCTTTTTCTTTCATTTCTCTAATAAAAAAAATCAAACATTTAAAAACACAATTAAAATGTAAACTAATACATGATTTAAAATAAAACAACTAAATAATTTACATAACTAAAATTTTAAGTAACACTTAAAAAATATGGAAATAAAATTAAATAATTCCTCGTCCAACTCAGGTAAGGTAGATCTAGAGTTCCTAAATATTCCACAAGATCATGTCAGTGTTAGAAATGCATATCTTTATTTTAACTCCTTAAGGACGTTATCGTAAAAATGATCGGGGAATCCATTATGTGAGGTGATATCGCATTTTCGTCGTCCCTTAGGATCATATTGTGCAATAAAATGCGCGCACACACACAATGCTCCTAATCTTGCCTACCGTCATAAACCGCATGGGTTGCTTAAGTATACCCCATTTTATCTTTAGAACACCGAAAGCTCGCTACACATATTTTCTTCTTGATTCTAGCGCCTTCTTGAACATCTTTTTTCCTTCGGATCAATTGGATATCCAAATGTGTGACACCCGCCAATTTTTCAAGTCAACCCGTACACTTACTGGACAAGTCTTTATTTTTATTTTATTGTATTGTATTTTATTTTTATGTGCATATAATTATTTTAGTATGACTTATGCATGGGAAAGCCACATGACAATCAAGAACGACAATTCCCCAAGTGCACATATAACCAATCATATCAATAGATTATGCTTTTCACTAATATGGAAATTACTTTAATCATACTTAGATTCATGATGTCTCATTTACTACAATTAGTCATCCCTAAATCTAGAAGTAACTAATAACTAAAATGGAAAGATGCTTAATCACCCAAGGTTTCATAATGTTGGATTAGCCCAAAATAACCACCACCATCCATCACCTCACACTTTGTCACTACAACCCACCCACACAAGAAAGCATGTAGCAGTCTAAATCCATCACATGAGAGGTCACATTATGGAGAAACCAAGCATGAAAGACTTTACACCAAATTAGAAAGATTCATTTTGTTATTAAAACCTATGGAAGATTTCCTTCCCAAATTGCACAAATCCTTTCCCTTTCTTATCTTGTAATTGTCGCCCCCCAAACACCCTACACCAAATCTTTTTTTTATTAAACCACATTGACTAATCACCTTGAAAGACCCTTGAATTGTCACATTGTGGAAATACGGAATCAACATAATCTAGTGTTTAGTCATCTTCAATTGACTAGAATTGACCACTAAATCCCTTGATTAGAAAGGCATCAATTGAAAGACCTTACACAAATATGGTAGGATTCCTTAATCACTTGAATCCAAGCGAGATTACATACCCAAAACAACTTGATCTTGTCTCCTTGATCCCTAGCAACCGTTGCCTCCTCCCCTCCTTGATGTTTCTTTTTTCTTTTGACTTCCATAACACACAAGACTTCATGAAATGTCATTCATCTTTAATTTGGACATGATGAAGGGTCACATCGATTTGTTTAGAATTAAATCTAAGTAAACATGATCAAGGAAGGATTTCTTTAATCACTAAGTTTGATAATAGTAGACTTACCTCTTATAGCCACCACTTTGCCTATATAAAGGGCCAAGGTCTTTTGAGCTTTAAGCATCCACCGCTCATAAGTTACTTGAACCCACAATACATTTGGAACCTCCCTCTCCCTTCCACTTTGCGATCGGCCAACACCAAACCCCAACACTTACACTACAATCTCCTAACACTTGAAGGTTTACTTACAAGCTCTCAAGCCTACATAATATTGGTCTTCTATTTCTATCACTTTGGTATGATGCTTATCTAAAACTTTGTTTATATTCATATATATTTTTATCTACAACAAGATAATCACCCAACAAATTCAAATGTTATATTTTTCGCAAATACATATGCTTACACATATATTTTATTTTGAACTCTTGTCAATAATTAGGACACTAATGTGCCGAGAAATTGACATGTTTTCCATACATAATTACCACCTATCTTATACTCAAAATCATGCTTTTATCTCTGTTTTTATCATGATTTATCTTTCTTTGTTGATAATTGCAAGATAGGAGGCCAGGAGGTGAAAAGAAGTGAAAACCAGCCCAAAACGGCACTAACAGACGAAGAATTGAAGACTTTGAAGCTCTGCCAGATGTGGCACGACCGTGCTTACGGTCGTGCAACTGTTCCGGGTCAACAAGTCAACAGAGGCCAAAAATCATCTTTGAAGATTTGCACGGGCGGTGCCAGAGACTATGGCACGGGCGTGCTTTACTAAAATGTGTTCCCCAAGGCTTAAACCGACCAAACTAACAGCGAGGGTACAAAAGCAGGGAAGCACGAGCGTGCTACATGTAGTGGCACGGCAGTTCTTGGTACAACAGGATACATTCTGCGCGAAAGGACTCTGCAACAGTACCTGCTGTCGAACATGGGAGTGCCAGGTCTTGAGCATGGGCGTGCTTGAGTTGATTTGCCTATAAATAGAGGCCTCCACCCCACATTTTGAAGCATCCCTTTCCACTCGAAAACCAACACTTCTCCATGAATTTTCAGCCATCTTTGGGGTCTAGTAAGTGACCTTTGGAGCCTGGGATCATTCCATAAACACTACTTGAGTGAGAGTTTGAGAGAGATCACTACAAATCATCCAAAAACCCTCTTTAATCCTCAAATACAACCACTACTATGTGTTCCCCCAACACCCAATATAGAGTGCAAGTTGTAAAGCCAATGTTTGGCAAGGATAATAGAGTGTTGCTAGGGTGAAGACCTTTCTTGGTATGGATTATATAGTTTTTATTTGTTAAGTAGTGTTGTATTCTTGTTTAACTCTTTTTACTTAAAACTTTTTTTGATGAATTAACTAACTAATTACTTAGTCTTTGGTCTTGTGGGTGTCTTGATAGGAAGTGGGGGGACTTATGAGTGTACCCATGGTGTGTAACAACCCATGCACTCATAAGCTAACCTAATCTCGCGAGTAGTGATTAGCCCATTTGTGGGTAGAAATACACACACTTAGTGGCTTAATCCTCTACTATCAAAGATTTCACTTAGGGTCGGTACGGTCTTTATACTCGGTCCTGGTGATAAGTCAAGACTTAATTCTGCGACTTAGCTTCATTGTCTATGTGAAAGCTTTGGCACAAGTTAAGAATTGATGAACCCATGTTGAAAGGAAACAATCTTTATTTCCTTTCATTATTATACTGCCGCACAGTTAATAATAGACCACTCACTTTTTAAAAGGTTAATTAACTCAAGTAGGAGATGCACGTGTTCTGGTTAGTCACAAATCTTCTATGATATCAAGTGGCACTTTGTTCGGTCATGCTCCGGCCACCGGCAAGTTGTTTACAAAAGTTTAAGTGAAGAGATGTCTTTATTGCAACACTGGGAGGTGGATTCTTCGGGGTTGGGTGCACACACTTTTGAGTAGTCCGTCACTCATTGTTGAGTGGTGAGCTTACGGTTTAGGAGACCCTCACTTAATAACAAGAACACGACTCGTTTTGTGAAAACAGTCACCTCTGGAGAATGTTGTTGCAACTCCATGTTAAGCATAAATGCGCACTTGTACACACCACTTAACTAAGTAACTACTATTAATGCGTCGCAAGGATAGTTGGATCCTGAAGCAGTACTTCTTTTTTGTATTGATTTCTACTTTGGTTGTTCTCATTCTCTCATTCTTTATTTTATCTTTTCTCTTGTTAAAAGCAACTTAGGGCTGAGTATGGGAAGTCGTGCCTTTGGGTTCGATACTCGGTACTTGCTAGAATCTATACTACTCTCGATAGGTACACTTGAAAAGTGTTTGGTCTATTATTTTACAACTATCGTTTTATTTTACAAATTTAAAACTTGAAAAGTGTTTTAACTTAAAGTCCTTTTTGAACAAGTTTTTGGCGCATCCGTCGGGGACTTGTTTCTTTTAAAAGAAAGGTAATTTAAGTCATTAAAAACCTTTAATCCACATGACATCAGACACATTCTCCAAACATGATGCATATTGTCAATGCTACTGACCATAACATGAAGGTGATGTTTTTCTTCATGTGAATACATATAAAGCAAGCAGTGCCGTAATTTGTCGATCTACGTAAGAACTTATTGTTGTATAACTTAATTACGACGTTACATCAATTTGTTAAAAATTTACGCGAAATCCTTTTGGCCATACATATATACTCATTGTATTTGTCAATAGGATTACTGCTTGTGAGTTGCTTAACGGTCGATGTGCATTTTTGTGTCGTCGTAAAATTCTTCTTCGTCCTCCCATCTTAGCACTCTTGAAAGCTGAAACCATTTGTACTTTGCTTCTATATGACCTACAATTTTTAAAAACAAACGTTTCAACACATGATACATTGCTCTAAATGTATCTTCATTGTATCTGGGGTTGTCGACGAAATAACCTTCCATTAGAAGTAAGTAACATTTTTTTGCAATCATGTGGTAGATATCTTTTTTTTGATGTTGACGTGTCTTCATTTTCGGCTTGATGGATGAAATCCGTGAGAAATTGTAGGCTACCATCGATTAAGAATATATCACTACAACGAGTACTAGCATTTATAACCCAACATCATCCATCTTGTGGTATAATAAAAATAAAATTAGTATAGGAATTCAATGTAGAGTAGAAATAATAGTAAAAATTGTGTATGAAAAATAAAAATGAAGTACATGTGTATTTATATGGCCTATCATTAATTTTGAAGGTTATTTTTTACCTTTTTTATTTTTGAAAAGAGCCCACTCTAACAGTCCTATTGACCATCCGAATGATTTAATCGGTGACTAGTCCCCAATTTCACCACATAGTTTACCGAAGGTGGATCCGATCGGATGCCTATACCTAAAAAGGGTAAGGGTAGACTCTGCCTACACATAGACTGTAAGGTGTAGTCATGCTCTTAAAGGGGTAAAGACGACACGTGACATCAATCTCAACGTTGAGGGTATGAAACAAAAAAAGGGCAAAATCAGCGGGGTGGTCATAGAGTAGACGGCTGCCAAGTCACGCTTTTTGTTTTCCTTTTTTTTTCTTTTTTTTTCATTTGCTTTTATATAAACAAAGTCAATAAAAAAATATATATATTAACAAAACCTTAACATTACATAAAAATAAAAAAAAAAAATACTAAAAATGTAATAAAAAAACATAAATAAAAATTTATACTAAATATATTATTTTTGCCTTATGTTTCATTTCTTCGTACATTTGTCGATAGGGCTGCAAACGAACCGAATGAACACGAACAAGGCCTTGTTCGTGTTCGTTTGCTAAGAAAACACTCATGTTCGTGTTCGTTTGTGAATTTTGTTCATGAACGCACACGAACACAAACGGACATTAATAAACACAAACAAGTGTTCATGAACAGAAACAAAAACAAACGGACATATATTAACTTTTGAATAACATTGAATTCACATACAATAAGACATTGGCTAGATCCACAAAAAATATAACATAATTTTCCAAACATACTTAATACTGTAGAAGAGCGTTAGAGGTGGAGGGCATCAACGCTGGAACGTGGAAACATATAACGAGCTTGGATAGAAAAAGTAGGTTTATTGATCTCATATAGTTATATGTATTATTTATTGGGTAAAATAAATAAAAATAAAAGAATATAAAAAAAGTATAAAAATTAAAAACCATAATAAACTATTGAACATAAACGAACATGTTACCGAACGTTCACGAACATAAACGAACGAACACGACCTCTGTTCATTTTCGTTCGTTTAACTAAACGAACGGATTATTTTGTTTGTGTTCGTTCATTTATTAAACGAACGAACACAAACGAACTTCCCGCCGAACGGTTCATGAACTGCTCGCTGAAAGTTCAGTTCGTTTGCAGCCGTGTTTGTCGATAAGGACTTTTGAGGTGATCGATATTCATTTGAATGAATTTCATATCCTCTGTCACACCCTCAAATTCCACATGCGGGGTTTTACCGCGAGGCGCGTGACACACCAGGATCTCAGTCAACGATCACAATAAACATACAACAAACATGCATTCATATATATTTTTAAAACCAAAATATCATGCTTTGAGCCGTAAACCAGCAGCGAAAGCATTTCTTGTTTACAACCAAAAGACATATCATTGTTTACAAAACATTGTTTAATACGCTTCAAAATATTAGACGCTGTGCATGACTTCGTGCGCCTAGCCCATTGACTGCTACCTTAGCGACCTGAGAAAACATGCCAAAAATGTCAACATATAATGCTGGTGAGTTCACAGGTTTTCTTTTATAAAAGCGTTGTTATAAGCTCGGTAAGATCACATCTGTTACTACTATGTTATGAGAACGTTAGCTAGACGTTAAGTGTTACTACTTCTGCGGTTGGGAACCCATTACTAAACCGGTATAAGTGTTGAAGCCAGCCCAGACGGACGGGATTACCGATGCCTCGGTAACCCCCAAAGTATTAGAGACAATATGCACCCGCCCGGGTCCCAGCCGTCGGGTGGGGTTTGTAAGGCTTAATAGATCTATCCATATTTCCCCCGTTGTGCATCCCCGCACATTCATGGTTTCCCCTGGGACTTTCCATAAAAGCCGCATAGTACATGAAGTAACCATAGTATAACATGATCTTTAATGAGTGAATAAGTAAGTAGCATGTTTCTCCCCCGAAAGCAAAACGGTAAAAGTGGGGCTGTGACTGTTAAACCGATCGTACCAGACAAGACCCGACATCCCATTGGTGACCCAACATCCCACGTGTTAGACAAAAACAAGACATCATGCAACATATGCAATTAAACACTTAATACGCGCAAGAGTTCACCTAGTCTGGCATAATGTTCAATTTAACGCATAAACAAGTCCGAACACGTGTTACTAAGCCATTGGGTGTATCCCGAGGTTCCTATCATGTTCCTAGGTGTCAAATCATGTTCCGGGATGTCAAAATACGTTTACAACAGCAGTACACGCGATTAGGAAACTTACATGCGATTAGGAAAAGTCAACTAGTGAATAGGGAGGTCAAACTGGCGAGTAGGGTGCTATTCGCCTGATGTATCAGGCGAATAGACTGTAATCGCCTGATACATCAGGCGAGTAGGGTCCTATTCGCCCCAAGCACTGCTGTCGCGCGTTTTCACGCGTTAAACCCTCCAAATCAGATCTGAAACATGTAAAAACACCCAATATCAAAACTAAACTATTAACCAACCCATTCCAAGCAAAAACCCCCAATTTATCTCTGCTCTAACGGCCTCGGTGCGATTATTTCCAAAAATGGCAAAATACTAGGTTTCATTAAATATGAAATCTTTCCTTAAGTAGTAAAGATCAGATTACACCTCCTACAACTTGCAATTCATCATCCCTATGTTATAACATCATTCTAGCATGATTCCTAACCATAAACAAGCAATGAATCATATCATAACATCCTAATTCTTCAAGAATCACCCAAATGGGTCAAAATGCATACTTTCATCTAAACACTATAACAATAGCTTAAACTCATAGATAATCATCCTAACAACTCCTACACATCAGAAGTACATCAAATTCATGGAAACATTCATGTTATAATCACCAAAAATCATCATATGCATCAATACTTCACATATAGCAAGTATTATGGTGTAGACTTGTTTTAGAACTCATTTCCAAGGTTTTTAAAGACTCATTCTTATCAAAATAAGGTCTGGACTTTTGGGGAACCAAAACAATAACATTACAAAGGTTTGGGATGAAGAACACACCTTGGATTTTATCAAAGAAAGGTGTGTAAGCTTGGAAATGGTGAGTTTTGAAGCAAAACAAGTTCCAGAGGTGTTTCAAGGTGTGAGGGAGGCTTAGGATCAGTTAGGGTTGCACAAATGGTGTATTGTGAGTCAAGGGTTGTATTTATAGGTGTTTCTAGTCGTCCAAAACAGAGCAGGCGATTACAGACAGCTACAGGCGATTAGAGCTCCTAATCGCCTGTAGTTACATGCGATTAGGGCCTAATCGCCTGTAACTACACGCGATTGGGCCTACTCGCCCTCTCCTACTCGCCTGTAGTCTCCTACTCGCCTGTAGTATCCGGTTCTGGGTTTTGGGCGCGTTAAACACTATTTTAACACATATAAACACGTATTCACATACCGATAAGTCACATAATGATTACAAACATATAATGCATGATAACTAACACGTTTACATCCGTTCACCAATTCCCGGGACTCGAGACTTGCGTGTGTGCATTAAACCCGGCGATTCCACGAATCACCAATCCTTGTACACATGGTTATGGACCGACTCCCGATGATTCCGCGGATCATCGTAACGACTCCCGATGATTCCCAGAATCATCGTAACGACTCGGCTGACCCAGTTAAGTACGTAATATGCATGACTCGCTAAGGTAGACTTACTAGTTTAATCAATGTTACTAACCTGAGTTTGCCGGGTGTCACATCCTCTCATCTTTCTTTAGCTGTTTCTTTCTCCTGTTTCAAATTATCCTATATGTTTATTTTGTATTGTCCATGAATAGTAAATCTTCAGGTTGTAAAAAGTGTTATACAGTAATGAGTTTGATAGTTGTAACAAATGGTGTTGTAGTGCACTTGGTTTGTGTGTTGGTCTCTCTGGTTTGGTGCCCTAGTTCGATTCATGTGACGGCCTGTTTTGTGGCAATTTTTTAACTGATTTTTAACTAAAAAAGAAAGGCAAGTGTATCACAGGTGTCGTCTTATTAGGGTAGCCACATTTTGTTTTGTTGAGTCACTGTTGCATTACTACTTCTTTGCTATATAAAGTTGTTTCTTCGAACGATTTATCTTCTTTTTTGCCTCATCTTTGTTTCATCGTAGTTCTTTCACAAGCAAAATAATAGCTATAAACTACAAGTAATGCTATTGAATTTATCCGTGCATGTCTGATCGATTCATTCCTTGGTTTATGTTAGTTTGTGTTTCAAATGTCAAGATTTAATTGAGTTTTAAAAAATAAAAGTTTTTGCCTTCATGAACAGATTTTTATTCCTTGGTTTATGTTAGTTTGTGTTTTAAATGTCAAGATTTAATTGAGTTTTAAAAAATAAAAGTTCTTTCCTTCATGAACTGATTTTTATAAAACTAAACTAACAAAACATGTTTTGTTTTCTATGTCTGCATGGCTGATGGATTCATTTACTTTGTGTTTCAAAAAATAAAATTTCTTTGTTTCATTTGTGTGGATAAAGTAGTTTGCTTGAACAGGTTTTCGTAAAACTAATGTCATGTAAAGAATGTGAGTATAAAACATGTTTTGTTTTCTGTTCAAAGTTAGTTTCTAACGACTTTTAACACTTATTGTAAGACCCGTCTCGAATTCCCAAGGCTTAACGCCCTAAAACACGGGATCAGTTATGTTAAAAACCGGGGTTAACTTAAACTTTGAGAGATTAATAATAAACTTTAAGGTTTTGGAAATTTTAGTCTCCTCCTGCTGACCATTATCATTCTTTTTCCTTCTATTGTTTGATTTTTCATAAGTTGCCCCATGAAAAGTTGCGGCATCAAAGGTGTTGGTTCCACTTGGGTTTTCTGGGGCTGGGTAATTTGAGAGTAAAGTTGATGGTAAATTGATCGGCACAATTGATTCAAGTGTAGGTTGGGTAGTTTCAGAAATGTTCAATCCCATGAGTTCTCTAGGTAGGGTGGATACCCCTGAATACATGTTTGGAGGTGCAAGGGGTGGTGAGGGATAGTTCGAATGCGTCCCCGAGAAATAGGATTGCAAAGGTGGAAAGTTGGAAATAATGATACTGGAATTCAGAGGATGATTGGCAAGTGCCGCTGCCACTTTGGCATGAATTAGAGCATGCAATTCTTTCATGGTTAAACTGACATATGCATGCTGTCCAGACATGATCCTGGCATTTACAACACCAAAATCATGAGATTTTTAAGCAATCATTATAAATGAGCAAAGATTAAATTCCCAAATCTTTTGAATAATAATATCCTGATAAGAACGAATCTATAATCCGTACAAATTTTCAACCGAAGACAATGACATTCAATCCGACCAATTAGTCGTATAGACCAGATGGTTTGCTTGAGTGATTCGTAAGGTAATGACTCGGGTTCGGCCCTTGGGCGTGCATACTCTGATCATCTGAGTTTAAGGAGAAAATAATATGGGAATGTCCATGAGTGAAATCATACTTCACAATGATTTCGAATATACAACAGATTCTGCTATAAGAGTGAGAAATTGTTTTCCAAGGTAAAAAAAAATTTCTGCTAAAAGTAGCGATCCCAACTGAACTTTAACAAAGAGCCAAGTATTCAATACTTAGTAATGATGATGGTGTGTGCTGCCATAGCACTAGAGAATAGTGTGAACGAATTAGAAACTGAGATTAGCCATGACTATTTGCTCAAACACAAAATTCACTAAGATTTTCATGTATCCCAACTTATGATTTCGTGTGCACCCGAAATGATAAGTTGCCATACATGGTCCTCCAAGTGTGCTTCGAGTTTAAGTTTCGAGTCATAGAGCAATGATGGTACGAAAAGAGTTGTTCACTAGGATTATGATTCCACAAGTGTGCAAGCAAGGATAGTGTGTGGGCAAGTGTGTCCATTGGAGTGTAAGAGTGACGTGCTTGAATCTTTAGTCTATCTCTGGATCATGTCGAAAAGTCACTCCAATGTTCACCACTGCCATGATAGATCAGCAACTTGACGTCTTCATCTTCACAACTCGATGAAGAAGAAAAATGGAAATAGAAAATAGATAGAACAAACAATGCAACATAGGATAATGATGACGACAACCCTGTAAATATAGTTAGTTCCCAGTTAGTATGTCTCATAACTATGTGACCGTCTAGTGTGTGAGACTCAGTTATAGACTTAGACTCTAAATGCAGTCCTAGTTCACTATAACCATTGGCTCTGATACCAATCTGTCACACCCTCAAATTTCCACTGTGGAGTTTTACCACAAGGTGTATGACAAACTAGGATCCAAGTCAACGGTCACGACAAACGACAACTATATGATTTAATAATATTTTCAAAACATTTAGTACATTTTAAAGAGTTGACAAAATACAGCGGAAGTAGTTTAAGTTTACATTTCCAAATTACCATAAGTAAATAGTTGAAATTGTGAAAACAATATTTGATAACCATGCATGACATTATGAGACGCTGTGGGACTCCAGTGCCCTAGTACTTGAATTACCTAGCAAACTGCAAAAGCATGTTTAAGTGTATCAACATAATGTTGGCGAGTTCACAAGTTTTCGTAACCACAAAAGCAGTTTTAGTTCCCGAATATTTAGTGTTATTAAAAGTCATGCTGTGGGTAGCTAACCCGTTTTATAGCTATTCAAAAATGGTGTACCGAAGTTACTTTTGACTAAGCCACCGCATACGCGGGTATGTTGTTTGCCTTCCATCATTGTCTATCCACAATGACGAGCCCAAGAAGATAGATAGTTCACACACGCACTTTCCTAGTCGTGAAGGACTTCCTTTGATATAATTTGTTTACAATCATAAGACATAACGTAGTCTGAAAACATTTATTCAAAACATGCATTAGAACCCTAGACATCGTGCAAGACTCCGTGTGCCTAATCCATTGACTGCTACCTTAGCGACCTGAGAAAACATGCCAAAAATGTCAACATATAATGCTGGTGAGCTCACAGGTTTTACAAAAGAGTTTCCATAAGTTTGAAAAGATCATTTCCGTTAATACTATGTTATAAGAACGTTAGCTAGACGTTAAGTACTGTTACTATCACGAGTTGGAAACCATTACTTGACATGCAACGCCCGATAAGTATGCCCAGAATGTAATAATCACCGTCATCCTCGGTAATTCCGCAAGTTAGAGACAATATGCACCCGCCCGGCTCCCAACCATCGGGTGGGGTTAGTCAGGCCCGATAGATCTATCCACATTTCCCCCGTTATGTAGCCCCACATATTCATGGTTTCCCCCTCGGACTTCCAGATGAAACGCCCGTATAGTAAACAATAATAACCATAGTATAACATGACCTTTAAGAAATCTAAGTACGTAGCATGTTTCTCCCCCGAAACAAAACAGTAAAGTGGGGCCGTGAAACTCACCTTAGGTTGCCTTGAGTTTATTCCCAACTCCAAATGTAACAATAGGCGAATTGTTAATGATTCCCTATTTCAATGTTAAACTTTTATAAGTGTATGTCCGTGATATAGTTTTCTCATTAAACTTATTTGTTTGGATATCATTGTTTCCTTTGCGTTAATTTAAACACGTATAGCAAGTTAAACCGATGACCCGTTGGTGAATGTTTAGCTTTCATGTTATAAGATACATTACACATGATCCTCATATACTTAGATTCCTAAATATATAGCATACAAGTCGAGAAAACTATCAAGTAAGCATATATATCAAGTTTGTCAATACTGTGATTTTTGGACAGTTTCTGCGCTACAGAAATGAATTTTTATAAAATACCAAATCAACTCGTTTGACTTCCAAATTTTTACAGGTTGTTCCTATATGTTTTTAGTTGTTTCCCTATTTTTATTTTGTGGCAAAAACCTTCTGAGAATTTATGAAAAATCGTAAACTCAGCAAAGTGCTGTAAATGAGCCGTTTTGCGACAGTTCAGAAAATAAATCACTAAAAATCATACATTTATCCAAATGAGGTGAATCCACTTGGAGAAGTCATAGAACTCATATATCTACCTACTGACCAAATTTCATGGTCAAATGATTTATAAAACTCGAGTTATACACTTTTAAAGTTGACCAAAAGTTGCTGTCCGAAATCAGTTTCGACATACGATTTTCTAAAATCCAAAATAAATACTTAGACTCATCCAAATCAGGTGTTTTTGGACTTTTTGGAAAGACTATTTCACGTACAACATTGTAGGATTAAAAATCATTCAATTTGGATATCATAACAGTAAGTTATTGCTCATACAAAATCGGATTATGAATCTGCCAAAATTTTAAATCATAGATTTTCATTACTAACATGAATCCGAGTGACACAAATCAATCAACACCCATCATGATATTATACTAATAATGTAACTAGAATACTTACAACTAGCACAAGGCTAGGGAAGACACAAAAATGTTGGTTTTAAGGTGCAAGTTCCTTGTTTAAGTTTCAATAACCAAACACCTTGATAACCTTTGGATGAACACTTGGAAATCAACTTGAATGAGGTTTGTTTGATAAGAAAAAAAGGCTGATATGGGCCGTTGGGAAAGCTACGGAAGTTTTGATGGGTTTTGGGGTTGGGTTCTTTAGTTGCTAATATGATAATAATAGGTTATGTTTGTTAAAAAGATGATATCTAGATAAAACAACCTAGCATGCTCACAAATACGCATAATATTCCTTGTAGTCTTCAAGAAAAGAGAGATTCATTACCAAAGGGAGCATGGGCCGAAATTTTTATGTGGGTAGGTCCCACTGGTTAATTTTTATAAAAACTTTGATTAATATTAAGCTAATCGCGTATAGTCGGGTTTTTATCGGGTCTTTTAACGCGTACAACCGGGACACTACGCGAACCATACGGAACCTCCAAAACACATTATATTAAGTGTTGGTAAATACCTTAGGCTTTCGTTGATTTAATTTTTAAGTTACGCGCGCATTGGCGCGATACGCAAATTTTGCGCATTACCGGGAAATTTTGGTTTTGGCATCCAGTTATGGTTTTGTGGACTCAAAACACTTATTATGGATTGAAATATTATATTTTCAGTATCAGGATCATTTTCAGTTATTTAATTGTTACCGGGTATTGTCACGGTAACAGTACCGGACTAGTCTGTTATTCCACCAACATTCAAGACTCAAGACTTATGTGTGGGATCCCATAATTCCCCGAATTATTATCACATGTAAGTTACATATATATATATATATATTACGAACTTAATTTATTTAACTGAGTATATATATAATCGTTGACCAAGTAAAACAGTAATTGTTTGCAGGAAAGTTAACCTGAAATTGTCGGGTGTCACATCATCCCCCTGTTGAAAGAATTTTCGTCCCGAAAATTGCGCAAAGCCGAAAAGGAAGAGACGAAAAGAAAGAAAAATGAGAAAAATTTTCCGGTTTGCCACATCATCCCCCTGTTGAAAGGAATCTCGACCCGAGATTCATTCAACAACAGAGGCCACATGCCTAGATTCGAACGCTTCCTTAGGAAAAAGATGAGGATACTTAGCTTTCATCTGATCCTCCCGTTCCCACATGAACTCCGGTCCACGATTTGAATTCCAACGAACCTTAACGATACGGATCTTACTTCGGTGAAGGCTACGAATCTTATAGTCAAGGATTTCCACTGGTTCCTCAACGATACGCAATTGATCATCAATCTGAATTTTCTTCGAGTGGAACAACCAGAGATTCATCAGCCAAACATTTCTTAAGATTTGAGACGTGGAAGACATTATGAACGCTACTGAGCTCCGCTGGCAAGTCAAGCCTGTATGCTACCGGTCCAATCCGTTCCAGAATTGCGAACGGCCCCACATACCGAGGATTCAACTTGCCACGCTTCCCAAAGCGGATAACGCCTTTCCATGGAGAAACCTTTAACAAAACCCTGTCACCAACTTGAAACTCTAAAGGTTTGCGACGACGATCGGCATAGCTCTTTTGACGATCCCGAGCTGCTGCCATACGGTTACGAATCTGTAAGATCTTCTCGGAAGTTTCGTACACGAGTTCCGGGCCTGTGAGCTGACTCTCACCCACTTCGGCCCAACAAAGAGGAGACCGACATTTCCGTCCGTACAGAGCTTCGAACGAAGCTGCCTTGATACTAGAATGGTAACTGTTGTTGTAAGAGAATTCCATCAACGGTAGGTGATTCTCCCAACTTTTGCCGAAATCGATCACACATGCCCGAAGCATGTCTTCTAGCGTTTGAATCGTCCGCTCACTCTGACCGTCGGTTTGCGGATGATAAGCTGTACTCATGTCCAACCGAGTACCTAAAGCTTTCTGCAAAGCTTTCCGAAACGAGAAGTAAAACGAGAATCACGATCAGAGATGATCGAAACAGGCACCCCGTGCCGAGAAACCACTTCCTTCAGATAAAGACGAGCCAACCGTTCCAAACTGTCGCTCTCTTTAATAGCAAGGAAATGAGCAGACTTTGTCAACCGATCGACGGTCACCCAAATCATATCACAACTACTGGGCGACCTCGGAAGTTTGGTTATAAAGTCCATCGTGATCCGTTCCCATTTCCACTCGGGAATTTCAGGCTGTTGCAGGAGACCAGACGGCTTCTGGTACTCCACCTTGACCTTAGCACAGGTCAAACACTTGCTTACATACGAGGCTACATCAGCCTTCATGTTCGGCCACCAATAAAGTATCTTCAGATCCTGATACATCTTATCGGAGCCAGGATGAATAGAATACCGGGATTTGTGAGCTTCGTCAAGAACAAGCTCCCGCAAACCCCCGAACAAAGGAACCCAAATACGTTCTGCAAAATAATGTAGGCCATTAGACCTGAGCTCGAGGTGCTTATCAGCACTGTGCATGGTTTCAGCTTTAAGGTTTTCCTCCTTCAAAGCTTCTTGCTGCGCAAAACGGATTTGATCAGGTAACCCAGAATGAATGGTGAGCTGCAAAGCTCGAACGCGACGAGGTTTAGCGGATTCCTTCCTGCTCAAGGCGCCTGCCACAACATTCGCCTTTCCAGGATGGTATTTAATGGCACATTCATAATCATTCAGAAGCTCGACCCACCGACGCGGTCGCATGTTCAACTCCTTCTGATCAAAGATATGCTGGAGACTCTTGTGATCGGTATAAATGGTGCACTTGGTACCGTACAAGTAATGTCTCCAAATCTTCAAAGAGAAAACAACCACACCCAATTCCAGATCATGGGTGGTGTAGTTCTTCTCATGAACCTTAAGCTGACGAGAAGCATAAGCGATAACCTTCTCGCGTTGCATCAACACACAACCGAGACCCCGGATAGAAGCATCACAGTAAACAACAAAATCATCCGTGCCCTCAGGCAAGGATAGGATAGGAGCAGAACAAAGCTTAGTCTTCAACGTCTGAAACGCCGATTCCTGCGACTCGCCCCAGACAAACTTCTTGTCTTTCTGGGTAAGAGATGTGAGGGGTTGAGCAATCTTCGAAAAACCCTCAATAAAACAACGATAGTAACCCACAAGACCTAGGAATTGCCGCACCTCAGTTGGCGTCTTTGGTGTTTCCCAGTCTTTAATAGCCTCTATCTTAGCTGGATCGACATGAATTCCTTTTTCATTAACCATATGACCAAGGAATTGGACCTCACGTAACCAGAAATCACACTTTGAGAACTTAGCATACAGCTGTTCTCGCCGCAAGAGTTCCAAGACCAAACGCAGGTGTTCCCGATGGTCCACCTCGTTCTTAGAATAAATCAGAATATCATCGATGAAGACAATTACGAATTTATCAAGATAAGGTTTGCAGACACGATTCATCAAATCCATAAACACAGCGGGTGCATTGGTGAGACCAAAAGGCATGGCCAAGAATTCAAAATGGCCATAACGAGTTCGAAAAGCGGTCTTCGAAATATCGGCTTCCTGGACCCTCAACTGATGGTATCCCGACCTCAAATCGATCTTCCAATAGAAACTAGAACCCTGGAGCTGATCAAACAAATCATCAATACGAGGAAGAGGATAGCGATTCTTGATGGTCACCTTGTTCAATTCACGGTAGTCGATACACATACGCAGGCTTCCATCTTTCTTCTTAACAAATAAGATAGGGGCTCCCCACGGGGATGAACTAGGTCGGATAAAACCCTTCTCTAATAACTCTTGCAACTGGTTAGACAATTCTTGCATCTCGGGAGGCGCAAGACGATATGGGGCTCGAGCAATGGGGGCTGCACCAGGTGCAAGGTCAATACTGAACTCGACCTGACGTTGAGGGGGAAGGCCAGGTAAATCTTCAGGAAATACATCAGGAAAATCACAAACAACCGGAATATCTCCTATCTTCTTCTCTTCCTCAGACGAAACCGAAACAAGAGCCAAAATGGCAGAATAACCCTTACGAAGATACTTATAAGCTTTCATACACGAAATGATACTCAACGGGACACCACTCTTCTCACCATGTACAAAGAGAAATTCTCCATCCGGGAGAGGAAGTCGAATGACTTTATCGAAACAAACGATCTCAGCATGAAACAAAGATAACCAATCCATACTCACGACAACATCAAAACTACCCAAGGATACCGGCATAAGGTCAATAGGGAAGGACAAACCCGACAACTCAAGGCGACACTCCCTAAGGACATGCGCCGCTTCGATTTTCTTACCATCAGCCAATTCTATCAAGTACTTAGCCTCTAAGGGCGTGGGCACTCTATCTAGCAACTGACTAAACTCAACAGATATAAAACTCTTATCGGCACCAGAATCAAATAAAACTGAAGCATAACGATCATTGAGAAGAAACGTACCGGTAACAGTGTCCGGATTCTGCCGGGCCTCGCCCGAACCAATCACGAAGGCACGAGCATTCCTGCCGCCACCCCCGTTGTTTCCATTACCAGCCCCGTTCTTCCCAGTCTCACCCTACTTCAACTTAGGACACTTACGCTTGAAGTGCCCAGATTCACCACAATTAAAGCACCCCTGCTTTCCCTGATTCCCCTGAGGAGCGGGAATAGGTCCAGCAGCCTGATTTTGATTACCCTGAAGATTGACCCTACAATCTTTAGCTTGATGCCCAACCTTATGGCACCAATGACAACGATTCTTATCACAAAAACCCGAATGATGAAACCCGCACCGATTACACTTTGGCAGCTTCCCAAAATAACCCCCCTGTTTCTGTTCAGACGACGGTCCCCCGGTGTCAGACTTCTTCACCAGCTGAGTCTGAGCTGAACTAGAACCTTTCCCCACATTTTCCCACTTTCTCTTGTTGCTTTCTGGAGCCTTCACCGTAGTGCCTCGAGGAGGCAAAACACCCTCTTGAGCCTTCTGATTTTCAGCTTATGAGCCAACTTAACAGTACCCTGCATTGTGGCTAAATCGTTAACAATCACCAACCCTCGAACCTCCGGTACTAACCCAGCAATGTAGTGCTCAATCCTCCTGAACTTCGGTGTGTGCAAATCAAGACACAACACCGCTAGCTCATTATGCCTGATAGTATACTCCTCAATCTCTGATCCCACCATCTTATGATTCCACACCTCATGCTCAAGCTTCTGAATCTCGTCCCTCGGACAGTACTCACTCTTTAGACGTTGCACAAACTCTGCCCAAGGCATGGCATGGGCTTCCCCTAAACCCAAGTCCTGAGAAGTGGAGTTCCACCAAGTCAGAGCAGGACCCTCGAATGTTGCTGAAGCATACTTCACACGATCACCAGCTGGACAGTTACACATTGAAAACACTGATTCAACTTTCTCCAACCACCCGAGTAGTCCCACTGCTCCCTCAGTCCCTCCAAAATTATGAGGCTTGCAGTCCATGAACATCTTATAGGTGCACTGAGGTGGTGGTGGATTAGCAGCAGCACCTGAGCCAACAATACTCGATCAAACAACCGACATGGAACACCCAAATACTCAAAACAAAAGGAGGGAAAACAAAATTACCACCGAGAGCCTGATGTGCCGCCTGAAAAGCAGCTAGTGCGACGTTCACTTGCTGCTGAAGCAGACCATTGAGCTCTTCCCGGGTCATGTTAACATTACCACGACCCCCGCCACGACCACCGCCGCCACGACCACCTCTACGACCACCTCTATGACCTCCACGAGCACCAGACATCTTCTGCCAAAACGAGAATAAGAGATTTAGATTTGCCACTAGTGTAAACCACTAGGAATCATAAGAATTTAGAGCTAGGTCTAATCCAGGACCATCCGTCCAAACACAAAGTCCACCAGGATTTTCATGCATTCCAGTTTATGATTTCGTGTGCACCCGACATGATAAACTGCTCTACATGATCCTCTTAGTGTATTTCTAGTCTGAAGCTCAAGTCACCGAATACTAACACCTAGAAGCGTACTACTACGAGTACAAGTGCAAGATAGTGCGTGTGAGGACGAGTGGGTCCATTGGGGTATAGAAGGGAGATGTCCGAATCCTGGACAGATCTCAAGGATATGCCGAAGCCACCCCAATGTACACCATTGTCGTGTAAGAATCAATTACGAGCCTCTCGCCTTCGAATCACGAAGAGGATAAGATAGAGAATAGAATAATCCAAGGTATAATAGATGATGCAGCACGTAAAGATGATGACACCGACACCCCCGACAAACTTAATATGTTACCCACATGTTAAGACTCATACATATGTGACCGTCTAGTGTGTGTGAGACTCGGCTATAGACTAGACTCTATATGCAGTCCTAGTTCACTATAACCATTGGCTTTGATACCAATCTGTCACACCCTCAAATTCCACGTGTGGGGCTTTACCTCGAGGCGCGTGACACACCAGGATCAAAGTCAACGGTCACAATAAACGACAACTAAATGTAAAATACGTAAACCAAAACATTAAGTTTTTAATAACATAAAATAGTAGCGGAAGCATAATTTGTTTACAATCATAAGACATAACGTAGTCTGAAAACATTTATTCAAAACATGCATTAGAACCCTAGACATCGTGCAAGACTCCGTGTGCCTAATCCATTGACTGCTACCTTAGCGACTGAGAAAACATGCAAAAAATGTCAACATATAATGCTGGTGAGCTCACAGGTTTTACAAAAGAGTTTCCATAAGTTTGAAAAGATCATTTCCGTTAATACTATGTTATAAGAACGTTAGCTAGACGTTAAGTACTGTTACTATCACGAGTTGGAAACCATTACTTGACATGCAACGCCCGATAAGTATGCCCAGAATGTATGAATTACCGTCATCCTCGGTAATTCCGCAAGTTAAAAACAATATGCACCCGCCCGGCTCCCAGCCGTCGGGTGGGGTTAGTCAGGCCCGATAGATCTATCCACATTTCCCCCGTTATGTAGCCCCACATATTCATGGTTTCCCCCTGGGACTTCCAGATGAAACGTCCGTATAGTAAACAATAATAACCATAGTATAACATGACCTTTAAGAAATCTAAGTACGTAGCATGTTTCTTCCCCGAAACAAAACAGTAAAGTGCTGTAAACTCATCCAAATCAGGTGTTTTTGGACTTTTTGGACTTCCTATATGTTTTTAGTTGTTTCCCTATTTTTATTTTGTGGCAAAAACCTTCTGAGAATTTATGAAAAATCGTAAACTCAGCAAAGTGCTGTAAATGAGCTGTTTTGCGACAGTTCAGGAAATAAATCACTAAAAATAATACGTTTATCCAAATGAGGTGAATCCACTTGGAGAAGTCATAGAACTCATATATCTACCTACTGACCAAATTTCATGGTCAAATGATTTATAAAACTCGAGTTATGCACTTTTAAAGTTGACCAAAAGTTGCTGTCCGAAATCAGTTTCGACATACGATTTTCTAAAATCCAAAATAAATACTTAGACTCATCCAAATCAGGTGTTTTTGGACTTTTTGGAAAGATTATTTCACGTACAACATTGTAGGATTAAAAATCATTCAATTTGGATATCATAACAGTAAGTTATTGCTCCTACAAAATCGGATTATGAATCTGCCAAAATTTTAAATCATAGATTTTCATTACTAACAT
Source organism: Ambrosia x helenae (assembly GCA_030844895.1). NCBI lineage: Eukaryota > Viridiplantae > Streptophyta > Magnoliopsida > Asterales > Asteraceae > Ambrosia > Ambrosia x helenae. The sequence continues at coordinate 9,666,496 of CM061230.1, read as the reverse complement.
GAATCCTAGTGACACAAATCAATCACACTCATGATGATTTTATACTAATAATGTAACTAGAATACTTACGACTAGCACAAGGCTGGGAAAGACACAAAAATGTTGATTTTAAGGTGCAAGTTCCTTGTTTAAGCTTCAATAACCAAACACCTTGATAACCTTTGGATGAACACTTGGAAATCAACTTGAATGAGGTTTGTTTGATAAGAAAAAAAAAGGCTGATATGGGCTGTTGGGAAAGCTACGGAAGTTTGGAGGGTTTTGGGGTTGGGTTCTTTAGTTGCTAATATGATAATAACTAGCTTATACCCCGGGAGCGTCCCGGGTTGAGAAATCTAAGTAAAGTGAATAAAATTAGAAGTACGTAAACTATAAAAATGACATCTATGTATCAACTTACATTAGATACTTAAAAAAAATATATACCAAAAGATCCATTTCACCTTACAACATCAACACCTAAAACACAATATTAAGATCTCAAGCACTTCAAGGGGACAGAGATTGTTTAGCACCAATACATTCAGTCAAAGGTCTTTAAATGCATACAATAAGATTTGAGCTATTTCAGAATATGATAGAAAAAGAAAACATAGCAATTACCTGTTGAAGAGTGTCCCGGGTTGAAATATCTAATATGACATAATAAAATATCTAATATGACAACATAATTAATTACTTGCCAATATATGATTAATGATTATTATTATTATTATTATTATTATTATTATTATTATTATTATTTTAAACAAATCTCTGCCATAAGTTATCATATTCTTTTTGGTGTTTGTATTGGAGTTTCCAGCCTCTTGTTGGGCCTATATATATAGCGTTTTGTCGTTCAAAAAAAATAAGTTATCATATTCTAATATAAAAAAAGGGTAATTGGGTCGGGTATCACCTAATCCCAGGGCCGACCCAAACCCACAATTTTTTTTAAGCTAATTCCAAACCTGACACAATACCTGTCGGGTTACAAAAAATAGTCATTTTTTTCTTCGTTTTTTATGTAACACTATGGTACTCGTTGGAAAGATAATAAAACGCTCGTTAATTTGGTGTAATTTTTTTCTTGAAAAAATCTCGTATATAGAAGATATTAACGTTTAAAAGTTATGAGAGAAACATGAGAGAGAAAATAATAAAGTTTTAATATTTACATTTAGTAGATTAGGTATTTAATAGATTATGTTAAATCATATTTAAACCATATTTATTCCTTTTTTTTAATTGGTCTAGAGTTGCCACATCACATCCTATGTGGCATCTCTCAAAAGAGAGATTGCATAATATTATGACATGTCATCAAAAATGTTTTGGTTTATTATATATATATACATGATAAATGATTAATGAATAACCTGATCACTTTGTGTTTTTTTTCCTGTACGAACAAAACCACACAAAAAAAAACAGTCGTTTTTTTTCTCCGTTTTTTATATAGCACTATGGTACCCGTTGGAAAGATAATAAAACGCTCGTTAATTTGGTGTAATTTTTTTCTTTAAAAAATATCATATATAAAAGATATTAACGTTTAAAAGTTATGGGAGGAAAGATTAGAGATAAAAATCTAATTTTATTTTTAAATTTTAAATTATTATTTTCCTAAAATAAAGCTTTTGCCACATTAGATAACACATGGCACACTTAATGAAGAGAATACTCTCTTTGAATGCCATGTCATTAAAATGGCTTTGGTTTATTATATGTATAGATAGGTTATGTTTGTTAAAAAGATGATATCTAGATAAAACAACCTAGCATGCTCACAAATACACATAATATTCCTTGTAGTTTTCAAGAAAAGAGAGATTCATTAATCAAGGGAGCATGGGCCGAAATTTTTATGTGGGTGGGTCCCACTTGGTCAATTTTTATAAAAACTTTGATTAATATTAAGCTAATCGCGTATAGTCGGGTTTTTATCGGGTCTTTTAACGCGTACAACCGGGACACTACGCGAACCATACGGAACCTCCAAAACACATTATATTAAGTGTTGGTAAATACGTTAGGCTCTCGTTGATTTAATTTTTAAGTTACGCGCGCATCGGCGCGATAACAAATTTTGCGCGTTACTAGGAAATTTTGGTTTTGGGCATCCAGTTATGGTTTTGTGGACTCAAAACAATTATTATGGATTGAAATATTATATTTTCAGTATCAGGATCATTTTCAGTTATTTAATTATTACCGGGTATCGTCACGGTAACAGTACCGGACTAGTCTGTTATTCCACCAACATTCAAGACTCAAGACTTATGTGTGGGATCCCATAATTCCCCGAATTATTATCACATGTATGTTACATACATATATATATATATATATTACGAGCTTAATTTATTTAACTAAGTATATATATAATCGTTGACCAAGTAAAACAATAATTGTTTGCTGGAAAGTTAACCTGAAATTGTCGGGTGTCACAGTTTAAGGCCCCGCCTTAACATCCATCTATTGCTGACGGGTAAATGCTATTAAATTAATAAAAAATAATTTTATCAAAATAATTTGTTTATGATTTCATCATCATCATCATCATCATCATCATCATCATCATCATCATCATCATACTCAATTTATCCCACCAATAGCAAAGCTAAGGTAGGGTCTGAGGAGGGTAAGATGTAGACAGCCTTACCTCTACCCCGTGGGAATAGAGAGGCTGCTTCCAGTGAGACCCCCGGCTCGATAGTGGTTTTGTATTAAGCATTGGACATAAGGCACATAACACTTCGCAATCGGGACAAGCCCGATTGATGCATGTAACCCCTTGTCTTTTGGCTATCAACGCCACCACATGATGCATGATTAACCATCCGTCGTTTTTAACGTTATTTTCACGAAATTAGTAAAATAACGTTAAAATTAGTGCAACTTTACTTTTGCCCCATGAGGGCGACACATATATACAGTATTTGTGCACAGCCGTAAGCAGGGCTACTATTTATTTATGATTTGATGTTATTATTTCTTTTATAGATTATATTGGTCGTATGGACAAAGAATCACCTATTCTTAACAGAGGAGGCACAAACATGTTGAAAATAACTCTTCAAGATCAAAGGTATCCCATTCTTAAACATTGACTACATTGCTATCTATCTATTTTCTAATATAAACATGTTTTCACAGTGGGAACTTTATTGAAGCAACCTTATGGGAACATATTGCATTTTCTTTTCCTAGAGAAACTGCTTTACAAAAACCCCAACCAGTGATAATAGCTTTGACATCAATGAAAGTCACAGAGTATACATGTAGTCATTAAAATATGACGTTTCATCCAGCATGTTTTTTGAATTAAACATATATAATAGTGACAGGAATGCTTCAATTGGGTTCCACCAATGCAACAACTATTGTTATCAACCCAGAGATTGAAGACCTGGAAAATGTCCTTACCAGGTATAACCATACATTAGGCTAATCTGTTTCATGTCAGTTTCCTTCCTTTATATATATATGTGTACTTCTGCATTTAGGTTTAGAGTCATGAGAGGGCGATCAAGAACATAACCAAGTACTTCAACATCCATCACGTCTTCAGAAGTCGACATAAACAGATCAACAATCGAACAACTTCTTGAAAAATCGCCAAAAGAAAATTATGTAAGATTCTAAGGTTGAATTTTTTTTTTATCAAATAATGATATATTAACATTTATTTTTATTTAGAAAATCAAGTTCACATGTCTTGCAAGCATAAAAGATATTGATAGCTCTCGCAAATGGTTCTACAAAGCATGTACTGAATGTAGAAAGAAAGTTTTACCAAAGGAGGAAAAGTTCGCATGTCCAGACCACGGTGAAATACAATCACCAAGATTTATGTAAGCATACAATGCAGAACAAATAGTATTTCTTTACACATGAAATTTAACCTTTTCTCCCAACAGGTATGTCGTCAACGCAACGCTTTCTGATGACACATCATCAGTAGCCGTTGTTCTCTTTCACGAAGTGGTGACAACTTTACTTGGAATTGATTGCAATGATTTGGTTGTTGAGGAAGATTCTCCAAACCCAAATATTTTACCCACTCCGTTAAGGGCTATAAAAGGAAAACCCAAAATTTTCCAACTTTTGTTTCGACAACAAGATAGCAAAGAGAAGATCTCCTTCACAGTTAACAATGTTTTTGAACCAACTTCCTCCAACATTGATACTCCAAGCTCTTCATCTGGACCATCAACTAAAATGAAAAAAAGACAATCAAAGCGATCGTACGGTATGAATAATGTATTTTCTTTAATATTCTTATTGAACAGTTATCTTATACATTATTGCATAAAATGTTTTGACAGAAATTTTTTTAATGCATCTTTATTATTTTTGACAGATGTAGAAAGTGCAGGAAAAAAGAAGCAAAGACTAAAAAATGTAGTGATTGTCAGTAACATATGTAAAGTTATTTATATTGTAATGTACAAATCTATATTTTATAAGCTTGGAACTGTATGTAGTAGTACATGTAGTAGCAAAATTTAATGTTAGTCATGTAAATATTATTTACATTAATATTGTTTTAAAATTCTAATTATTGTCGGTACTTGCGTGTTACACCATCCACCGTAAGTGTATTTCAAGTCTGTCTGTAGGTGAGTTTGATTATCAGGTTCAGGCAATGTGCATTCAGTGGGTAATTTATAACCACATAAGGCCCCAACATGAATGAGAAACAGTTAAATAATACTACGCATATTGTCAGAACCGAAACATCAATAATAACAAAGACCATCCGTTAATGTTTAATACCAAATGACCAACAGAAACTATCTTATAAACCACTCTCAATCAATGTCTACGTGACTAAAACACAAAAATGGTTGAATCTTGGGTCAGAATGGCAAAAATGGTTAATAAAACCGGACTAATTGTCTACGAACTCATAAATGGCATCACTCACGGATTCGTCTTCAGACCTAACTGCAAGTTTCATAAAAGTATAAAACCCAACGCCACTTGACCCGAAACCTTCAAGCCCGTTTAGATGAAATAGAACATAACCAAAATTGGCCCATTTCTAGGCAAACAGACACCTTTCACAATCCAACTCACAACCACCATTTCCTACCCTTTCACAAACCAAGACCCACCCTTTCACAATCCAAGTTAAATATCACCCTCATTTTAAACCACCACAATCTAACTTATCACCGTTTCACAATGTCGGATCCCCACTCATTTTCATGTATATAAATTAATTAATATCAATCATAGTTTTATGTTAATAATACAAAAAACAACCTTCTGCCCATATTTCCAAGAGAATGGATTATACGTGTAATACCCACATAATAACCCACAAACACCGTTTCACCACCGTCACATACGTTTGGCAGTAACCATTCCTTCAACATATATATACCGGCAATTCTCGGCGCCCTTCCGTTTCACCACCGTCACATACATTTGGTGGTAACCATTCCTTCAACATATATATACCGGCAATTCTCGGCGCCCTTTGTTCCAACTCTTTTTGGATTTCATGGTAATCTTTCCATATTGGTTGTTTTAAAGATTTTAATTTAGGTTGTTTTTCATTTTACGAATTCAATTCTTATTTACTCACATACACGTTGTGTGTTTCTTGAATTTGTTAATAAATAAAATGGATGATGTGATGTGATGGTAAATAGATGCATAAATATTAACTTCTCAATCAACCCAATTTTTTTATGTTGACGAAGAAAAAAGAAGATAAATTTTGGGGATTTTGGGATGTTTTTGTTTTAATTTTTCTATCGACATATTCCGTTTATTTAAATTTAGTTTTTAATAAAATTGAAATTAAGTGTTGTATGAAGAACTAAGACAAAGATATTGCCGAAAAGATGATACCTTACATTGAAATATATGAAACAAAACAGGAACATAAAAGAATATGAGAGAAGATTGCTTTGGGTTGTTATAAAATGTTATGAAAATGAATACTTTTTTCAACATTCTGTGTTTTTGTTTGCATGCCATAAACAACACATGGTTGTCTATATTTATAAGTTGTACGTAAATTTTTTAGTTGCAATTGTTATCAACAACAGTGCAATCTTTTGTCAATTACATCTTTTTTTATTTATTTTTCACCAGTTGGTTCCATATTTGTATGTTATAAGCAACTTTTACAATTTATGTGTGGACATTTTTTTGTGGGCTTTGTTGAATACCATAGATTCATGTTAATCTGCAAGTATGCTTACGGAATTATGGTTCTCTGTTTGTGTAGCATTATCAACATATATGGTTAACATTTTTCTATGTTTATCATTAATCCACATTATTTTCTTTGAACATTTCAATTGAAAAATTCGACTCTTCCCCAGAATTATTGCATCTTGAAACATTTTAGGTTTAGCCTTTATGGTTTTACTATGCTTCCCTATTGATTGTTTGTCTCCCCTTTAATGGGAGGTATTCTTAAATTGGATTTTTAGCAACCCAGATTTCTCAATGATTGATGGTTTATTATTTTTTGTGTCGGTATAGTGTTAATAAAATGGAAGCAAGAAATTGAGAAGAGGAATTGTACATATATTGATAATGTACATAGTCGACTGTGTTTTTCATGTTATGGATTATGTCATAAAATACGACTTTAGTCGCTGGAAAATTTAGTCCAAACTGCTTATTGCTTGACTTAAATTAATTATTGTAAGTAACTTCATTTTCAATGTAAGGCCTACTACTCTGATTTCTCTTAGAACAAACGTTTTTTATGTACCAACTTGTGTTTGTGATGTCATTTGTTTCTTATTATTATTATTACTCTTTTTTGTAGGTACACAAAGACTATTAATCCACATCTTTACCAATTGCTCCACATTCCATTTCATTTACTATTAAGGTAAATTTCATATTGATACTCATAATAATTATTGTAACCTTTAAAATTTTAAACAATCATTTTTTATTCGCATCATACAAAAATTTCTTTTCTTGCATATCACAGTTGTTATTCATTATTTGCCTACATAAACTTTCATCTGGATTCAGTATGGTTAGTCCTCATAAAGATAAAGGTAAAAGAAAAATGGAAGAACCTGGCCCTTCAAACACCTCGAATTGCTCTACTTACTCAAACGACAACGTGGGTGGTCAGTTGTTACGAAAAGTACGTATACTATCCTCAAGGCCTAATGCAAATATAAACAAAAATCATGTTTACAATCTTAATGACAGTTCTAATCAAGTGTCTTCAAGTACAATCATGATAGATCAGCAAACACAACAATCTCTTGATATATCATATTATTTAGACTCTGGCGATTGCGATCAAGTATGTGAACATTGTTCTGCTAAATTTTGGTATGTTGAAGGAAATTCTCACTCTTTTACTAGCCATCGTCCTAAATACAATCAATGTTGTAAAGGAGGTACTGTAAAAGTACAACTCCCAAAAGAACCACCTTTGTTTATTAAACAACTATATGAACGCAAAGACTTCCTTGAAAATATTCGTTCTTACAACTCCATGTTTTCAATGACATCGTTTGGTGCAAATGTTGATGATTCAATAAACAACGGTTCCAGCCCTTATGTTTTTAAAGTTGAAGGTCAAATATGCCATTGGATTGGAACTTTATGTCCACCTCCAAATGAAATGCCTAGATTTCTACAAATGTACATATATGACACCGAGCATGAAATCTCTAATAGGCTTCGATTTTTCAATGGACACGAATTACAAAATGATATTGTACAAACACTAATTCATATATTAGAAAGTTCAAATGAGGTAGTTAAACTATTCCGTTCTGCAAGAGACCTTATAGAAGACAATGTGCCGACCTTTAAAATTCAACTATATAGCTCTCGCAATGAACGAAGCTATGATAAACCAACACCCGGCTGCATAGGTGCTATTTTGTATGAAAATGAATCTTCATCAAATGACTTTGACATTATAATTCATTTAAAAGATGGATATCCTCAACGAATAAGCAAGTTACATCCTTTATACATGGCATTGCAATATCATTTATTACTTCTAAACGGGGAACGTGGGTGGTGTCCTGAACTTAGGAAACTATCTACCTACAACACATGTGGTAAACAATTGACAATGAATATGTTTTACAGTTACCAGCTTCACGACCGTGATAGTGCTTATACAATTTTGTTAAGAGTTGGCCGATTATTTCAACAATATTTAGTAGATGCATATGTTTGTATTGAACAAAATCGGCTTGATTACATAAAAGCACATCAAAATATTTTTAGAACTGAATTTCTACAATGTATACATGACGTTGTTAAAAAAGGTGACACAAAAGGACATGCGATTGGAAACGAACCTTCCTCCCTTCATCATTTACTGGCGGTCCCTCGCTATATGTATAAACATTATCAAGATGCTTTAGCAATTTGTAGAGTACATGGAAACTCCCAATATTTTATAACATTTACATGTAATGTAAAATGGCCAGAAATTCAAAGGTATTTAAGCCAATTTCCATCACTAAAAGCCCAAGATCGCCCAGATATTATTGCTAGAGTTTTCCAAATCAAAGTAAAAGCTCTTACTCACTTTTTAAAAACAGAACGTATATTTGGCCAAGTTGTTGCAGGTACTAGAACAATTACCCTTCAATTATTGTCAATCACTTTTGCATTCATGTTGCATCTTTCATAACTTAATTCGTTTATTCTTTTTTTTTTTCCAGATCTATACACAATCAAATTTCAAAAAAGAGGACTTCCACATTGCCATATGTTATTATGGGTAGGGCCAACACATAAAATACAAAAAGCTGAACAACTAGATAACTTTGTATCAGCTGAGATCCATGACCCTATCGCAGAGCCACAACTATATAAAATTGTAACAAACTTAATGATGCATGGTCCGTGTGGCATTGTAAAACCCAATGCACAATGCATGTCTAAGGGTTCTTGCTCTAAAAATTTTCCGAAAGGCTATGTACCATAAACTACGTTTGACAAAAATGGATATGTACATTACAGAAGACAACAAAATGGACATACTTTGATTAAAAAGGGGGTTACACTAGATAACGGTTATGTTGTACCTTACAACAAAACCCTTTGTCTACGATTTCATGCTCATATCAATGTTGAATATTGCGGGTGGAATATGATGATTAAGTATTTGTTTAAATACATTTCCAAAGGTTGTGATCGAATTTGTTTTACAATTACAAAAACACCTTCCACCTCAACTGACACATCAACTCAATCAAATACTCAAGTAGACGAAATAAAAAACTTCCAAGACGGTCGTTACATTTGCCCACATGAAGCTACTTGGAGAATTTTCAACTTCCCTATTCATCATAGAAATCCCCCAGTACAAGTATTATCCGTGCATTTAGAAAATATGCAAAACATTAGCTTTAAAGATACACATAAATTGCTTCATTTACTAGATAAAACAAACAACATTAACAGAATGGCTTCGTAACAATCAACTTGATGAAAGTGGCCGACACCTTCGCTACATAGATTATCTATCTGAATATTGATGGGATTTATCAAAAAAATATTGGATACGCAGAACGACAAACAAAACTCCCGCTATAGGCAGATTAATATATGTACATCCTACAAGCGGAGAAACCTTTTATCTTCGTATGTTATTAATGTACCAAAAAGGTTGTCAATCATTTACTGACATTCGAAAAATATCGGGGGAAATTTTACCAACATATCGCAGTGCCTGTGAAAAACTTGGTTTGCTTGGAGACGATAAAGAGTGGGTACACACTTTTGATGAAGCTGCTGTTTGGGCTACCCCAGCCGAGCTACGTTCGTTGTTTACCCATATGCTTCTATTTTGTGACATCTCTAACCCAATAGAATTATGGAATAAACAATGTCTAAAAATGGTTGATGATATTGTACTTTCATTTGCACAAAGCTCTACAACTACAAACATTAATGAAGATGATTTAAAAGAATATGTGCTCTATGAAATTGAACTTCTTCTCAATACTAACGGATCTTCATCTACACTTTCAGCTTTTGGATTACCAATGCCACGTGATGACTTACTTGCAACTTTGCAAAATAGGCTATTAATGGAAGAAAAAAATTATGATAGGCCAAAATTAGCTTTAGATCATGAATCATTTAAAAAATGACTTCACCCTCAACAAAAAAGCAATCTACGAATTAGTAATTAACTCAATAGCTTACACAAAACAAGTTCTCCTTTTCGTATATGGACATGGTGGTACTGGTAAAACATTCCTTTGGACAACAATCATGGCAGCCCTACGTTCTCAAGGAAAAATTGTTTTAGCAGTTGCAGCCTCTGGTATAGCTTCGTTTTTATTACCATAAGGCACAAATTATAGCATCATCGCTCCCACAATCATATTTATGGGAACATTTGTCAATGTGCAAGCTATCAAAGAATATGCGTCTACAAAAGCCAAATTTAACCAAAAAAATAAAGTTGAAATTTCAAAGTTTTCATCATGGCTTCTTGATCTAGGTGATGGCGTATTAGGTACAATAGATATAGATGAACCAACAAACACAAGGAAAATTGTAATTCCAGCAAAATTTATAATACCTACAATAATTTTGCTCTATATGAGCTCATCAATTTCATATACGACAAAGACACCCTCAATAATCCATCAACTTCATACTTCTCACAAAAAGCAATAGTGTGTCCAAAAAATGAAACATGTGACCAAATCAACGAAATGGTCCTAAATATGACTCCTGGCAACAATGTTCATTATTTAAGCACTGACTCTATCATTCCAAATGCAAAAAATACAGGAGACATAGATATTCTTTATCCTACTGATTATCTAAACCTTTTGAACTTTAGTGGACTTCTGTGACACCTGGCAAATTCTGGTTAACAACGTTGTCTAGATGAAAGTCTACCTTAGCGAGTCACGCGTATATTGTACTTAACTGGGTTAGTTAAGTCGGGATATGATTCGGGAACTATTGGTTAGTCTAGAAGATCATTGGATGTTGGTCTAGAGGTTCGTTAGATGTCGGTCCTTAACCAAGTGTACAAACGATGACGATTTGTAGGATCGTCAGGGCATACGGAACGTACGAGTCTCGAGTCCCGGGAATTGGTGAACGAGTGTAAATATGTGTATTTACTTGTGTTATGTGTTTACAATCATTATATGACTTGTCGGTACATGAATATGCATTAACATATGTTAAAACGGGGTTTAACGCGCAAAACACACAAGACCAAACCCTATAGGCGAGTAGGAGGTCTACTCCCCTATAGGGGAGGCGAGTAGGGAGCCCCTTAAGGGCGAGTAGCCCTACTCGTGTATACCTAAGGGCGATTAGGCCCTAATCACTAGAACCTTCAGGCGATTACAAGCCCTAATCGCCTGAACTGCTGCACAATCGCATGTAACGTGCTGGAACGACTAGAAACGCCTATAAATACAATACTTAACCTCCTAAACTCCCTAATATCAACCCTAGTCGTCCCATAACCGCCCCAAACACCTAAACAACCTCTGGAAGGCGATTTTGATCAAAAACACAAGGTTTCAAGGTCTAACCACCAATCTTTTACAATTCCAAGGTTTGATTCTCATCCATAACACTTTGTAAATGTTTTTAATCAATCCCTAATGGTCCAGACCTGTTCATAAACGAAAAAGCTTTCTGAAAATCGTCAATAAGGGTTGTTAAACGGATTATAACTAATTAACATGCGTTATGGGTATGTATGATTAGAAAGATAGGATTTTTATGGATCTTGATGATGTTTTGATGTATTGTCATGCTAGGTCAGAATTAATATTATGAGTATGATGATAGAAAACTCAGTAATCGGATAATAGGGTTATGATTACATGCGTTAATTGATGTTGCATGCTATGTGAATAGTGTTTGGATTGTTTTGGGTTGCATGCAGGACTGATTATACGAGGTTGAACGAAGGGTTTTGGGTTAAACATGTTTAGGATAGTGTTTGGGATGATATTGGGTAGTTACACACGTTCTGGATCTGATTTGGAGCGTTAAACGCGCGAAAAACTGGAACAGCATGGTTACAGGCGAGTAGCAATGCTAATCGCCTATAACTCATGCGAGTACAAGGCTAATCGCCTATATATAGGCGAGTAGAAGCCTATTCACTAGTAAGTTCATGCGAGTAGCCCTATTCACTAGTAAGTTCATGCGAGTAGCCCTAATCACTAGTAAGTTCAGGGGAATAGCCCCTAATCGCATGAAGTAAAGGGAATAGCTCCTATTCGCCTATAACAGGGGCGAATAGGATGTCTAATCACTAGTTGACTTTCCTAATCACTAGTTGACTTTTCCTAATCGCGTGTACTGCTGCTGTAAGTGTAAATTAGCATTCCGAGACCCGATTTAACATGTAGTAACATGCTAGGAACCCCGAAACATGTCTAATAACTTGGTAACATATATTTGGATGTATTTCGGTGATACGTGAACTATGTGCTATAACTTGTTGTGTGTTAACGTATGTTAAGTATACTTGCGTTATTGTATGTTTTGGAGCGTAAACCTAACACGGGGAGTCTCGGGTCACCAATGGGATGTCGAGTCTTGTACTTTGGGTCAGTTAAACAGTCACGGTGTTTTCAAACGAACTTGGTTATGGTCTGGACATCTAGGGACTAATTAACCTGCGGGTTATTAGTCTAAGTACTTGTAACTGTCGTATGTTAGGTCGCCACTTTACGGGACTAGCATAGCAGCTGAGTTTACCCGGGTAAGGAGTAAAGGAACTTAAGGTGAGTTTACGGCCCCTCTTTTAACTGGTTTTACGTTTTCGGGGGAGAAAACATGTGTTAAAACAACTATTTGGTAATCACTGTCATACTATGGGTTCTAACGTATACTACACGATCTTTGGAAGTCCCGGGGGGAACCATGAATGTGCGGGTTTGCACAACGGGGAAATGTGAATAGCGCTATTGGGAGTGACCAACCCCGCTCGTCGACTTGGAGGGTCGGCGGGTGCATATTGTCTCAAACAGGAACAACAGGAACAACAGGAACATACATCGGGCATACTTTTGGTATTCGAGTTAGTAATGGTTTTCCAATCGTGGTAGTAACAAAACGTACGCCTAGCTAGCGTATACTGGTTTCCTATATGTTATAGTATGGACAGGTGGACTTGGTACTTGAACTGCAAACCTGTAAACTCACCAGCATTTTTGTGCTGACGTAAACTTTTACATGTTTTCTCAGGTCGCTAAGGTAGCACAATGGAACTAGGGCGCACGCGTCTGCACGGCGTCTAGATAGAGTTGCATGATTTCATAAACATTGAACTTTGGTTATTTATGTTGAACTTTATTTTGAATAAGCTTCCGCTGTAAACGGGATTTTAAAACTATGTTTTGGCATTGCATTAATTACATTTAGACTTGTTTATTGTGATCGTTGGTTTGGATCCTGGTTTGTCATGCGCCTCGCGGTAAAACTCCGCAAGTGGATTTTGAGGGTGTGACAGATTGGTATCAGAGCCACTCCTGTGCCGTTCGGGATGGTGGGTGCACACCTCATCAGGGACGATGAGACTCTAACAGGGGGTGAATGTGACACCTCAGGAAAATCCCACATCGGCCGTGGCCAGGAGAGATCCTTGGTTCATAAGTAATGTCTTGCCTCTTAAATCACCAACGCGTTTTGGGCTTAATGTTAGTGGATAAGAGGAGAATTCCACAGTTAAGCGTGCTCAGGTGGGAGAAATTTCAGGATGGGTGACCTCCTGGGAAGTCTCCACTTGGGCAACCAAAAACAAATCCGTGAGCTCTGGATGGGCAAAGCGGACAATATTGGTGATGAGAGGGGCGGGGTGTTACAGATTGGTATCAGAGCCAATGGTTATAGTGAACTAGGACTGCATGTAGAGTCTAGTCTATAGCCGAGTCGCACACACTAGACGATCACATGGTACTAAACGTTATAGTGGGTTACGTATGGTCTTGTCGGGGTGTCTCTAAATCGTTGGTCTTTTTACGTTACATCATCCGTTCTATCTTAGGTTGGGTTACTTGTTTTCTAGGCAGTGTGGTCTATTGGAGTAACTCGTGTGCTCTTGAGATTTGTCCAAGGCTCGGACATCTCCTTTTCGCACTCCAATAGAAACACTTGTCATGAACTACCGTAGTATTACGGTGTGTAGCTAAGAGTCTATGTTCGGTGATTTGATCTTTGAACTAGGAGAACACTTGGAGGACCATGTAGAGCGTTTTATCATTTTGGGTGCACACAAAGTCATAAAACGAAATGCATGGAAGCACTAGTGAGCTCTGGGTTTGAGGGGATAGTCCTGGATTGGATCTGGCTTTAATCTTGTGAACATTAGTGGTTATCTTTAACTGCGAAACTAAATTTTCTCGTTCTTTCTGCCAGAATCATGTCTGGAGTGCGTGGAGGACGAGGAGGTGGTCGAAATGGTGGACGCGGTGGTGGTGCTGGTGGTCGTGGTGGAGGTATTAACCTGTCACAGGCTGATCTGAACAACTTGCTCCAGGCTGCCTTTCAGTTAGGGCACAACGGTGGTGGTAAGTTGTTTTATCCATTTTCTTTGCCTCATTGGTGAGTCTTGTGTACGTTATTCGTGGTTTCTCATACGTTTCATTTCAGGTGGTCCTGTTGACCCACCTCCACCCATGTGCACCTACAAGATGTTCCGGGACTGCAAGCCCCAGGAATTCTCAGGCACCGAGGGTGCGGTCAGTTTGCTTAGGTGGTTGGAGAAAGTGGAGTCGGTATTTCTGATGTGTAACTGTCTCCCAGAAGATCGGGTGAAGTATTCTGCTGCGTTGTTTCAGGACGTGGCCTTGACTTGGTGGAATGGTATTACCCAGAACATGGGGATTGGGGAGGCATATGCTATGCCATGGGAGAACTTTGTACAGTTGCTGAAGCGGGAGTATTGCCCGAGAGAAGAGGTACAGAAGCTGGAGCATGAGGTGTGGAACCTCAAGATGACTGGATCGGAAATCGAGAAGTATACTGTGAGACGGAATGAGTTGGCAGTGCTATGTCCCGATTTGCACGTGCCAGAGTATCGTAAGATTGAACACTATGTCTCGGGGTTAGTGCCGGAAATTGCAGGTTTAGTGGCTGCTGGGAATCATCCTACTTATGCGGAGGTAGTTCGATCGGCACATAGGATGACTAACTTAAAGGTGAATGAGGGGATTTTGCCTGCGAAAGGTTCGACTGCTAAGGCCCCAGAGAACAATAAGCGCAAGTGGGAAAACGACGGGAAAGGGTCTGGGTCTGCACAGCAGGGTAAAAAGTTTGATAATGGGGGTTCATCGTCTTCGGGTAATAAGCAGGGTGGTTATGCGGGAAAACTGCCCAAATGCAACAAGTGTGGACGCCATCACCAAGGGAACTGCGACAGTAACCGTTGTCACCGCTGCCAGCGAACAGGCCACTATGCTAAAGATTGTCGGGTTACACTTCCATCGACTCAGGCTCCGACCAACAGTTCAGCTCCGACTACTCAGGGTACTACAGGGAAACAAGGGTGCTACAACTGCGGTGACACTGGGCATTACAAGAAGGATTGCCCAAAACTGAAACAGGGTGGGAACAACGGGAATGGTAACAACGGGGGCGGCGGCAGAAATGCACGTGCCTTCGTCATTGGAGCTGCTGAGGCTAGGCAGGACCCTGATACAGTCACCGGTACGTTTCTTCTCAATAATCATTCTGTTAGCGTGTTATTTGATTCTGGTGCCGACAAGAGTTTTGTATCCATGGACGTTAGTCGACTGCTAGATGTAGTATCTGTACCATTAGAGACCAAGTATATTATTGAGTTGGCTGACGGTAAAACGATTGAAGCTACTAGTGTTCTTCGGGAGTGTCAGTTAGAGTTATCGGGTTTATCGTTCCCCATCGACCTTATGCCGGTACCTTTGGGTAGTTTTGACGTTGTGGTAGGAATGGATTGGTTATCTTTGTATCGCGCGGAGATTGTC
Organism: Ambrosia x helenae; assembly: GCA_030844895.1. Lineage (NCBI taxonomy): Eukaryota > Viridiplantae > Streptophyta > Magnoliopsida > Asterales > Asteraceae > Ambrosia > Ambrosia x helenae. The sequence continues at coordinate 9,650,546 of CM061230.1, read as the reverse complement.
TGTTACGATAAGGTTATTCGGATTCCCCTCCCTGATGGAGAATTTCTTTCTGTGTACGGTATCAAGGGTGGTGTTTCGCTAAACATCATCTCTAGCATGAAAGCCCTTAAGTGTCTTCGAAAGGGTTATCCAGCCGTTTTGGCACTTTTATCTGTTTCCTCCAGTGATGAGAAGAAGATTGACGACATTCCGGTGGTACGCGAATTTCTTGATGTTTTTCCCGATGATTTATCTGGTCTTCCTCCTCATCGTCAAGTCGAGTTCGGTATTGATCTTGTACCGGGGGCTGCTCCTATTGCTCGGGCCCCCTACCGTCTTGCACCTCCCGAGATGCAGGAACTGTCCAGCCAGTTACAGGAGCTCTTGGACAAGGGTTTCATCCGACCAAGTTCTTCCCCTTGGGGAGCCCCGATTTTATTTGTCAAGAAGAAGGATGGGAGTTTCCGATTGTGTGTAGACTACAGAGAGCTGAACAAGTTGACCGTCAAGAACCGTTATCCTCTTCCACGTATCGATGATCTATTCGACCAGCTTCAGGGTTCTAGTTATTATTCCAAGATCGATTTGAGGTCCGGTTATCACCAGCTGCGCGTCAGGGAGGCTGACGTTGCAAAGACTGCTTTTCGAACACGTTATGGCCATTTCGAATTCTTGGTCATGCCTTTCGGTCTCACGAACGCACCGGCGGTTTTCATGGACTTGATGAACCGCGTCTGTAAACCGTATCTGGACAAGTTTGTCATTGTGTTTATTGATGACATTCTGATCTACTCCAAGAACGAGACCGAACACGGGAACATTTGCGGTTAGTTTTGGAACTCTTGCGACGGGAACAACTTTACGCCAAGTTCTCAAAGTGCGACTTTTGGTTACGCGAAGTTCAATTCCTAGGACATGTGGTTAATGAACTAGGAATTCATGTCGATCCCGCTAAAATCGAAGCGATCAAGGACTGGGGAGCACCTAAGACGCCAACTGAGGTGCGGCAATTCCTAGGCCTAGCGGGCTATTATCGTCGTTTCATTCAGGGGTTCTCGAAGATTGCTCAACCCCTCACCACTCTCACTCAGAAGGATAGGAAGTTCGACTGGGGTGAATCACAAGAGTCCGCGTTTGAAGAACTGAAGTCTAAACTGTGTTCTGCTCCTATTCTGTCTTTACCTGAGGGTTCTGATGATTTTGTCGTTTACTGTGATGCCTCCATTCATGGACTCGGTTGCGTGTTGATGCAGCGCGAGAAAGTGATTGCATATGCTTCTCGTCAACTCAAAGTGCACGAGAAGAACTACACAACTCATGACTTGGAGTTGGGTGCCGTGGTATTCGCGTTGAAAATTTGGAGACATTACTTGTACGGTACCAAATGCACCATCTACACCGATCACAAGAGTCTCCAACACATTTTCGACCAACAACACTTGAACATACGGCAGCGCCGTTGGATCGAACTTTTGAACGATTATGATTGTGCTATTAAGTACCATCCTGGCAAGGCGAATGTTGTAGCAGACGCCTTGAGTAGGAAGGAATCTTCTAAACCTCGTCGCGTTCGGGCGTTGCAGCTCACTATCCATTCGTCGTTACCTGATCAACTCCGTTCTGCCCAATTGGAAGCCTTGAAGGAGGAAAACCTTAAAGCTGAAACTATGCACGGTGCCGACAAGCACCTAGAGCGAAGACCGGATGGCCTGCACTACTTCGCAGAACGCATATGGGTTCCTTTATTCGGGGGACTACGGGAGCTTGTTCTTGATGAGGCTCATAAGTCCCGGTATTCTATTCATCCTGGTTCGGATAAGATGTACCAAGATCTGAAAGTGCTTTACTGGTGGCCAAACATGAGGTCGGACATAGCCTCATACGTGAGCAAATGCTTGACCTGTGCTAAGGTCAAGGTGGAATACCAGAAACCGTCGGGTCTCCTGCAACAACCTGAAATTCCGGAATGGAAATGGGAACGGATTACTATGGATTTTGTCACACAACTTCCTAAGTCACCAAGCGGGAACGACAAGATATGGGTGATTGTCGATCGGTTAACGAAATCAGCCCATTTTCTTGCTATTAAGGAGACCGACACCATGGATCGTTTGGCTCGCCTTTACTTGAAAGAGGTTGTTTCTAAGCACGGGGTGCCAGTTTCTATAATCTCGGATCGCGATTCTCGCTTTACTTCTCACTTCTGGAAGTCTTTGCACAAGGCTTTGGGTACCCAACTAGACATGAGTACGGCTTACCATCCACAGACTGACGGTCAGAGTGAGCGTACGATTCAAACTTTAGAAGACATGCTGCGGGCATGTGTGATCGATTTTGGCAAGGGTTGGGAAGCTCATCTGCCGTTGGTAGAATTCTCGTACAATAACAGTTATCACACGAGCATCAAGGCTGCTCCGTTCGAGGCACTGTACGGACGGAAATGCCGCTCTCCTCTTTGTTGGGCTGAGGTGGGTGAGAGTCAACTCACTGGGCCCGAACTAGTGTACGAAACTTCGGAAAAGATCGTACAGATTCGTAATCGGTTGGCGGCGGCACGGGACCGGCAAAAGAGTTATGCCGATCAGCGTCGCAAACCACTGGAATTCCAAGTTAACGACAAGGTGCTTCTGAAAGTTTCTCCGTGGAAGGGCGTCATACGCTTTGGGAAGCGTGGCAAACTCAACCCACGGTATGTCGGACCATTTACGATCCTGGAACGGATTGGGCCGGTGGCATATCGTCTTGATTTACCGACGGAGCTCGGTAACGTACATAACGTCTTCCACGTGTCCAACTTGAAGAAGTGCCTGACTGACGAGTCTCTCATCGTTCCACTAGAAGAGATCAAGGTTGACGATCGTCTTCGGATTGTGGAAGAACCTGTGGAGATCCTCGACTACAAGATTCGTAGCTTACGTCACAGCAAGATTCGTATCGTTAAGGTTCGGTGGAACTCGAACCGGGGACCGGAATATACATGGGAAAGGGAGGATCAGATGAAGTCTAAGTATCCTCATCTTTTTCCTAAGGAAGCGTTCGAGTCGAGACACGTCTCTTCGGCGGCTGAATGAATCTCGGGTCGAGATTCCTTTTAACGTGGGGATGATGTGACACCTCGGGTAAATCTCTCTCTTGATTTCTACTCTCTATTGATTCCTATCCGTTTGTTTATTCCCTTCGTTGTTTCTTTTGTTACTTACGCAATTTTCGGGACGAAAATTCTTTTAACGTGGGGATGATGTGACACCTGGCAAATTCTGGTTAACAACGTTGTCTAGATGAAAGTCTACCTTAGCGAGTCACGCGTATATTGTACTTAACTGGGTTAGTTAAGTCGGGATATGATTCGGGAACTATTGGTTAGTCTAGAAGATCATTGGATGTTGGTCTAGAGGTTCGTTAGATGTCGGTCCTTAACCAAGTGTACAAACGATGACGATTTGTAGGATCGTCAGGGCATACGGAACGTACGAGTCTCGAGTCCCGGGAATTGGTGAACGAGTGTAAATATGTGTATTTACTTGTGTTATGTGTTTACAATCATTATATGACTTGTCGGTACATGAATATGCATTAACATATGTTAAAACGGGGTTTAACGCGCAAAACACACAAGACCAAACCCTATAGGCGAGTAGGAGGTCTACTCCCCTATAGGGGAGGCGAGTAGGGAGCCCCTTAAGGGCGAGTAGCCCTACTCGTGTATACCTAAGGGCGATTAGGCCCTAATCACTAGAACCTTCAGGCGATTACAAGCCCTAATCGCCTGAACTGCTGCACAATCGCATGTAACGTGCTGGAACGACTAGAAACGCCTATAAATACAATACTTAACCTCCTAAACTCCCTAATATCAACCCTAGTCGTCCCATAACCGCCCCAAACACCTAAACAACCTCTGGAAGGCGATTTTGATCAAAAACACAAGGTTTCAAGGTCTAACCACCAATCTTTTACAATTCCAAGGTTTGATTCTCATCCATAACACTTTGTAAATGTTTTTAATCAATCCCTAATGGTCCAGACCTGTTCATAAACGAAAAAGCTTTCTGAAAATCGTCAATAAGGGTTGTTAAACGGATTATAACTAATTAACATGCGTTATGGGTATGTATGATTAGAAAGATAGGATTTTTATGGATCTTGATGATGTTTTGATGTATTGTCATGCTAGGTCAGAATTAATATTATGAGTATGATGATAGAAAACTCAGTAATCGGATAATAGGGTTATGATTACATGCGTTAATTGATGTTGCATGCTATGTGAATAGTGTTTGGATTGTTTTGGGTTGCATGCAGGACTGATTATACGAGGTTGAACGAAGGGTTTTGGGTTAAACATGTTTAGGATAGTGTTTGGGATGATATTGGGTAGTTACACACGTTCTGGATCTGATTTGGAGCGTTAAACGCGCGAAAAACTGGAACAGCATGGTTACAGGCGAGTAGCAATGCTAATCGCCTATAACTCATGCGAGTACAAGGCTAATCGCCTATATATAGGCGAGTAGAAGCCTATTCACTAGTAAGTTCATGCGAGTAGCCCTATTCACTAGTAAGTTCATGCGAGTAGCCCTAATCACTAGTAAGTTCAGGGGAATAGCCCCTAATCGCATGAAGTAAAGGGGAATAGCTCCTATTCGCCTATAACAGGGGCGAATAGGATGTCTAATCACTAGTTGACTTTCCTAATCACTAGTTGACTTTTCCTAATCGCGTGTACTGCTGCTGTAAGTGTAAATTAGCATTCCGAGACCCGATTTAACATGTAGTAACATGCTAGGAACCCCGAAACATGTCTAATAACTTGGTAACATATATTTGGATGTATTTCGGTGATACGTGAACTATGTGCTATAACTTGTTGTGTGTTAACGTATGTTAAGTATACTTGCGTTATTGTATGTTTTGGAGCGTAAACCTAACACGGGGAGTCTCGGGTCACCAATGGGATGTCGAGTCTTGTACTTTGGGTCAGTTAAACAGTCACGGTGTTTTCAAACGAACTTGGTTATGGTCTGGACATCTAGGGACTAATTAACCTGCGGGTTATTAGTCTAAGTACTTGTAACTGTCGTATGTTAGGTCGCCACTTTACGGGACTAGCATAGCAGCTGAGTTTACCCGGGTAAGGAGTAAAGGAACTTAAGGTGAGTTTACGGCCCCTCTTTTAACTGGTTTTTACGTTTTCGGGGGAGAAAACATGTGTTAAAACAACTATTTGGTAATCACTGTCATACTATGGGTTCTAACGTATACTACACGATCTTTGGAAGTCCCGGGGGGAACCATGAATGTGCGGGTTTGCACAACGGGGAAATGTGAATAGCGCTATTGGGAGTGACCAACCCCGCTCGTCGACTTGGAGGGTCGGCGGGTGCATATTGTCTCAAACAGAAACAACAGGAACAACAGGAACATACATCGGGCATACTTTTGGTATTCGAGTTAGTAATGGTTTTCCAATCGTGGTAGTAACAAAACGTACGCCTAGCTAGCGTATACTGGTTTCCTATATGTTATAGTATGGACAGGTGGACTTGGTACTTGAACTGCAAACCTGTAAACTCACCAGCATTTTTGTGCTGACGTAAACTTTTACATGTTTTCTCAGGTCGCTAAGGTAGCACAATGGAACTAGGGCGCACGCGTCTGCACGGCGTCTAGATAGAGTTGCATGATTTCATAAACATTGAACTTTGGTTATTTATGTTGAACTTTATTTTGAATAAGCTTCCGCTGTAAACGGGATTTTAAAACTATGTTTTGGCATTGCATTAATTACATTTAGACTTGTTTATTGTGATCGTTGGTTTGGATCCTGGTTTGTCATGCGCCTCGCGGTAAAACTCCGCAAGTGGATTTTGAGGGTGTGACAGATTGGTATCAGAGCCACTCCTGTGCCGTTCGGGATGGTGGGTGCACACCTCATCAGGGACGATGAGACTCTAACAGGGGTGAATGTGACACCTCAGGAAAATCCCACATCGGCCGTGGCCAGGAGAGATCCTTGGTTCATAAGTAATGTCTTGCCTCTTAAATCACCAACGCGTTTTGGGCTTAATGTTAGTGGATAAGAGGAGAATTCCACAGTTAAGCGTGCTCAGGTGGGAGAAATTTCAGGATGGGTGACCTCCTGGGAAGTCTCCACTTGGGCAACCAAAAACAAATCCGTGAGCTCTGGATGGGCAAAGCGGACAATATTGGTGATGAGAGGGGCGGGGTGTTACAGATTGGTATCAGAGCCAATGGTTATAGTGAACTAGGACTGCATGTAGAGTCTAGTCTATAGCCGAGTCGCACACACTAGACGATCACATGGTACTAAACGTTATAGTGGGTTACGTATGGTCTTGTCGGGGTGTCTCTAAATCGTTGGTCTTTTTACGTTACATCATCCGTTCTATCTTAGGTTGGGTTACTTGTTTTCTAGGCAGTGTGGTCTATTGGAGTAACTCGTGTGCTCTTGAGATTTGTCCAAGGCTCGGACATCTCCTTTTCGCACTCCAATAGAAACACTTGTCATGAACTACCGTAGTATTACGGTGTGTAGCTAAGAGTCTATGTTCGGTGATTTGATCTTTGAACTAGGAGAACACTTGGAGGACCATGTAGAGCGTTTTATCATTTTGGGTGCACACAAAGTCATAAAACGAAATGCATGGAAGCACTAGTGAGCTCTGGGTTTGAGGGGATAGTCCTGGATTGGATCTGGCTTTAATCTTGTGAACATTAGTGGTTATCTTTAACTGCGAAACTAAATTTTCTCGTTCTTTCTGCCAGAATCATGTCTGGAGTGCGTGGAGGACGAGGAGGTGGTCGAAATGGTGGACGCGGTGGTGGTGCTGGTGGTCGTGGTGGAGGTATTAACCTGTCACAGGCTGATCTGAACAACTTGCTCCAGGCTGCCTTTCAGTTAGGGCACAACGGTGGTGGTAAGTTGTTTTATCCATTTTCTTTGCCTCATTGGTGAGTCTTGTGTACGTTATTCGTGGTTTCTCATACGTTTCATTTCAGGTGGTCCTGTTGACCCACCTCCACCCATGTGCACCTACAAGATGTTCCGGGACTGCAAGCCCCAGGAATTCTCAGGCACCGAGGGTGCGGTCAGTTTGCTTAGGTGGTTGGAGAAAGTGGAGTCGGTATTTCTGATGTGTAACTGTCTCCCAGAAGATCGGGTGAAGTATTCTGCTGCGTTGTTTCAGGACGTGGCCTTGACTTGGTGGAATGGTATTACCCAGAACATGGGGATTGGGGAGGCATATGCTATGCCATGGGAGAACTTTGTACAGTTGCTGAAGCGGGAGTATTGCCCGAGAGAAGAGGTACAGAAGCTGGAGCATGAGGTGTGGAACCTCAAGATGACTGGATCGGAAATCGAGAAGTATACTGTGAGACGGAATGAGTTGGCAGTGCTATGTCCCGATTTGCACGTGCCAGAGTATCGTAAGATTGAACACTATGTCTCGGGGTTAGTGCCGGAAATTGCAGGTTTAGTGGCTGCTGGGAATCATCCTACTTATGCGGAGGTAGTTCGATCGGCACATAGGATGACTAACTTAAAGGTGAATGAGGGGATTTTGCCTGCGAAAGGTTCGACTGCTAAGGCCCCAGAGAACAATAAGCGCAAGTGGGAAAACGACGGGAAAGGGTCTGGGTCTGCACAGCAGGGTAAAAAGTTTGATAATGGGGGTTCATCGTCTTCGGGTAATAAGCAGGGTGGTTATGCGGGAAAACTGCCCAAATGCAACAAGTGTGGACGCCATCACCAAGGGAACTGCGACAGTAACCGTTGTCACCGCTGCCAGCGAACAGGCCACTATGCTAAAGATTGTCGGGTTACACTTCCATCGACTCAGGCTCCGACCAACAGTTCAGCTCCGACTACTCAGGGTACTACAGGGAAACAAGGGTGCTACAACTGCGGTGACACTGGGCATTACAAGAAGGATTGCCCAAAACTGAAACAGGGTGGGAACAACGGGAATGGTAACAACGGGGGCGGCGGCAGAAATGCACGTGCCTTCGTCATTGGAGCTGCTGAGGCTAGGCAGGACCCTGATACAGTCACCGGTACGTTTCTTCTCAATAATCATTCTGTTAGCGTGTTATTTGATTCTGGTGCCGACAAGAGTTTTGTATCCATGGACGTTAGTCGACTGCTAGATGTAGTATCTGTACCATTAGAGACCAAGTATATTATTGAGTTGGCTGACGGTAAAACGATTGAAGCTACTAGTGTTCTTCGGGAGTGTCAGTTAGAGTTATCGGGTTTATCGTTCCCCATCGACCTTATGCCGGTACCTTTGGGTAGTTTTGACGTTGTGGTAGGAATGGATTGGTTATCTTTGTATCGCGCGGAGATTGTCTGTTACGATAAGGTTATTCGGATTCCCCTCCCTGATGGAGAATTTCTTTCTGTGTACGGTATCAAGGGTGGTGTTTCGCTAAACATCATCTCTAGCATGAAAGCCCTTAAGTGTCTTCGAAAGGGTTATCCAGCCGTTTTGGCACTTTTATCTGTTTCCTCCAGTGATGAGAAGAAGATTGACGACATTCCGGTGGTACGCGAATTTCTTGATGTTTTTCCCGATGATTTATCTGGTCTTCCTCCTCATCGTCAAGTCGAGTTCGGTATTGATCTTGTACCGGGGGCTGCTCCTATTGCTCGGGCCCCCTACCGTCTTGCACCTCCCGAGATGCAGGAACTGTCCAGCCAGTTACAGGAGCTCTTGGACAAGGGTTTCATCCGACCAAGTTCTTCCCCTTGGGGAGCCCCGATTTTATTTGTCAAGAAGAAGGATGGGAGTTTCCGATTGTGTGTAGACTACAGAGAGCTGAACAAGTTGACCGTCAAGAACCGTTATCCTCTTCCACGTATCGATGATCTATTCGACCAGCTTCAGGGTTCTAGTTATTATTCCAAGATCGATTTGAGGTCCGGTTATCACCAGCTGCGCGTCAGGGAGGCTGACGTTGCAAAGACTGCTTTTCGAACACGTTATGGCCATTTCGAATTCTTGGTCATGCCTTTCGGTCTCACGAACGCACCGGCGGTTTTCATGGACTTGATGAACCGCGTCTGTAAACCGTATCTGGACAAGTTTGTCATTGTGTTTATTGATGACATTCTGATCTACTCCAAGAACGAGACCGAACACGGGGAACATTTGCGGTTAGTTTTGGAACTCTTGCGACGGGAACAACTTTACGCCAAGTTCTCAAAGTGCGACTTTTGGTTACGCGAAGTTCAATTCCTAGGACATGTGGTTAATGAACTAGGAATTCATGTCGATCCCGCTAAAATCGAAGCGATCAAGGACTGGGGAGCACCTAAGACGCCAACTGAGGTGCGGCAATTCCTAGGCCTAGCGGGCTATTATCGTCGTTTCATTCAGGGGTTCTCGAAGATTGCTCAACCCCTCACCACTCTCACTCAGAAGGATAGGAAGTTCGACTGGGGTGAATCACAAGAGTCCGCGTTTGAAGAACTGAAGTCTAAACTGTGTTCTGCTCCTATTCTGTCTTTACCTGAGGGTTCTGATGATTTTGTCGTTTACTGTGATGCCTCCATTCATGGACTCGGTTGCGTGTTGATGCAGCGCGAGAAAGTGATTGCATATGCTTCTCGTCAACTCAAAGTGCACGAGAAGAACTACACAACTCATGACTTGGAGTTGGGTGCCGTGGTATTCGCGTTGAAAATTTGGAGACATTACTTGTACGGTACCAAATGCACCATCTACACCGATCACAAGAGTCTCCAACACATTTTCGACCAACAACACTTGAACATACGGCAGCGCCGTTGGATCGAACTTTTGAACGATTATGATTGTGCTATTAAGTACCATCCTGGCAAGGCGAATGTTGTAGCAGACGCCTTGAGTAGGAAGGAATCTTCTAAACCTCGTCGCGTTCGGGCGTTGCAGCTCACTATCCATTCGTCGTTACCTGATCAACTCCGTTCTGCCCAATTGGAAGCCTTGAAGGAGGAAAACCTTAAAGCTGAAACTATGCACGGTGCCGACAAGCACCTAGAGCGAAGACCGGATGGCCTGCACTACTTCGCAGAACGCATATGGGTTCCTTTATTCGGGGGACTACGGGAGCTTGTTCTTGATGAGGCTCATAAGTCCCGGTATTCTATTCATCCTGGTTCGGATAAGATGTACCAAGATCTGAAAGTGCTTTACTGGTGGCCAAACATGAGGTCGGACATAGCCTCATACGTGAGCAAATGCTTGACCTGTGCTAAGGTCAAGGTGGAATACCAGAAACCGTCGGGTCTCCTGCAACAACCTGAAATTCCGGAATGGAAATGGGAACGGATTACTATGGATTTTGTCACACAACTTCCTAAGTCACCAAGCGGGAACGACAAGATATGGGTGATTGTCGATCGGTTAACGAAATCAGCCCATTTTCTTGCTATTAAGGAGACCGACACCATGGATCGTTTGGCTCGCCTTTACTTGAAAGAGGTTGTTTCTAAGCACGGGGTGCCAGTTTCTATAATCTCGGATCGCGATTCTCGCTTTACTTCTCACTTCTGGAAGTCTTTGCACAAGGCTTTGGGTACCCAACTAGACATGAGTACGGCTTACCATCCACAGACTGACGGTCAGAGTGAGCGTACGATTCAAACTTTAGAAGACATGCTGCGGGCATGTGTGATCGATTTTGGCAAGGGTTGGGAAGCTCATCTGTCGTTGGTAGAATTCTCGTACAATAACAGTTATCACACGAGCATCAAGGCTGCTCCGTTCGAGGCACTGTACGGACGGAAATGCCGCTCTCCTCTTTGTTGGGCTGAGGTGGGTGAGAGTCAACTCACTGGGCCCGAACTAGTGTACGAAACTTCGGAAAAGATCGTACAGATTCGTAATCGGTTGGCGGCGGCACGGGACCGGCAAAAGAGTTATGCCGATCAGCGTCGCAAACCACTGGAATTCCAAGTTAACGACAAGGTGCTTCTGAAAGTTTCTCCGTGGAAGGGCGTCATACGCTTTGGGAAGCGTGGCAAACTCAACCCACGGTATGTCGGACCATTTACGATCCTGGAACGGATTGGGCCGGTGGCATATCGTCTTGATTTACCGACGGAGCTCGGTAACGTACATAACGTCTTCCACGTGTCCAACTTGAAGAAGTGCCTGACTGACGAGTCTCTCATCGTTCCACTAGAAGAGATCAAGGTTGACGATCGTCTTCGGATTGTGGAAGAACCTGTGGAGATCCTCGACTACAAGATTCGTAGCTTACGTCACAGCAAGATTCGTATCGTTAAGGTTCGGTGGAACTCGAACCGGGGACCGGAATATACATGGGAAAGGGAGGATCAGATGAAGTCTAAGTATCCTCATCTTTTTCCTAAGGAAGCGTTCGAGTCGAGACACGTCTCTTCGGCGGCTGAATGAATCTCGGGTCGAGATTCCTTTTAACGTGGGGATGATGTGACACCTCGGGTAAATCTCTCTCTTGATTTCTACTCTCTATTGATTCCTATCCGTTTGTTTATTCCCTTCGTTGTTTCTTTTGTTACTTACGCAATTTTCGGGACGAAAATTCTTTTAACGTGGGGATGATGTGACACCTGGCAAATTCTGGTTAACAACGTTGTCTAGATGAAAGTCTACCTTAGCGAGTCACGCGTATATTGTACTTAACTGGGTTAGTTAAGTCGGGATATGATTCGGGAACTATTGGTTAGTCTAGAAGATCATTGGATGTTGGTCTAGAGGTTCGTTAGATGTCGGTCCTTAACCAAGTGTACAAACGATGACGATTTGTAGGATCGTCAGGGCATACGGAACGTACGAGTCTCGAGTCCCGGGAATTGGTGAACGAGTGTAAATATGTGTATTTACTTGTGTTATGTGTTTACAATCATTATATGACTTGTCGGTACATGAATATGCATTAACATATGTTAAAACGGGGTTTAACGCGCAAAACACACAAGACCAAACCCTATAGGCGAGTAGGAGGTCTACTCCCCTATAGGGGAGGCGAGTAGGGAGCCCCTTAAGGGCGAGTAGCCCTACTCGTGTATACCTAAGGGCGATTAGGCCCTAATCACTAGAACCTTCAGGCGATTACAAGCCCTAATCGCCTGAACTGCTGCACAATCGCATGTAACGTGCTGGAACGACTAGAAACGCCTATAAATACAATACTTAACCTCCTAAACTCCCTAATATCAACCCTAGTCGTCCCATAACCGCCCCAAACACCTAAACAACCTCTGGAAGGCGATTTTGATCAAAAACACAAGGTTTCAAGGTCTAACCACCAATCTTTTACAATTCCAAGGTTTGATTCTCATCCATAACACTTTGTAAATGTTTTTAATCAATCCCTAATGGTCCAGACCTGTTCATAAACGAAAAAGCTTTCTGAAAATCGTCAATAAGGGTTGTTAAACGGATTATAACTAATTAACATGCGTTATGGGTATGTATGATTAGAAAGATAGGATTTTTATGGATCTTGATGATGTTTTGATGTATTGTCATGCTAGGTCAGAATTAATATTATGAGTATGATGATAGAAAACTCAGTAATCGGATAATAGGGTTATGATTACATGCGTTAATTGATGTTGCATGCTATGTGAATAGTGTTTGGATTGTTTTGGGTTGCATGCAGGACTGATTATACGAGGTTGAACGAAGGGTTTTGGGTTAAACATGTTTAGGATAGTGTTTGGGATGATATTGGGTAGTTACACACGTTCTGGATCTGATTTGGAGCGTTAAACGCGCGAAAAACTGGAACAGCATGGTTACAGGCGAGTAGCAATGCTAATCGCCTATAACTCATGCGAGTACAAGGCTAATCGCCTATATATAGGCGAGTAGAAGCCTATTCACTAGTAAGTTCATGCGAGTAGCCCTATTCACTAGTAAGTTCATGCGAGTAGCCCTAATCACTAGTAAGTTCAGGGGAATAGCCCCTAATCGCATGAAGTAAAGGGGAATAGCTCCTATTCGCCTATAACAGGGCGAATAGGATGTCTAATCACTAGTTGACTTTCCTAATCACTAGTTGACTTTTCCTAATCGCGTGTACTGCTGCTGTAAGTGTAAATTAGCATTCCGAGACCCGATTTAACATGTAGTAACATGCTAGGAACCCCGAAACATGTCTAATAACTTGGTAACATATATTTGGATGTATTTCGGTGATACGTGAACTATGTGCTATAACTTGTTGTGTGTTAACGTATGTTAAGTATACTTGCGTTATTGTATGTTTTGGAGCGTAAACCTAACACGGGGAGTCTCGGGTCACCAATGGGATGTCGAGTCTTGTACTTTGGGTCAGTTAAACAGTCACGGTGTTTTCAAACGAACTTGGTTATGGTCTGGACATCTAGGGACTAATTAACCTGCGGGTTATTAGTCTAAGTACTTGTAACTGTCGTATGTTAGGTCGCCACTTTACGGGACTAGCATAGCAGCTGAGTTTACCCGGGTAAGGAGTAAAGGAACTTAAGGTGAGTTTACGGCCCCTCTTTTAACTGGTTTTACGTTTTCGGGGGAGAAAACATGTGTTAAAACAACTATTTGGTAATCACTGTCATACTATGGGTTCTAACGTATACTACACGATCTTTGGAAGTCCCGGGGGGAACCATGAATGTGCGGGTTTGCACAACGGGGAAATGTGAATAGCGCTATTGGGAGTGACCAACCCCGCTCGTCGACTTGGAGGGTCGGCGGGTGCATATTGTCTCAAACAGGAACAACAGGAACAACAGGAACATACATCGGGCATACTTTTGGTATTCGAGTTAGTAATGGTTTTCCAATCGTGGTAGTAACAAAACGTACGCCTAGCTAGCGTATACTGGTTTCCTATATGTTATAGTATGGACAGGTGGACTTGGTACTTGAACTGCAAACCTGTAAACTCACCAGCATTTTTGTGCTGACGTAAACTTTTACATGTTTTCTCAGGTCGCTAAGGTAGCACAATGGAACTAGGGCGCACGCGTCTGCACGGCGTCTAGATAGAGTTGCATGATTTCATAAACATTGAACTTTGGTTATTTATGTTGAACTTTATTTTGAATAAGCTTCCGCTGTAAACGGGATTTTAAAACTATGTTTTGGCATTGCATTAATTACATTTAGACTTGTTTATTGTGATCGTTGGTTTGGATCCTGGTTTGTCATGCGCCTCGCGGTAAAACTCCGCAAGTGGATTTTGAGGGTGTGACAACTTCCTCCACATAAGCTTGAATTAAAAATCAATGCTCCAATCATGTTACTTCGAAATATCAATATAATAGCAGGTCTATGTAATGGAACAAGACTATAGTCACACAATTATTACCAAGAGTTGTTGAGGCACAAGTTATCACTGGAACTGCATCTGGTCATTGCGTATACATTCCTCGAATCATTTTAAGCCACATAAATAAAGATCTACCATTCATATTCAAAAGAAAGCAATTTCCAATTAAGTTATGTTATGCCATGACAATTAACAAAAGCCAAGGACAATCTTTAAACAAAATAGGTGTTTATCTTCCTCAACCAATATTTGGTCATGGTCAACTATACGTTGCTTTCTCTAGAGCCACCTCTCTTGATGCCTTAAAGGTATTGATCGTGCCACAAGAAAATGACACTCCTAACACAACAAAAAATATTGTTTTCTCAGATTTCCTACGTCAAATATTACGTACAAAGGTATGTTAAAATCAAATAATATAGTGTGTATATATACTCTATAACATAATTATCAATTTCTTCATATATTACTAATCATATCATTACATTCCATTACATTACAGGAAACTAATAATGAAGATTCTTTAATTCAAACCAAATGATAGCACAGAAAATTCATCAAACACCTAAAAGACATGGTTAAAGTTTGGGAAAAACAAGTGCTCTCTTTTGGTAAATTATTATATAAGCTTTATAAATTTATTAACAATATTACTTACCTATGATATTTACAAATTATTTTTTTTCATACTTTGCAGATGATACTAAACAAGAGACGCTGCACACACTACTTCCCATCTTGATTCCCTTATTACACAACAATGTTACTGTGCTGCTACATGTTACTGCAAGACCATAAATGAGTGTTGACAATATACTACATTACTTTTCAGTAAGAAAAACATATTCAAGTGCATGAATTAGTTACTTAAAACACTTTCTACTTTGATAACAACAATTATTATTTTACTAATGCCAATAGTGTATAACATAACTAATCAACATCCCGCCGCAACGCGTGGGTATGCGTTAACTCTTTGAAATACGATTTGCAATTTTAACCTTTTCGACAAACTCCCTCGCAGCCACTAAACCTGGAGAATCTCTTTTGGTGCATGGTGAGAAGAGTGGTGTCCCTTTGAGTATCATTTCATGTATGAAGGCTTATAAGTATCTTCGTAAGGGGTGTTCTGCCACTTTGGCTCTTATTTCGGTTTTGTCTGTGGAAGAAAAGAAGATTGAAGATATTCCAGTTGTTTGTGATTTTCCTGATGTGTTTCCTGAAGATTTGCCTGGCCTTCCCTCGTATCGTCAAGTTGAGTTTGGTATTGATCTTGCACATGGTACAACCCCTATTGCTCGAGCTCCATATCGTCTTGCGCCTCCTGAGATGCAGGAATTGTCTAACCAGTTGCAGGAATTGCTTGAGAAGGGTTTCATTCGACCGAGTTCATCCCCGTAGGGAGCCCCTATCCTATTTGTCCAGAAGAAGGACGGAAGCATGCGTATGTGTATTGATTATCGTGAATTGAACAAGGTGACTATCAAGAATCGTTATCCTCTTCCTCGCACTGATGATTTGTTTGACCAGCTTCAGGGATCTAGTTTCTATTCGAAGATCGATTTGAGGTCAGGATACCACCAGTTGAGAGTCCAGGAAGCCGATGTTCCGAAGACCGCTTTTCGAACTCGTTATGGCCATTTCAAATTCTTGGTCATGCCTTTTGGTCTCACCAATGCGCCTGCGGTGTTTATAGATTTGATGAATCGTGTTTGCAAGCCTTATCTTGATAAGTTTGTGATTGTATTCATCGATGATATTCTAGTTAATTCTAAGAGCGAGGTGGACCATCGGGAACACCTTCGCTTGGTATTGGAACTCTTGCGGTGAGAACAGCTGTATGCTAAGTTCTTGAAGTGTGATTTCTGGTTGCGTGAGGTGTTGATGCAACGCGAGAAGGTTATCGCTTATGCTTCTCGCCAGCTTAAGGTTAACGAGAAGAATTATACCACCCATGATCTGGAATTGGGTGCAGTTGTTTTCGCTTTAAAGATCTGGAGACATTACTTGTACGGTACCAAGTGCACCATTTATACTGATCACAAGAGTCTTCAGCATATCTTGGATCAGAAGGAGTTGAACATGCGACAACGTCGCTGGGTCGAGCTTCTTAGCGATTATGAGTGTGCCACTAAATACCATCCTGGAAAGGCGAACATTGTAGCAGACGCCTTGAGCAGGAAGGAATCCGCTAAGCCTCATCGTGTTCGAGCCTTGCAGCTCACCATCCATTCTGGGTTGCCTGACCAGATCCGTTCTGCTCAGCAGAAAGCTTTGTAGGAGGAAAACCATATAGCTGAAACCATGCACAGTGCCGATAAGCACCATGAGCTCAGTTCTGATGGCCTGCATTATTTTGCAGAACGTATTTGGGTTCCTTTGTTCGGGGGTTTGCGAGAGCTTGTTCTTGATGAAGCTCACAAATCCCGGTATTCTATCCATCCTGGCTCCGATAAGATGTATCAGGATCTGAAGATACTTTATTGGTGGCCAAATATGAAGGTGGAGTATGTAAGCAAGTGTTTGACCTGTGCTAAGGTCAAGGTGGAATATCACAAGCCGTCTGGTCTTCTGCAGCAACCTGAAATTCCCGAATGGAAGTGGGAACGGATCACGATGGACTTTATAACCAAGCTTCCTAGGTCGCCCAGTGGTTGTGATATGATTTGGGTGATCGTCGATCGTTTGACAAAGTCTGCACATTTCTTTGCTATTAAAGAGAGCTACAGTTTGGAACGGTTGGCTCGCCTTTACCTTTAGGAAGTGGTTTCTCAGCACGGGGTGCCTGTCTCTATCATCTCTGATTGTGATTCCCGTTTAACTTCCCGTTTCTGGAAAGCTTTGCAGAAAGCTTTGGGTACTCAGTTGGATATGAGTACAGCTTATCATCCGCAAACCGATGGTCAGAGTGAGCGGACGATTCAAATGCTAGAAGACATGCTTCAGGCATGTGTAATCGATTTTGGAAAAAGTTGGGAGAGTCATATGCCATTGGTGGAATTCTCTTACAACATTAGCTACCATTCTAGCATCAAGGCAGCTCCGTTCGAGGCTCTTTATGGACGGAAATGCGGTCTCCTCTTTGTTAGGCCGAAGTGGGTGAGAGCCAACTCACGGGCCCGGAGCCTGTGTACGAGATTTCCGAGAAGATCATACAGATTCGTAATCGTATAGCAGCAGCTCGGGATCGTCAAAAGAGCTATGCTGATCGTCGTCGCAAACCTTTGGAGTTCCAGGTTGGCGACAGGGTTTTGTTAAAGGTTTCTTCATGGAAGGGCGTTATACGCTTTGGGAAGCGTGGCAAGTTGAATCCTCGGTATGTGGGGCCGTTCGCAATTCTGGAACGGATTAGACTGGTAGCATACAGGCTTGACCTGCCAGCAGAGCTCAGTAGCTTTCATAATGTCTTCCATATCTCGAATCTTAAGAAGTGTTTGGCTGATGAATCTCTAGTTGTTCCTCTCGAAGAGATCAAGGTTGATGATCGTCTGCGTATGGTTGAGGAACCGGTGGAAATTCTTGATTATAAGATTCGTAGCCTTCGCCGAAGTAAGATCCGCATTTTAAGGTTTGTTGGAATTCGAATCGTGGACCGAAGTTCACGTGGGAACGGGAGGATCAGATGAAAGCTAAATATCCTCATCTCTCTCCTAAGGAAGCTTTTGAGTCTAGGCATCGATCGGCTCAAGTTGAATGAATCTTGGGGCGAGATTCCTTTCAATGTGGGGATGATGTGGCAACCGGTAAATTTTCTATTGATTTCCTTCGTTTTATCCTTTTCCCTTTTTGGTATCGTGCAATTTTCGGGACAAAAATTCTTTCAACGTGGGGATGATGTGACACCCGGCGTATTCAGGATAATGTTTTACAAACATTTAAGTCTACCTTAGCTAAAAACATTTATTAAACGTACTTAACAAGGTCTGTTGAGTCGGGTTTTATTACATATTGTCCAGGGTTAATGATTCGGAGGATCATTGGGTTTATTCTGTACACACACGAGTCTTGAGTCCCGTTGTTGGTCAATTGCATGAATTGAATTAAGTGTTATACATAGATTGGTCCATATATGTTATGTAATGTGCAAATACGTGTTTTAAAGGTGTTCATATGATTAAACATGATTGTATATGATTAACATATGTTAGGATTGCATGTACGTGTGTTAGTTGTGTTTAAATGCGTTAAAATGACAAAACTGGGAAATCTGGGAAAAACAAGTCTGGTTTGACCTTAAGGGGGTCGAACCAGAGAATGGTGATTTTGCAATGCTTCATTCGACCCTCTCAGTCCTCATTCGACCTCATCAAGGAGTCGAACCTGGACAAAGTATAAATACCTCACTTTGCAATTTTTCATCATTTCACAAACCCTAAACGCTTCTAAACACTCTATCTCAACTTTAATCACCGGGGAAGGAGTTTTTGACCTCATTTTTCATAATCTAACCTACAAACATCATCCATATCACAATCAAGAGAAGATTCAAGGTGTGTTCTTGATCTAAAACCCTTTTTAAACATTTTTGATTCATTTTTATTAAACCCCAAAGGTCCAGATCTGTTCTAAGATGATTTTAATGATTAAAAACCTTTTTAACAACTTTCTAAAACAAAACCTAATAATTTGGATGAGTTTTCATGGATAATAACATGTGTTGATGATATTGAATGATGGGTTATGTGCTATTTGATGATTGAATGATGTGTAGATGTTATAATAATGATCTAGGACTGTGATGTATGGTGTTTTATGATTATCTATGGTTACAAGTTATTAGATGATGATATTTTGTCCATTTTGGGGATTTTGATAAATCTAGGGTTTTGATTCTTGATATGATTATTGATGAAATGATTGAGGGTTTTGTTACACATGATAATCTGAGCATATTGGGTTGACTGATAGATGATTTCATCAAGTTTCCAAATTAGGTAAAATTTGCATGGATTGATGTGACATCTCCATAATTTTACCATTTTGGGTAAGTTGTAAACGGACTGGTTTTGGTATAAAATTGGTAGGGTTATGTGGGGATATGTTATTCATACTTGACTGCTGTGATTTGTGATGTTTCGTGATGTTTTCGGACTGATTAGATGCGTTTTGGGGGAAATACAGCAACCAGGGTCGAACTTGGAGCCCTGGAGGTCGAATGTAACTTGGTTAGGTCGAACGAACTTGATTTAGGTCGAATTAACATATGTTGGGGTCGAATTAACATATGTTAAGGTCGAATGAACATGTTATAGGTTGTATGAACTTAAGTAAGGGTCGAAGGAACATCATGGGGGTCGAACCTAGGTTGTCTAGGTCGAACCTGGCCCAATTTCATGCTGATTCAACCCTACGACTCCAAATGTGTAATTTTTGATGCAAACTAAGTGTTTTATGCTTGAACCTTATGTGTGACACTCGGCAAACTCAGGTTAGTAACATCGGTTAACTAATAAGTCTACCTTAGCGAGTCATGCATGTGTTATATTGATGGTTCAGGGAATCATCTGTCACACCCTCAAATTCCATGCGCGGAGTTTTGCCGCGAGGCGCATGACATACCAGGATCCAAGTCAACGGTCACAATAAACGACAACTATATGTAAAAAGATACGTTAACCAAAACCATGCAATAATCAAAAACCGTGATCCAAAACACTGCGGAAGCGAATTTAAGTTTACAAAATCCAAACAAAGTAAAACATGAGTCTAAAGTTTGACATCCCAAAACTATGATCCTAGACGCGAGTGCGACTCCGTGCGCCTAGCCCGACTGCTGCTACCTTAGCGACCTGAGAAAACATACTAAAAAGGTCAACATATGATGCTGGTGAGTTCACAGGTTTGATAATATTGGTTTCGTAAAACCTTTGAAAAACCGTTACCGTTACTACTATGATGTGTGAACGTTAGCTAGGCGTTAAGATAATTACTACTACGGTTGAAACCATTGTTGACTGTGATTTGTTACTGTGTGATACACCTCGGACTACCGTCATCCCCGGTAGGCCCTGTGTGATCGAGACAATATGCACCCGCCCGGCCTCCAGCCGTCGAGTGGGGTTTGTTCAGGCCCAATAGCGCTATCCACATTTCCCCGCTACATACCCGTATTAGTGGTTTCTATGGGATTTAGATGAGCCGTATAGTAATGTAATGATAGCCAAAGTATAACTTGAAATCATGTGTTTAAAATGAGTAAGCATGTTCCTCCCCCGAAAACAAAAACAGTAAAAGTGGGGCCGTGAACTCACCTTAGGTTGCGTCTTCAGTTAAAGAGTGATCCGATATGTGTGTGATAGTCCCAACTAGTGGTGACCTATCAATAAGTTTACATAAGTGTGATGACTACTAACCCGAAGGCTAACTAGTTCCCGATTGTCCAGATCTTGACTATGTTTGTTTTAAAAGTGTGTTTGAACATCAACCGGACATCACAGACGAAACCGACATCCCGTTGGTGACCCATTACATGAACAAATCAAGTAAACATAGATTACACATAAGGTTCAAGCATAAAACACTTAGTTTGCATCAAAAATCGCACATTTGAAGTCGTAGGGTCGAATCAGCATGAATTGGGTCAGGTTCGACCCAAATAACCCAGGTTCGACCCCAAGAAGCTTCCTTCGACCCCTAAGATGTTCATTCGACCTTAACAGAGCTACGTTCGACCTTTAAGTTCCACGTTCGACCCCTAATTCCACGTTCGACCCCTACTGAGCTACATTCGACCCCCAGGAGCTACATTCGACCCCCAGGATGCCACATTCGACCCCACGTAGGTCGAATGTGCCCAGGTTCAACCCTGCAGCTCCTGTTTTTCCCCAAAACGTACCAAATTACACCAAAACCATCCGAAAACATCACGAAACACAGCAGTCATGTATGAATAACATATCCCTACAAAACCCTACCAATTTCATACCAAAACCCGTCCGTTTTATGGCTTACCCAAAATGGTAAAATTATGGAAACGTCACATCATGCATGAAAACTTTACCCGATTTGGAAACTTATCAAAATCAACAATCAATCAACCCAATATGTTCAGATTATCATGTATAACAAAACCCCCAATCACTTCATCAATAACCATATCAAGAATCAAAACCCTAGATCTATCAAAATCCCCAAAATGAACAAAATATCCTCATCTAACAACTTGTAACCATAGATAATCGTAAATCATCATACATAACAGTCCTAGATCATTATTATAACATCTACACATCACTCAATCATCAAATAGCACATAACCCATCGTTAAACATCATTAATACATGTTATTATACATGAAACTCATCATAAATGATTAGGTTTTGCTTTAGAAAGATGTTAGAAAGGTTTTTAGTCATTAAAATCATCTTAAAACAGATCTGGACCTTTGGGGTTTAATAAAAACGAATTAAAATGCTTGAAAAGAGTTTTAGATTAAGAACACACCTTGAATCTTCACTTGATTGTGATATGGATAATGTTTGTAGGTTAGATTATGAAAAACAAGATCAAAAACTCCTTCCCCAGTGATTAAAGTTGAGAGAGAGAGAGTTTAGAGGCGACTAGGGTTTGTGAAATGATGAAAAATGAAAAAGTGTGGTATTTATACTAAGCCACATTCGACCCCTCTCACAGGTCGAATGTGTTCCCTGATTATTACCATCCCACATTCGACCCCTCTCACAGGTCGAATGTGTTCCCTGATTATTTTCCAGTTTTGACGTTTTAACGCATTTAAACACATCTTAACACATGAACATGCAATCCTAACATATGTTAATCACATAGAATCATGTAAACACCTTTAAAACACGTATTTACACATTACATTACAAATACAGATCAATCTATGTATAACACTTAATTCAATTCATGCAATTCACCAACAACGGGACTCAAGACTCGTGTGTGTATGAAATAAACCCAATGATCCTCCAAATCATTAACCCTGGACAATACATAATAAAACCTGACTCAACAGACCTTGTTAAGTATGTAAATAAACGTTTTTTTTCCGCTAAGGTAGACTTAAGTGTTTGTAAAATGTTATCCTGAATATGCCGGGTGTCACATCCTCCCCTTGTTGAAAGAATTTTCGTCCCGAAAATTGCCCGAAGCCAAGACGAAAGAGACAAAAAGAAAGAAAAATTTTCAGGTCGTCACATCATCCCCCTATTGAAAGGAATCTCGTCCCGAGATTCATTCAGTTCCAACAGAGAACCCCGGTCCACCATGTGAACCGTAACGAATTTGAGAGATAAGAAGAATTATACACACACGCAACGCTACACGAAACTTCTGAACAAATCGGAAACCCCCGACTAAGGACAACAACAAAACAGATAGCGCGGAACAATGCTATAGCTTGCCACAAGACTAATCCTCCCCGATCGAAGACGCGCTAAAGACCCTTGTGATCGGTATAACGACGCTCCTGGTACCATCCAAGTGGTATCTCCAGGTCTCCGACCACACGCCGACGAATCCACGATAACTAAGCCTAGCCACAGACAACGCTTAACGGACACGAAATTTCCAACGGTGCAGAATTCAAAATGAAACCAAAGCTTAGTGATTTGCAAGAAAGGAACATACCGGTAACAGTGTCAGGATCCACCTGGTTCTCCCTTGCACCAATGACGTACGCACGAGCAGTCCGACCGCCACCATCGTTGTTTCCACTACCACCTGCAACCCTTGCTTCAGCTTGATTCAACTTTGGACAATCCCGCTTGAAATGCCCCGTTTCACCACAGTTGTAGCAACCCTGATTCCCCCGAAGAGCGGGAGTAGTAGCCGCAGCCTGAGCCGACTTAAATGGAAGAGCGGCCCTACAATCCTTTGCAAAATGACCCGTCTTATCACAGCTCTCACAACGAAACTTGTCACAACCCCCGAAATGATGAAACCCACACTGAACACACTTAGGCTTCTTCCCGGTATACCCACCCTGCTTCTGATCGGATGATGACCCCGAAGCTTCAACCTTCTTCACTTGCTGCTGCGGTTGACCCGAACTCGAACTCTTACCAGTACTGTCCCACTTCCTCTTGTTATCCACTGGTGCCTTCACGACAGAGCCTCTAGGAGGCAGAACACCCTCAGCCACCTTCATGTTGGTCATCTTGGTAGCCGACCTAACAGCCTCAGAAATGGTAATAGGATCCCTCGTAGCCACCAATCCTGCAATCTCCGGCACCAACCCGACAATGTACTGCTCAATCCTCCTGTACTCTGGTGTCGATACTCCCGGACACATCACTGCCAGCTCATTGTGCCTGATAGTGTATTCTTCAAGCTCAGAACCCACCATCCTGTGGTTCCACCACTCATGTTCCAACCTCTTAACCTCCTCACGCGGACAATACTCAGCCTTCAACTTAAACACAAAATCTGCCCAAGGCATGGCGTTGGCCTCCCCCAGGCCAAGTGTCTGTGTGGTGGAATTCCACCACGTCAGAGCGGGTCCTTCAAAGGTCCCCGAAGCAAACTTCACCCAATCAGCCTCTGGGCACTCACATAAAGCAAACACTGATTCGATCTTTTCTAACCACCTTAGCAGTTCCACAGCTCCCTCAGTACCTCGGAAGTTGTGGGGCTGACAGTCCTTAAACCTCTTGTAGGCGGTCCCCGCCTGCACCGGAGCAATGGTGTTACCAGCAAATGCCTGCTGTGCAGCCTGGAAAGCAGCTAGTGCAACGCTCAACTGCTGCTGCATCATTTGGTTCAGCTCATCCTGTGTCAGGGTGATGTTACCACCACCTCGACCCCCGCCTGTGCGACCTCCACGACGACCCCCAGTACGTCCTCCGCCACGTCCCGACATCTCCTGCCAAGAATAGGAACAAACACTCGAATCTATCACCAACGCATAACCATGAGAAATTAAAAGGAGACAAGGGTTGGGTTTAAGCGTGACCATTGATCCAAACACGAAATTCACCAGGTCTTCCATGCATTTCAACTTCTGATTTCGTGTGCACCCGAAATGATAAATTGCTCTACATGGTCCTCTAGGTGTGCTCCGAGCCTGAACCTCAAACCAACCGATGCCCATAACTTAGAAGAAACAGTCCACTCGAAGGAATTTCCAAGTGACCCATCACTTAGAGGTGTACCACAACACTTAACCCCAAAAGGAATGATAGAGTAGAGACAGAAATAACCAAAGATAAGATGGGCAATCTGATACTGTGTGATGAGGATACCGACACCCCGACAAGGTTAGTATGTTTACCAAAAGACTCGACTCATATGTATGTGACCGTCTAGTGTGTGCGAGACTCAGCTATAGACTAGACTCTAAATGCAGTCCTAGTTCACTATAACCATTGGCTCTGATACCAATCTGTCACACCCTCAAATTCCATGCGCGGAGTTTTGCCGCGAGGCGCATGACATACCAGGATCCAAGTCAACGGTCACAATAAACGACAACTATATGTAAAAAGATACGTAAACCAAAACCATGCAATAATCAAAAACCGTGATCCAAAACACTGCGGAAGCAAATTTAAGTTTACAAAATCCAAACAAAGTAAAACATGAGTCTAAAGTTTGACATCCCAAAAGTATGATCCTAGACGCGAGTGCGACTCCGTGCGCCTAGCCCGACTGCTGCTACCTTAGCGACCTGAGAAAACATGCTAAAAAGGTCAACATATAATGCTGGTGAGTTCACAGGTTTGATAATATGTGTTTCGTTAAACCTTTGAAAAACCGTTACCGTTACTACTATGCTGTGTGAACGCTAGCTAGGCGTTAAGATAATTACTACTACGGTTGAAACCATTGCTGACTGTGATTTGTTACTGTGTGATACCCCTCGGACTACCGTCATCCCCGGTAGGCCCTGTGTGATCGAGACAATATGCACCCGCCCGGCCTCCAGCCGTCGAGTGGGATTTGTCAGGCCCAATAGCGCTATCCACATTTCCCCGCTACATACCCGTATTAGTGGTTTCTATGGGATTTAGATGAGCCGTATAGTAATGTAATGATAGCCATAGTATAACTTGAAATCATGTGTTTAAAATGAGTAAGCATGTTCCTCCCCCGAAAACAAAAACAGTAAAAGTGGGGCCGTGAACTCACCTTAGGTTGCGTCTTCAGTTAAAGAGTGATCTGATACGTGTGTGATAGTCCCAACTAGTGGTGACCTATCAATAAGTTTACATAAGTGTGATGACTACTAACCCGAAGGCTAACTAGTCCCCGATTGTCCAGATCTTGATTATGTTTGTTTTAAAAGTGTGTTTGAACATCAACCGGGCATCCCAGACGAAACCGACATCCCGTTGGTGACCCATTACATGAACAAATCAAGTAAACATAGATTACACATAAGGTTCAAGCATAAAACACTTAGTTTGCATCAAAAATCGCACATTTGAAGTCGTAGGGTCGAATCAGCATGAATTGGGTCAGGTTCGACCCAAATAACCCAGGTTCGACCCCAAGAAGCTTCCTTCGACCCCTAAGATGTTCATTCGACCTTAACAGAGCTACGTTCGACCTTTAAGTTCCACGTTCGACCCCTAATTACACGTTCGACCCCTACTAAGCTACATTCGATCCCCAGGAGCTACATTCGACCCCCAGGATGCCACATTCGACCCCCAGGAGGCCACATTCGACCCCTGGGTGCCACATTCGACCCCACGTAGGTCGAATGTGCCCAGGTTCGACCCTGCAGCTCCTGTTTTCCCCAAAACGCACCAAATTGCACCAAAACCATCCGAAAACATCACGAAACATCACGAAACACAGCAGTCATGTATGAATAACATATCCCTACAATGGTAAAATTATGGAAACGTCACATCATGCATGAAAACTTTACCCGATTTGGAAACTTATCAAAATCAACAATCAATCAACCCAATATGTTCAGATTATCATGTATAACAAAACCCCCAATCACTTCATCAATAACCATATCAAGAATCAAAACCCTAGATCTATCAAAATCCCCAAAATGAAAAAAATATCCTCATCTAACAACTTGTAACCATAGATAATCGTAAATCATCATACATAACAGTCCTAGATCATTATTATAACATCTACACATCACTCAATCATCAAATAGCACATAACCCATCGTTAAACATCATTAACACATGTTATTATACATGAAACTCATCATAAATGATTAGGTTTTGCTTTAGAAAGATGTTAGAAAGGTTTTTAGTCATTAAAATCATCTTAAAACAGATCTGGACCTTTGGGGTTTAATAAAAACGAATTAAAATGCTTGAAAAGAGTTTTAGATTAAGAACACACCTTGAATATTCACTTGATTGTGATATGGATGATGTTTGTAGGTTAGATTATGAAAAACAAGATCAAAAACTCCTTCCCCAGTGATTAAAGTTGAGAGAGAGAGTTTAGAGGTGACTAGGGTTTGTGAAATGATGAAAAATGACAAAGTGTGGTATTTATACTAAGCCACATTCGACCCCTCTCATAGGTCGAATGTGTCCACATTCGACCCCTCTCACAGGTCGAATGTGTTCCCTGCTTATTACCATCCCACATTCGACCCCTCTCACAGGTCGAATGTGTTCCCTGATTATTTTCCAGTTTTGACGTTTTAACGCATTTAAACACATCTTAACACATGAACATGCAATCCTAACATATGTTAATCACATAGAATCATGTAAACACCTTTAAAACACGTATTTACACATTACATTACAAATACAGATCAATCTATGTATAACACTTAATTCAATTCATGCAATTCACCAACAACGGGACTCAAGACTCGTGTGTGTATGAAATAAACCCAATGATCCTCCAAATCATTAACCCTGGACAATACATAATAAAACCCGACTCAACAGACCTTGTTAAGTATGTAAATAAACGTTTTTTTTTCGCTAAGGTAGACTTAAGTGTTTGTAAAATGTTATCCTGAATATGCCGGGTGTCACATCCTCCCCTTGTTGAAAGAATTTTCGTCCCGAAAATTGCCCGAAGCCAAGACGAAAGAGACAAAAAGAAAGAAAAATTTTCAGGTCGTCACATCATCGGGAGTCATTACAATGATCCGGGGGATCATTGGGAGTCTGACTGGGTCAGTGAGTCGTGTTGATGGTTTGGGGAATCATCGGGAGTCGTTATAATGATTCGGGGAATCAGTGGGAGTCGGTCCATAACCATGTGTACAAGGATTGGTGATTTATAGAATCGCCGGGGTTTAATGCACACACGCAAGTCTTGAATCCCGGGAATTGGTGAACGTGTTAGTAATCATGCATTATGTGACTTGTCGGTATGTGAATATGTGCTTATATGTGTTAAAATAGTGTTTAACGCCCCAAAAACCCCAAACCATATGCTGGGGGCGATTACAAGGAGTTGGCATGCGATTAGGAGGCCTAATCGCCCCCTAGGGTGGACTACTCATGTGACAGGGGGCGATTAGAGGTCCCTATCCACGTGTTGCAGCTCCTATTCGCCTGCAGCATTGGTGATGACTAGAAACGCCTATAAATACCACCCTTGTGTTGCAAAACATCATTTTAGAAACCCTAGCACACCCCAAAGCCATTACACACTATATCCAACCTCTGTAACACGTTTTTGCTCAAGAAATCACCTTTACAAGATCTTACACCATTCTTTGTCAAAATCTAAGGTGTGTTCTTCATCCCAAACCTTTGTAATGATAATGTTTTACTCCCTAGAGGTCCAAGGTGATAAAATACGTAAACCAAAAACATTAAGTTTCATAACATAAACCAAACAGCGGAAGCTTTTAAAATCTTGATTACAACTTAACAAAAGTGAATAAAGTCAGAAATCATTAAAACATGAAACTAGAACCCTAGACGCCAAGTGAGACTCCGTGCGCCTAAGTCCGATGCTACTACCTTAACGACCTGAGAAAAACATGCTAAAAATGTCAACATATAATGCTGGTGAGTTCACAGGTTTTTATGAAAAACTACTTAGATAGTTTCAAAGAATACTCCCGACCAAACCAAGCCATAAGTAAACCAACCAGATGAATACCTGTCACTAATACGATTGGAAAACCATTACTGGACACGAATACATGAATACAAGAATACATGAATACACCTGCCCGATTTCACGAATACTAGAATACAAGAATACTCTAAGAGACAACATGCACCCGTCCGACCTCCAGTCGACGAGTGGGGCATGTCACGCCCAAATAGATCTATTCACATTTCCCCCGTTGTGCAATGACCGCACATTCATGGTTTTCCCCGGGACTTTAACAAATCGTATAACAACCCAAAAGAATACCCAACACGTAATGAATTCAAGAATACAAACACATGATTTCCTTTAAACAACCAATGCCTTCCTTGTAAGTTTTTATGAACACGAATACTTAGTACAACATAGGTTTTATGAATCCCAAAACGTAGTTTAACACATGTTTCATGAATACGAAAACGTAAGTTTAACACACGTTTAATGAATAGGAATACCCAGCATGTTTTCTCCCCTGAAAATAAAACCAGTAGAAAGAGGGGTCGTGAACTCACCTTAGGTTGCGTTCTTCTTAATAAATCACAAACAAATGCAAACGACAGCCCTAGTAAAGGCAACCTATCATTAAATGCATATGAGTACCCGAACTATTGACCCGCAGGTCAATTAGTCCCCAAGTGTCCAGACCGTAACCATTATACGTTTGAAAATGTGTTTGACTGATAACCAGACCACACAAGACAAGACAAGACTCGACATCCCATTGGTGACCCGACATCCCACGTGTTATCGAAGAACGAGAAATCATGCAATTTCAAGCAAACATGTACTTAGTACGCATACTAGTTCCCAAACTCTAACATATAGTTCATATATTGCATACACGAGTCTGAACACGTGTAACTAGGTTATTAGACATGCCACGGGGTTCCTATCATGTTCCTAGATGTCATTTCATGTTTTGGGATGTCAAAATACACTTACAACAGCAAAACACACCATTAGGAATCAAACATGCAATTAGGAAAGTTAACAAGCAATTAGGAAAGTCAAACAGGTGAGTAGGGGTGTAATCACTAGTTACAACTGGCGAGTAGAGTGTAATCACTAGTTACAACTGGCGAGTATAGTGTAATCACTAGTTACAACGGGCGAGTAGAGTGTAATCACTAGTTACAACTCGCGAGTAGAGTGTAATCACTAGTTACAACTCTAAATCAGATCCGAAACATGTAAAAACACCCAATATCCAACCCAAATCATTAAGCAACCTATTCCCAGCAAAAAACCCCCAATTTATCATCATTCTAACAACTCCAAATGCAAGCGTTTTCCCAAAATAGCATATTATTATGTAAACATCACATCAACATGCAAAACTTTCCCTAAACGGCAATTATCCAGATTTCATCACATAACAACGTTATACAATCACATCCTACTGTTCCTACATGCTCCTAGAACAAACCCTAACCTCATATAATCAACAAAACACATCAAATCATCCTTAATCCTTCATAATCATTCAAACGGGTCAAAACGCCTATTATAACCAATACACAACTATGTACCTTCAAACTCATCAACAATCATGCTAATAACCTATTTATCTAAGAAACATATCATATACACAAGAATCTACATGTTTAAATCCTAAAAATCCTATCTTGCATGAATACACCACATAGAACACATAATGAAGGACTAGACTTGTTTAGAAACTGTTTTTAATAGGTTTTCAAAGACACAAACATTTAGAAATCAGGTCTGGACCTTTAGGGAGCAAAACAATAACTTTACAAAGGTTTGGAATGAAGAACACACCTTGGATTTTGCTAAAGAATGATGTATGATCTTGTAAAGGTGATTTCTAGGTCAAAAACTTGTTAGAGAGGTTGGATATGGTGTGGAATAGCTTTGGGGTGTGTTAGGGCTTCAAAAATGATGTTTGGGAGCATAAGGGTGGTATTTATAGGCGTTTCTAGTCGTCAGGAAGGTGTCAGGAGAGTAGCATGCTGCTATAGGCGATTAGGGTTCCTACTCGCCTATAAAACTAGTGAGTAGGGCCTAATCGCTAGTTCTAGTCGCCTATAAACTAGTGAGTACGTGTAAAAGCATGTTGTAATTGCCTATAAACTAGTGAGTAGGAAACTAGTGAGTAGGGCATACATGCATGTTGTAATCACCTATAAACTAGTGAGTAGGCGTAAATGTATGTTGTAATCACCTATAAACTAGTGAGTGGGCGTAAATGCATGCTGTAATCACCAGTATGTGATTTCGGGGTTTTGGCACGTTAAACACTATTTTAACACATATAAGCACGTATTCACATACCGACAAATCATATAATGGTTATAAACACGTAATGCACTATAACTAACACGTTTACATTCGTTCACCAATTCCCGGGACTCGAGACTTGCGTGTGTGCGTTAAACCCGGCGACTCTACAAATCACCAATCCTTGTTCACATGGTTATGGACCGACTCCCAATGATCCCGTGGATCACTGTAACGACTCCCGATGATTCCCGAACCATCATAACGACCCAACTAACCCCGTTAAGTATAATGTATGCATGACTCGCTAAGGTAGACTTACTAGATTTACAAAAGTTATTAACCGGAGTTCGCCGGGTGTCACATTTCTAAACACACACCTAACCCAATTTTCTCTATACTTACATATAATTTCACACAATTATCAATTAATACATGATTATTATTATTTCATGAACGTTCGGGTTTTAAAACGCGTATATGTGATCCGGTAATTCCAGTAATTCTCCGAATTACTATTTAATCGACTTCTAACACACTATAGTGTAACGTGCTGTCACACCCTCAAATTTACACCGCGGAGTTTTACCGCGAGGCGCATGACAAACCAGGATCCAAGTCAACGGTCACAATAAACGACAACTATATGATTTAAAACATTTTCAAACCATTTATTATATATCAAAAGAGTTAACGAAATACAGCGGAAGCAATTAAAGTTTACATTTCCAAAATACCACCAGGAAATAGTAGGAGTTATGAAAACATTATTTGATAACCATGCATGACATTATGAGACGCTGTGGGACTCCAGTGCGCCTAGACCAGCTGCTACCTTAGCTACCTGAGAAAACATGCTAAAGATTGTCAACATATAATGCTGGTGAGTTCACAGGTTTATGTTATCAAAAGTTATTTTTCCAAAAGCCGGATTCACATACAATACTCATTAAGTGATGCTAGCTATACATCGTACAAGTTACTCAAGCGTTTGAACCATTGCTGACCTTTTTGCCTCGTTTACGTTACCGTACATCACACGGTTCCGATGTCCAGAAAGGACAATATGCACCCGTCCAACCTCAAGTTGACCCGAGTGGGGTTTTGTCATACCCAAATAGATCTATCCACATTTCCCCCACAATGTATCCACATATTCATGGTTCCACTGTTAGGAGGACTTATGATGAAAGTCGCTTAGTACACAAGTAATGTTCTAGTATTTATGTAATCCATGAAGTTCAATGTTTAAAGTAGCATGTTTCTCCCCCGATAGGAAAACAGTAAAACGGGGCCGTGAAACTCACCTTAGGTTGCTTTGAGTTATAATCCAACTCCAAATGTGGAAATAGACGAATTGCTAATGATTCCCTATTTCAATGTTAAACTTTATAAGTATGTGTTCATGAATGTTCAACAAAGCCTTTTGTCCAAAACTTCACATAACTCTAATGTTTTAGTGTGACTCAAGTGTGACCACGTCTAGCAAGTTGAACCGACAACCCGTTGGTGAAAGTTTAGTTTTCATGTCAATACATACATTATACATAATCCAAATATGTTTATGTATTCATACATATAGCATACAAGTCAACAAAATACTCTTTTAAACACAAATACCGACTTTCCCAATTCTGAGTTTTCTGGACAGATTTTGTGTTGTCAAAATGATTTTTGATAAAATACTAAATCAATTCATTTGACTCTCAAATTTTTACAGGGGCTTCCCAAAAGTTTATTCCTTCTGCCCATATTTTTATTTCATGATAAAAGCTTTTAAAAAATTTATGAAAAATTCCCAAACACAACAAGCTACCAAAACCGAGCTGTTTGCGACAGTTTAAGAGAAAATTCACTATAAATCAAACGTTTGTCCAAATGACCTGAATCCAATTGTAAAGGCCGTAGATTCATGTGTTTAGTTGCTCACCAAATTTCATAATCATATGATTTATAAAACTCAAGTAATGATATTTTAAAGTTGATCAAAATTTCCTGTCCGAAATCAGCTTTGACCTCCAAGTTTGTAAAATACAAAATAAATAGCTAGACTTATCCAAATTAAACAAATTTGGACTTTCTGAAAAGCTTACATCAGGTAGTGTATTTTAGAATCAAAAACTATAAATTTTAGATTCTAAATCAGCAAGTTATCACCTAAACAAAATCGGATTTTGAATCTACCAAGTATTTAACCTTTGATATAAACATGTTTACAAGACTTCTTTAAACCCAATCCTATCAAAACTCAACATAACCAAACATGTACAAACATCATATGATCAGTTTTTGTCCAAAATATAATTAACCAAGTTTAACATCAAAGTTTATATCAAGATTATCCAAGTTAACTAGCATAAATTTCCTAACATGCAACTTTATGTTTCAAGATCATCATATCATCATCAAATCAATTATAACCAAGTATGGATTTATTTTAGACATGTTATTATGTTTAACAATCAGATCATATCATAACTTTCACATAAACATAGACAAAATATCAAGATAACAAGATTATACCTCAAGAACACAAGTTAGAATACTAGAAGAATGATCAAACAACTTCACCAAGCTTTTAATCTTTCTTCTTCTTGATTATGGAACATGAAAATCGAGTTTATGGTGATAAGGATCGATCAGATGAAGAGTTTTGATGAAAGTTTTGATCAAAATCGACTTTTTATAAAGAAATCTAAAGCTGGTCGAATAGGGCGTGGCCGCGGGCCGCGGAAGCATGACTCCTTCCGCCCGCGCCACGCGGCAAGGTGTTTTTCCACCTACCGCGCATTGGCCGCGGGCCACGGAGTAATCTCTATCCATCTCCGCGTGGCGCGGGGACGACAGTTCCAGATTTTTATAACTTTATTTATATTATGTCATATTTATGTAATAACTATGCAATAATTCAATTATTAATCACTATAATAATAAATGTAAGTCTAAGTTACCAAACAAGGTATTCTTTGCAAATATTTTACCAGTCTCGGCTCAACCGAACTCGGTTACGTTAATTCACGAAGTTTCACATAATCACATATTTGCACATAATTTCACACAATTATGAAATAGTATATGTTTGTTATTATTTCACCAACGTTCGGGCTTTACTACTCACGCGTATAATACTCGATGATCCTACGAATCACCGGACTGACTCAACTAACCCAGTTAAGTTCATTTTACCAAATGTTTTACGAAGGTAGACTTATGTAATTGTTAAGAAAGTTACCACGAATTTTCCGTTGTCACATTATCCCCCTGTTGAAAGAATTTTCGTCCCGAAAATTATCAGAAGCCACTAGGAAAAAAAATTCCAGTTGCTACATTATCCCCCAGTTAAAAGGAATTTCGCCCCGAAATTCTTTTCGAATTTTTCAGTTCCAAGATACAAGTTCAAGTTCAGGGAATAGATATCCAATTAAACAATCACAAGACGAAATCATGTCATACAACCTTAACGGGTTGTTCAGTATATAATTGCGTGGAACAACCCCAAACTGGTTGTCCATAGTATGTGCACAAAATAATATTTGTCACACATTTATATATGTTATGGCACAAATCAATCTGATTGTCCATCTAAATGGGATTACCTGTCACTGTGCATTGTTTCAATCTGGATTTACTAACATTTGATAATTTTGAGTACAAGTTTTCGAATGGTTATGGGGAACAAATACATGTCCACCCCGAGATATGAAAAGGATGACAAACAGTACTCATAGCCGAATGAGTGTTAATGAATGTATGCAACTTGCATGATTAAAGATACTAGATGGTGGCATCCCATGCTGAAAGGCTAATTCTTGGATACGGATGCAAGCTAACTGCTCCATCTGGTCACTTTCGATAAAAGAATAGAATGTACGGACTTGGTT
Source organism: Ambrosia x helenae (assembly GCA_030844895.1). NCBI lineage: Eukaryota > Viridiplantae > Streptophyta > Magnoliopsida > Asterales > Asteraceae > Ambrosia > Ambrosia x helenae. Next base: position 9,616,122 of record CM061230.1, on the reverse strand, counting down.
AGATAAATGGCAGATACTCAAACGAGACCCCAATTACTGGATGTTATTCAAAAGGTTATCTTCATCCGATATGTTGGCTTTAAGGTATAAATACCAAGGTGAACAGGATATCCAAATTCGTTAACTTGTCCAAGACAAAGAAAATAGTGAAGAGTGATGTGTGAAAATGTGTATTAAATAAATTTGTCAAGTTTTAAAAATGGAAAAACCTACAAAACCACACACTAACGGCAAGTGCACCGGTCGCAGTGTAGCAGAGCAAGTAAGTCCGGAATATCGATCCGTGGACACAATGTGGCGACTCTCGGTACTAAACCTCTATCGACTCCTAGCCTAATAATTTGGATTTTTGTGATTTTTATATTAATTAATTACTAAAGTAAATAAATTAAAAATAAACTCAAACTAACAGATAGTGGAGGATTAATAAGGAGGGAAATCTGAGATGGGAAAGGCAACCACCTAGGTATCGAATCCTACTAATGAAATTGGAACTGCCCCGGCTTTGGAAATTATGTTGGCAATCAGGATCTTATAATATTCACCCCTAGTATCCTAGTGGCTCCCGGATCATTTACCAAGACTGACCGAAAAGGAATCCTAAAGGCTACTAATCTCACTGATTGGTTAGATCACCTCTCGGTCTCACTAACTATGCTAAAGTACTCGCTAGACTGGTTTAGATTTCTCACTCTCCAATCACAATACACCCTAAAGTGCAAGGAGTAACCTGTAAAGTCAATCTATGACACAGATAAGCAAATAATACTAGAGAACCTAGGAAAACCTGATCTCTCAGCGTTTCTAGCCTAAACCTCTAGCACCAAAGACAAACCTGACTACCTATCACCTCTCGGTCTCAAGAGTAGGAAGAATACTAATTACCTCTAAACTCCCAATTAATGTTCCTATGGAATTTAGGCCTAACACCATAAAGTAAACTACAAGCACAAAGCAAGTAATTCTAACAAGCATCCAAACATGAAAGACATTCACTAAGACACTCGTGGAACACTAAAGATCATAAATTAGTAAAAAGTACGCAGACACATCATAGAATCATAAACAAGTTTCTTACTAAAACATAAATCCAACTATAAAATCCAAAACCGAAACATAACCCAAAATCAAATAGTCATCATCTTCAACCTAGGTGGCCACTAATGTTTTAGCCAAACATAATTAAATAAAACAATAAAAACATAGGTTCAAGAAAAATAAAAGTTATAGTAATAATATTCATAAACACAAAGTCAATAAATATAAAAACTAAAACTTATTATAGTCAAACCCGTAGGTTGAATCTTAAGCCCGTGCCTTCTTCCCCTTCACTTCTTCTCCCTCTTGCTAAAGTCTGCTGCTTCTTCCTCCAAAATAATGTTTTTGCCGCGGCTGTTATTTCGAAGTCTTCAAAAAATTATATCCGTTGATAATGCGCCTCCCCCCGTGATATGATAATGTGCCGCTGTCCTTTCAAAACAAAAAATAATGCCCTAATACTTCTGTTGACTTTTTCTTCTTGGGCCTAGGGCTCGTGTGACTTCAAGATTCATGTTTCCTATTTTTTTTTCTTTATTATTATTATTATTATTATTATTATTATTATTATTATTATTATTATTATTATTATTATTAGTAGCTATTAGTAGTAGTAGAATACTCCAAACTCGCATCTCGGGTGTTTTTGGCTCGACCAAAATTCCTCGTTTACGCTTCAACGTCCATGAACTCATGCTCTCAAGTGTTGGTGTCTCGAATAAAATTCTTTCATTTTGAGCTCATTTTTCACGAACACCTATAAAATAATAAAATAAATAAATTCATACTAAAAACGACACGAAACAAATAGAAACATGACCAAATAATATACAAAATACATAGGAAAAGAGATGTGTTTTGCAACACATCAAAGAGCAACCGTATAAGTCATGACAATGAGGAACACCAGAGCATAAAAAAAATTATTTCTGGATTTTTTTAACGACCATAAGCTTAAGATTATAAGATCGAAATCGAGTTTACACATGATTAAGGAAGCTCATGTAAACGGATTCATACAAAAACATTATCAGGATAATACATATCACGGCAGACCAAAATGGTAGATAATGAACACAAGAAAAACGATAGGTAAAGCATTAGCAGCTTCAAGTTGTGCGGCCATACTGGCTATCTGCTGATTTAGCTGAGCTATTGTTGCCTCCTGCATGGCGAGTTGTTCTTGCTGATTATGATAATTATCATCCATTTCTTCTATTCTATGCTCAAGACTATTACACCTTCTCCTTAACTGAGAAGAAACGGTTTCAAGTTCCTTAATACGAGACTGCTCATCCTGGGTTTCTGGGGACTTACTTAGCACTGAGATGGCGTTTTGAAGAGTCTTAATCTGCTCCTCCTGACGTGCACATTTACGGGTTAAAGTGGCCAAAGCTCGATTGACTACCTTACTGGATAGTGTATATTCTGGTGTGGCGATTGATGATTCCCCAGTTTCAACAGTGGAACATATACCTTCCTCCTGTGCCCAGTCTCTTAATTGCCTGGAGATGTAACTCCATCCACCATTGCTAACTTTCATTCTTTATGGCAAGGACTCCTCTTCAGGCTCGGCTTTGTCCTTTCCGCTGGTCTCTCTAGACCTCCTACGAGAATCTACAAAGCATTCATCCGATGAAGGTTGGGTGGCTGGTCTTGAGGAAACAATGGCATTAATGGAAGGTGTAGGTGTGGGTAACGAGGTAGGCATTAACGAAGGTGCCTGAGATGCTGACTCATCTCCCGAGTTAGAACTAGAAGGAGTAGAAGTGTGGCTTGCCATTTGACAGAAGGATCGACAAATTACTTATTGGAGTTTAAAGTTTGAGGTGGTTAGAACCAGATAGAAAATGGTTGATCAAAGGTATGGGATCACTGACCGATGATTCCTCCTTTAAAGGACTCGCAACAGAAAGATTACAATTAAAATATTAGAGTGGGTTACTTGCACTTTTCTTAAATGTTGATCCATTTTGTCCATAACTGCGCATTAATCCGACCAATGCTGATAATGGAATAGGTGGGACATCTCAAATGCCTAAATTCCGGATGAGTGTAATGGTAGTGGAGATACTAACTGTGGAACGAGTGTCTTCTTGCTATTGACGGTTTATGGTTCAAGTCCGTGGATTTTCGAGTTGTTCTAGGCTGGGTATATACATACACATATAAAACAAATCCTTAAGATAAGAATGTATACGCATGAGAGGTACTGGGTTTGAAACCAAATGGGTAAAATTACATTATTAGCATTCAAAAAGAAAACTAATGCTAATACATAGGGTTAGAAAGCGATAACATACCAAAGTTTGCTTGTTTCCTTTCCGGACAGTTCTTTTTAATATGACTTGCTTCTCCACAATGGTAGCAGTCCTTTGATGTCTTCGATGATTGAGGCTGTCTAAAATTCAGATTGACCCTACAATCTTTTTCTGGGTGACCCATTTTGTTACAACGTTTACAACGAAACCTGCTACATTGACCCTTGTGATGATAGTTGCAATGATCGCACTTTGGATAATTACCAGCGTATGAACCCTGGGTCTTGGGAGCTTTAGCTTTTCTCGTTACTTTTCGATGCTTGACATTCTTTCTCTTTCACTTATTGATAGGTTCTTTGTTGGCTTCCTCCTGACAAGGTAGGTTGTCAATGGTATTGGTTCTAGCAGCGTTCTCAAGAGCTGAGTGGTTCGCGAGAGGTATGGATGGATAGTTGGCTGGCACAAAAGATTCAAAGGTGAGTGGGGCAATGCTAGAGACCTTCAAACTCATAAGTTTGATAGATAACAGAGATATCTCATACCTGATGGAATTAAAAGTCTTGAAGGGTAGTTGGGATACATTACCGATAAATAGGATTGCAAAGGCGGAAAACTAAAAACATTGCCTCTGGGATTCAATGAAAGAGGATGGTTGACAAGTGCCTTGGCTACTTTGGCATGAATTAGAGCATGCAACTCTTCTATGGATAAACTAACATATGCATAATGACCCGACATGATCCTGACATTCACAACACCAAATAATGAGATTCTAAACAATCGACATAATAATATATAGTGAGTAAAAGTTGGATTCCAAAAATCTTAACAAAAACGTTTGAACAATAATATTCAAGTAAGAACAAATCTAAAATCCGAACAAGATTTCAAATAGAACATTGAGACATTCAATTCGACTAATGGATGTGCATACACCGATCATCTGAGTTCAAGAAGAGAAGAAGGTGGCAATGTCCACGAGTGAAATCATACTTCACGATGATTTCGAATATACAACTGACTTTGCTATAAGAGTGAGGAATTTGATTCCAAAACATGAGAGAAAAAAAAATTCTACTAAGAATAGTGATTTCAAGCGAATTCTTGATAAAGAATTAAGTAATCAATACTTAGTAATGATAATGGTGTGTGATGCAAAAGCACTAGAGAATAGTATAAATGAGACAGGAACTAAGCTTAACCATGACTATTTGCTCAAACACAAAATTCACCAAAAATTTCATGTATCCCAACTTATGATTTCGTGTGCACCCGAAATGATAAGTTGCCATACATGGTCCTCCAAGTGTGCTTCAAGTTTGAGTTTCTAGTCATAAAACAATGATGGTATGAAAAGAGTTGTTCACTAGGACTATGATTCCACAAGTGTGCGAGCAAAGATAGTGTGTTGCAAGTGTGTCGATTGGAGTGTAAGAATGAGGTGCCCGAATCTTGAGTTTATCTTTGGATCATGCCAAAAAGTCACTCCAATGTTCACCACTATAGGTTAGATCTACAACTTGGTGTCTTCATCTCCATAACTCGAAGAAGAAAGAAAGATAGAAATGAAAGTAGATAGAACAAACGATGTTACACAGGAATAATGATGTTGACAACCCTGCAAATTTTGTTCCCACTTAATATGACTCATAATTGTGTGACCGTCTAGTGTGTGAAACTAGGCTATAGACCAGACTCTAAATGCAGTCCTAGTTCACTATAACCATTGGCTCTGATACCAATCTGTCACACCCTCAAATTTACACTGCGGAGTTTTACCGCGAGGCGCATGACAAACCAGGATCCAAGTCAACGGTCACAATAAACGACAACTATATGATTTAAAACATTTTCAAACCATTTATTATATTTCAAAAGAGTTAACGAAATACAGCGGAAGCAATTTAAGTTTACATTTCCAAAATACCACCAGGAAATAGTAGGAGTTATGAAAACATTATTTGATAACCATGCATGACATTATGAGACGCTGTGGGACTCCAGTGCACCTAGACCAGCTGCTACCTTAGCTACCTGAGAAAACATGCTAAAGATTGTCAACATATAATGCTGGTGAGTTCACAGGTTTATGTTATCAAAAGTTCTTTTTCCAAAAGCCGGATTCACATACAATACTCATTAAGTGATGCTAGCTATACATCGTACAAGTTACTCAAGCATTTGAACCATTGCTGACCTTTTTGCCTCGTTTACGCTACCGTACATCACACGGTTCCGATGTCCAGAAAGGACAATATGCACCCGTCCAACCTCAAGTTGACCCGAGTGGGGTTTTGTCATACCCAAATAGATCTATCCACATTTCCCCCGCTATGTATCCACATATTCATGGTTCCCCTGTTAGGAGGACTTATGATGAAAGTCGCTTAGTACACAAGTAATGTTCTAGTATTTATGTAATCCATGAAGTTCAATGTTTAAAGTAGCATGTTTCTCCCCCGATAGGAAAACAGTAAAAAGGGGCCGTGAAACTCACCTTAGGTTGCTTTGAGTTATAATCCAACTCCAAATGTGGAAATAGACGAATTGCTAATGATTCCCTATTTCAATGTTAAACTTTATAAGTATGTGTTCATGAATGTTCAACAAAACCTTTTGTCCAAAACTTCACATAACTCTATTGTTTTAGTGTGACTCAAGTGTGACCACGTATAGCAAGTTGAACCGACGACCCGTTGGTGAAAGTTTAGTTTTCATGTCAATACATACATTATACATAATCCACATATGTTTATGTATTCATACATATAGCATACAAGTCAACAAAACACTCTTTTAAACACAAATACCCACTTTCCCAATTCTGAGTTTTCTGGACAGATTTTGTGTTGTCAAAATGATTTTTGATAAAATACTAAATCAATTCATTTGACTCTCAAATTTTTACAGGGGATTTCCACAAGTTTATTCCTTCTGCCCATATTTTTATTTCATGATAAAAGCCTTCCAAAAATTTATGAAAAATTCCCAAACACAACAAGCTACCAAAACCGAGCTGTTTGCGACAGTTTAAGAGAAAATTCACTATAAATCAAACGTTTGTCCAAATGACCTGAATCCAGTTGTAAAGGCCTTAGATTTCATGTGTTTAGTTTCTCACCAAATTTCATAATCAGATGATTTTTAAAACTCAAGTAATGATATTTTAAAGTTGATCAAAATTTACTGTCCGAAATCAGCTTTGACATCCAAGTTTGTAAAATACAAAATAAATAGCTAGACTTATCCAAATTAAACAAATTTGGACTTTCTGAAAAGCTTACATCAGGTAGTGTATTTTAGAATCAAAAACTATAAATTTTAGATTCTAAATCATCAAGTTATCACCTAAACAAAATCGGATTTTGAATCTGCCAAGTATTTAACCTTTGATATAAACATGTTTACAAGACTTCTTTAAACCCAATCCTATCAAAACTCAACATAACGAAACATGTACAAACATCATATGATCAGTTTTTGTCCAAAATATAATTAACCAAGTTTAACATCAAAGTTTATATCAAGATTATCCAAGTTAACTAGCATAAATTTCCTAACATGCAACTTTATGTTTCAAGATCATCATATCATCATCAAATCAATTATAACCAAGTATGGATTTATTTTAGACATGTTATTATGTTTAACAATCAGATCATATCATAACTTTCACATAAACATAGCCAAAATATCAAGATAACAAGATTATACCTCAAGAACACAAGTTAGAATACTAGAAGAATGATCAAACAACTTCACCAAGCTTTTAATCTTTCTTCTTCTTGATTAGGATTGATTATGGAACATGAAAATCGAGTTTATGGTGATAAGGATCGATCAGATGAAGAGTTTTGATGAAAGTTTTGATCAAAATCGACTTTTTTTATAAAGAAATCTAAAGCTGGTCGAATAGGGCGTGGCCGCGGGCCGCGGAAGCAAGACTCCTTCCGCCCGCGCCACGCGGCCAGGTGTTTTTCCACCTACCACGCATTGGCCGCGGGCCGCGGAGTAATCTCTATCCATCTCCGCGGGGCGCGGGGACGACAGTTCCAGATTTTTATAACTTTATTTATATTATGTCATATTTATGTAATAACTATGCAATAATTCAATTATTAATCACTATAATAATAAATGTAAGTCTAAGTTACCAAACAAGGTATTCCTTGCAAATATTTTACCAGTCTCGGCTCAACCGAACTCGGTTACGTTAATTCACGAAGTTTCACATAATCACATATTTGCACATAATTTCACACAATTATGAAATAGTATATGTTTGTTATTATTTCACCAACGTTCGGGTTTTACTACTCACGCGTATATTACTCGATGATCCTACGAATCACCGGACTGACTCAACTAACCCAGTTAAGTTCATTTTACCAAATGTTTTACTAAGGTAGACTTAGGTAATTGTTAAGAAAGTTACCACGAATTTTCCGGTTGTCACATTATCCCCCTGTTGAAAGAATTTTCGTCCCGAAAATTATCAGAAGCCACTAGGAAAAAAAAATTCCAGTTGCTACATTATCCCCCAGTTAAAAGGAATTTCGCCCCGAAATTCTTTTCGAATTTTTCAGTTCCAAGATACAAGTTCAAGTTCAGGGAATAGATATCCAATTAAACAATCACAAGACGAAATCATGTCATACAACCTTAACGGGTTGTTCAGTATATAATTGCGTGGCACAACCCCAAACTGGTTGTCCATTGTATGTGCACAAAAGAATATTTGTCACACATTTATATATGTTATGGCACAACTCAATCTGATTGTCCATCTAAATGTGATTACCTGTCACTGTGCATTGTTTCAATCTGGATTTACTAACATTTGATAATTTTGAGTACAAGTTTTCGAATGGTTATGGGGAACAAATACATGTCCACCCCGAGATATGAAAAGGATGACAAACAGTACTCATAGCCAAATGAGTGTTAATGAATGTATGCAACTTGCATGATTAAAGATACTAGATGGTGGCATCCCATGCCGAAAGGCTAATTCTTGGATACGGATGCAAGCTAACTGCTCCATCTGGTCACTTTCGATAAAAGAATAGAATGTACGGACTTGGTTAGATAAATGGCAGATACTCAAACGAGACCCCAATTACTCGATGTTATTCAAAAGGTTATCTTCATCTGATATGTTGGCTTTAAGGTAACGTGCGACTCACTTAACCAATCCTAGTCAAGGGTATATGAACTTATATTAAAAGTTACTAGAGTTAGGTTAAAGCAATAAACTGAGAATGCCGGTTATCACATATACATAGATCTTTAAATGAACAAATAAGAACACCCTATATAATTTAAATAAAAGATTAAATGAGTAAATGATTTGAAAATAACAAAGATTAAAAGATGTAAAGAACTAGTGTTATCTATCGGTAAAGATTAAATACAATAAGTTTTATGGAAATAATATTTTATATTCTAACTAAATAATTAAAAATCATAATAAAATTAATAATTAGATGTGAAGGAATTTAAACGAAAAAATGTAATTTAAATAAAGATAAAATATAGGAAATAAAAAATAAATGAACATATAAAATGAAATTTAACTTTTGAAGCTTGCAATATTTTGAGTTTTATATAATAATTTTGTAAAGGTATAAAAATTTTTATTTGATATTTTTAAATAAATTAAATTGATTCAAATGTAATAAATATGTTTTAAATGGAATAAAAGTATAATTTTATAGTAAATATTAGAAACAGATTTATAATATTTGGAGAATATTTTGATAAAACATTTTCATTTTTATGTATATTTAAAACATATTTATTATTATTTATTAATAAAATAAATAACTTAAAGCTTAAAAATAGTAAAATATATGTCTTTTGAAATATAGAATTACAATAGTGAGATAAATTGATAAAAAATTTAGCCTTTAAATAACTAATTGGATTTACAGTGAATCAATTCATGAATAGCAAAAAAAATTGATTAAAGTATAAAATATATGATCTTTTAGAAAATAAATTTAGAGTTATAATATTTTAGGTTTAAGAAGGTTACTGATTTTTTTGTAAAATGTATAAAGTCCTATGTGTATTTTAAATAAATAAATCATGTTTGTTTGGACTAATTATGTTATTTAAGCAAAATAAATAATAATAAAAGAAAACATGGTGTGAGGATAAAACCTGGCTTTCTAGCCGGTTTAGGATTTATGGTTATAAGCCAGACCATTGAGCTGGCCCTATGTTTGCTAATAACTTGTTCCTAGAAAATATAAACCAAGTATAATAAGTAGGCCCAAATCTCCAACTACTATATTAGAAAATCTTAGAATTCTAAATCCAATGATTGAAACATTTAATGCTATTGAGAAACAAATTAAGCTTAGGGTTTAAATCAGTACATAAGAACAAACATGTTTGTGGTGATTCATTGAAGTTGCAGAATTTTGATCAATGGAATTGATGAAGATGACTAAGAATAACCTTGGTTATCAAAAAGATTCTGATCATGTAGGAATGATCAATTTATACTTAACACAACAATTGGGACAATTTGTATTTTTCGATTCATGAAAACTTTATGGTTTCGGTTATGGATTTAATTAATATTTAAAACTTAGGTTAAAATGTATAAAGTCGAGTTTTAACACCGGAATGATTGAAACGAGCATAAGCAGCGTTACTTCAATAATTTCTTAATGGATTTTGGTTATGGGTCGGGTTATATTATTTGGGTAAAGGAGAAAGAAGAAAAAGGGCGGTGGTGTTGGGCCAGATTCTAGTCAACCGGAGAGGATTGGGCCAATTTTGTTTTTTTTAAAAAAAAACTCTAAGTATTTATATTAAAAATCTCATTTTTTAAATAATAATTTATCTATTTTAATAACTAAAATTATATTTTTATAAAAGAAAACATAAGAATATGATAATTTAATTAAATAATTTTCTTATTAAATTATAAATTGTAATATTATTTATAAAATTAACTTTCATAAACAAGATATTTATTGAAAGTAGAATTTTGAGTATGATTTTGTATTTTTTTTAATAATTTTTAACAAACAAAAATGATAAGTAAATAAATAAATAATGGAAGTGAATAAAAATAGGATTTTATTTGAATACATGAAAATTAAAAAGAAGAAAAATACTTAACTAGTTTTATGATGTTACAAAAGGTAACTTGTTAGTTAATTAATTCTTGACTATTAACCATGTGAAATTTATTTAGTTACTATTTAGTTTGAGATTGAATTGTGAAATTCATATTCGAGTTACAATCTTATATAAAAACTAAGATATATACATTTTAAATCACCTACTGAAACTTCAGTTAAGAGTTGTAATATTTATTCTTTACTTCGCGGTTATGCCTAAATGAGTGCTTTTTTGTCATTCAATGCATTAATAAAAAAAATCAAGATAACTAAACATGTGGAATAATAATTGAAATCTCAAACACATGATAGATTCATTTCATTTCAAACACGAACAATATAATTATTGGACAATAACCAATAACATTCATAACTATTTGGTTAGGACCTACTTAATTAAATATTTGGACATCCTGGACCACTGGAGCAACAAACACAAGCACTGCCACGACAAAATGATCTTACTATATCTTGCAGGCCTGGAACGTTATGGATGCAATCATTTGCACAGAGCAGATCATCACAGCCATGTTTATGGTCATAAGAATATCCACACCAACTGCCACCTGCTTGTCAATCAAAGTAATTAAATATGTAAAGCTATTTACATCATTCATAAAGAAAATAGCTAGGTTTCAACAATGAATTACCTTCTGCCTTGCATTCTAATTCGGGTCGGCCGGTAGAAATTATAGAAGTCATAAGATTTGAACATACGATGCAAACTAAGGTAAAATACATGATGCTTTTCTCCATTGGTAAACACTGGAATGTGAAATATTAATAATGTAATATGACCTTCACACTAGAATACGTTGGTATTTATAACATCAATTTACATGAATTAATATTTACTACTTTAAACTGCATCAATGCATGTTGTTACAAAATTTATTTAGTTTTAATTATAATTTAAGCAAGGTCATAGATTTCAATAAATGTCTAGGTAAAAAAAATAAGTTTCAACTAAAGTGGACGGGCTATGTGAAAATGGTTTAATAATATATTTAAGAAAAGGCTGAGATATATTGTGTTTAATAGTATTAGCTGGTCGAGTTTATAATCTAGATACCGATTGATGTAATTTTGGTTTGAAGAAACATATTTTTCAGAATCTCAAATGTATTGAATTTACAATCTAGATACCGATTGATGTGATTTCCTTTTGAACAACGGGCAAAACTACCAAAACTCAAACTTGGTAATTTTCTTTGGCTTTAAAATCTTGAAAAAAATAGACTACATATATAGATCAATTTGCATCATCGGTTATCAAAATAAGATGGACAAAATCTTTTTGGATTTTCAAAAGTTTATGCTAAAACACACCTAAACTCTTTTGAATTTTCTAATATGTTTTGTAGGAAAGTTAAGAAAGCTGTAAGTAGATATATAAAAACACAAGTTTTATTTTAATCTTCCGGTAATATTGAATAATGCATTCGCTTAAAAAATGGAACTCATGACTTACCAACAATCAAATAATTGCAATTACTTAACATTAAAAAAATAATGTTTATAAAATAAATAGTTTTGTTGTTTATAAAATATTGTCTTTTAAGCTCAAATAAAAATTGCTGCTCAAACTCTTTTCAAAACATATTTGAAATTTGAACCCCTTTTATGTAAAACCAAAATTTGTATAATATAATTAAGACATGCGATATTTTTAAAACTAATCCACTTTATTTAACTTAGCTAGTTAATTTATAAGTAAAAAAAATGCTCCATTGAATATAGTTTTAAAAGAATGATTTCAGTATGAAACCAATTAAATCCCACTTGTAAGAGTTATTCGTAAACGATTAATGCAATATTACTATAATCGTTAAAAACACAAAAAAAAAAAAAACAATTAAAAAAACTTTACACTTTAACTAATCATCACAACTTGGTATTACTGAAATTATATTTTGTATCATAGAATTTTATTTATCGCAATTACAATCTAATATATTAATATTAAATCACCCACATGTAGAGATATAATTTTTATGTTTTTGTTTGTTTTTTTTTTTTTTTTTTTTTGAAATACTTCATAGATGACCAAGCAAAATAATTGGATGTTAAAGTGGACTCAAAATATACTGACAATATGGCCTTGGTCATCTTCTCCTTTCTTTCTTGTCACACCCTCAAATTCCACGTGCGGGGTTTTACCGCGAGGCGCGTGACACACCAGGATCCAAGTCAACGGTCACAATAAACAACACTATATGATAAAATACGTAAACCAAAAACATTAAGTTTCATAACATAACCCAAACAGCGAAAGCTTTTAAAATATTGATTACAACTTAACACAAGTGAATAAAGTATGAAATCATTAAAACATGAAACTAGAACCCTAGACGCCAAGTGAGACTCCGTGCGCCTAAGTCCGATGCTGCTACCTTAACGACCTAATAAAAACATACTAAAAATGTCAACATATAATGTTGGTGAGTTTACAGGTTTTTATGAAAAACAACTTAGATAGTTTCAAAGAATACTCCTGACCAAACCAAGCCATAAGTAAACCAACCAGATGAATACCTGTCACTACTACGATTGGAAAACCATTACTGGACACGAATACATGAATACAAGAATACATGAATACACCTGCCCGATTTCACGAATACAAGAATACAAGAATATTCTAAGAGACAACATGCACCCGTCTGACCTCCAGTCGACGAGTGGGGCTGGTCACGCCCAAATAGATCTATCTACATTTCCCCCATTGTGCAACCGACGTAAAGCCGACAATCGACCCCGCTTTTAACCGACGTATTAAATTGAAAAGGCTCGTTTACTACGCGCAAAAAGGATCGGGACTAACACAAAACCCACTTTTTTTTTTTTTTTTTTTTTTTTGACTCCACCTACAACTATGCAAAATAAAACGAAGTTTTCCATCCCCACACTTAGAAAGGCACAGTGTCCTCAATGTGCTCCAGAAAACATCGCAAAATAAAAATAGAATTTTTTTATTTTTTTTAATATTATTTTTTTTTTGCAAAAATAAACAAAATAACTATATAACAACAATAAATGGAACGAACTCGCCTGGAATATGTGGTGGTAGTGCGCAATAAGTGTCACGTCCGTCCATCATCTACAGCCGTATAGCATTTCATTCGCAGCCATAGTTGGAATCCTGCAAAAATAAACTAAAAAGAAAATAAAAGTAAAATGACTCAATGACAAGTGAGATGCCCGTTTACAAAAAATAATTTTATGATCGACCCCCCCCCCCCCGAATGGAGATTGAGTACGGGTGGGGGAGATCCAACAGTGAAAAGGGCCAAGGCAATCCCACACGACTCGATAAACTAAAAATTAAAATATAAAAAAAAATAAAAATAAAAAAGAATGAAAATAAAATAAAATAATAAAAAATATACTTGGCGGTTGATGATACAAACTCTACACTTGGGTTTTAACCCAAGTTCAATCAGGTGGCTTCTCTTTTATCCACCCTTTATCCAACCCGTTTAATTCAGATCGTTCACCATTATTTGTCGAAAGACGAATGGTGAATCTAGAAAAACGTTTGAAAAATTCAAACGGGTCAGAGCACATATTCTTACACTTACCTGGACCAAACCTTGTATGTGGCATATGATGTTGGTCCTTGTGACTGTGAACCCTCTCCCGTGATGGTGGCGGCACGGGCCGGCAATCCTGAATGTGACGAGGTGGTTTGGTCTTTTTCCTTGTTACCACCTCTTCCACTTTTTCCTCGTTTGGTGTATTGATCTCTGTTATTGGCATCCCTGCAAGTAAGTTTCTAAAAATAACAGATCGCCAACATGGTCAAATTCTTTTTCTTCGAGAGTTGGTAAATCTACCAACTCATCACCAAACTCTTCCTCCAAAGATGGTACATGCATATCTTCATTTTCCATCTTGTTCTCCTTCTCAATAACCTCTTCAATCACCCCGACGTCCTCTTCAACCTCACTATCACTCCAAAAATCATCTTCAATGGGTTCTTCTTGGACCGGAGGTGGGACTTCTTCGTCCATTATTGTCTCCAGTGCTGGAGTGATATCAAATGGTTGTAAGTATGGATTCTCTCCTTCGTACCAATCTACATAGATCTTTGGTACTGAAGAGGCAAAAATACTATCGGGTTCCCTCCAGACGGGCATGTAGTGATTTTGCATTTGATTGTAGAAGTCTTCTTCATTGTAACCAGCTTGGTCGCGCTCTCTTATGTAGTCTGCTACAGTCTTTGTTTCACTAGAAGCTGCCATCCTAAAAATTTCACTGCATACAGACACTAAACAAACAGATCACAGGCACCAGATAGAGAAAATATATATAAAAAAATAAATAAATAAATAAAAATAAAGAGAAGAAAAATAATAAAAAAAATATCTACAAAATGACTAGATCCCCGACTCGGGTCGTCCTCGAAAGCGCACTGTGTCCCCGGCAACGGCGCCAAAAACTTGATGTGTGAAAATGTGTATTAAATAAATTGGTCAAGTTTTAAAAATGGAAAAACCTACAAAACCACACACTAACGGCAAGTGCACCGGTCGCAGTGTAGCAGAGCAAGTAAGTCCGGAATATCGATCCGTGGACACAATGTGGCGACTCTTGGTACTAAACCTCTATCGACTCCTAGCCTAATAATTTGGATTTTTGTGATTTTTATATTAATTAATTACTAAAGTAAATAAATTAAAAATAAACTCAAACTAACAGATAGTGGAGGATTAATAAGGAGGGAAATCTGAGATGGGAAAGGCAACCACCTAGGTATCGAATCCTACTAATGAAATTGGAACTGCCCCGGCTTTGGAAATTATGTTGGCAATCAGGATCTTATAATATTCACCCCTAGTATCCTAGTGGCTCCCGGATCATTTACCAAGACTGACCGAAAAGGAATCCTAAAGGCTACTAATCTCACTGATTGGTTAGATCACCTCTCGGTCTCACTAACTATGCTAAAGTACTCGCTAGACTGGTTTAGATTTCTCACTCTCCAATCACAATACACCCTAAAGTGCAAGGAGTAACCTATAAAGTCAATCTATGACACAGATAAGCAAATAATACTAGAGAACCTAGGAAAACCTGATCTCTCAGCGTTTCTAGCCTAAACCTCTAGCACCAAAGACAAACCTGACTACCTATCACCTCTCGGTCTCAAGAGTAGGAAGAATACTAATTACCTCTAAACTCCCAATTAATGTTCCTATGGAATTTAGGCCTAACACCATAAAGTAAACTACAAGCACAAAGCAAGTAATTCTAACAAGCATCCAAACATGAAAGACATTCACTAAGACACTCGTGGAACACTAAAAGATCATAAATTAGTAAAAAGTACGCAGACACATCATAGAATCATAAACAAGTTTCTTACTAAAACATAAATCCAACTATAAAATCCAAAACCGAAACATAACCCAAAATCAAATAGTCATCATCTTCAACCTAGGTGGCCACTAATGTTTTAGCCAAACATAATTAAATAAAACAATAAAAACATAGGTTCAAGAAAAATAAAAGTTATAGTAATAATATTCATAAACACAAAGTCAATAAATATAAAAACTAAAACTTATTATAGTCAAACCCGTAGGTTGAATCTTAAGCCCGTGCCTTCTTCCCCTTCACTTCTTCTCCCTCTTGCTAAAGTCTGCTGCTTCTTCCTCCAAAATAATGTTTTTGCCGCGGCTGTTATTTCGAAGTCTTCAAAAAATTATATCCGTTGATAATGCGCCTCCCCCCGTGATATGATAATGTGCCGCTGTCCTTTCAAAACAAAAAATAATGCCCTAATACTTCTGTTGACTTTTTCTTCTTGGGCCTAGGGCTCGTGTGACTTCAAGATTCATGTTTTTTTTTTTTTTTTTTCTTTATTATTATTATTATTATTATTATTATTATTATTATTATTATTATTAGCTATTAGTAGTAGTAGAATACTCCAAACTCGCATCTCGGGTGTTTTTGGCTCGACCAAAATTCCTCGTTTACGCTTCAACGTCCATGAACTCATGCTCTCAAGTGTTGGTGTCTCGAATAAAATTCTTTCATTTTGAGCTCATTTTTCACGAACACCTATAAAATAATAAAATAAATAAATTCATACTAAAAACGACACGAAACAAATAGAAACATGACCAAATAATATACAAAATACATAGGAAAAGAGATGTGTTTTGCAACACATCAAAGAGCAACCGTATAAGTCATGACAATGAGGAACACCAGAGCATAAAAAAAATTATTTCTGGATTTTTTTAACGACCATAAGCTTAAGATTATAAGATCGAAATCGAGTTTACACATGATTAAGGAAGCTCATGTAAACGGATTCATACAAAAACATTATCAGGATAATACATATCACGGCAGACCAAAATGGTAGATAATGAACACAAGAAAAACGATAGGTAAAGCATTAGCAGCTTCAAGTTGTGCGGCCATACTGGCTATCTGCTGATTTAGCTGAGCTATTGTTGCCTCCTGCATGGCGAGTTGTTCTTGCTGATTATGATAATTATCATCCATTTCTTCTATTCTATGCTCAAGACTATTACACCTTCTCCTTAACTGAGAAGAAACGGTTTCAAGTTCCTTAATACGAGACTGCTCATCCTGGGTTTCTGGGGACTTACTTAGCACTGAGATGGCGTTTTGAAGAGTCTTAATCTGCTCCTCCTGACGTGCACATTTACGGGTTAAAGTGGCCAAAGCTCGATTGACTACCTTACTGGATAGTGTATATTCTGGTGTGGCGATTGATGATTCCCCAGTTTCAACAGTGGAACATATACCTTCCTCCTGTGCCCAGTCTCTTAATTGCCTGGAGATGTAACTCCATCCACCATTGCTAACTTTCATTCTTTATGGCAAGGACTCCTCTTCAGGCTCGGCTTTGTCCTTTCCGCTGGTCTCTCTAGACCTCCTACGAGAATCTACAAAGCATTCATCCGATGAAGGTTGGGTGGCTGGTCTTGAGGAAACAATGGCATTAATGGAAGGTGTAGGTGTGGGTAACGAGGTAGGCATTAACGAAGGTGCCTGAGATGCTGACTCATCTCCCGAGTTAGAACTAGAAGGAGTAGAAGTGTGGCTTGCCATTTGACAGAAGGATCGACAAATTACTTATTGGAGTTTAAAGTTTGAGGTGGTTAGAACCAGATAGAAAATGGTTGATCAAAGGTATGGGATCACTGACCGATGATTCCTCCTTTAAAGGACTCGCAACAGAAAGATTACAATTAAAATATTAGAGTGGGTTACTTGCACTTTTCTTAAATGTTGATCCATTTTGTCCATAACTGCGCATTAATCCGACCAATGCTGATAATGGAATAGGTGGGACATCTCAAATGCCTAAATTCCGGATGAGTGTAATGGTAGTGGAGATACTAACTGTGGAACGAGTGTCTTCTTGCTATTGACGGTTTATGGTTCAAGTCCGTGGATTTTCGAGTTGTTCTAGGCTGGGTATATACATACACATATAAAACAAATCCTTAAGATAAGAATGTATACGCATGAGAGGTACTGGGTTTGAAACCAAATGGGTAAAATTACATTATTAGCATTCAAAAAGAAAACTAATGCTAATACATAGGGTTAGAAAGCGATAACATACCAAAGTTTGCTTGTTTCCTTTCCGGACAGTTCTTTTTAATATGACTTGCTTCTCCACAATGGTAGCAGTCCTTTGATGTCTTCGATGATTGAGGCTGTCTAAAATTCAGATTGACCCTACAATCTTTTTCTGGGTGACCCATTTTGTTACAACGTTTACAACGAAACCTGCTACATTGACCCTTGTGATGATAGTTGCAATGATCGCACTTTGGATAATTACCAGCGTATGAACCCTGGGTCTTGGGAGCTTTAGCTTTTCTCGTTACTTTTCGATGCTTGACATTCTTTCTCTTTCACTTATTGATAGGTTCTTTGTTGGCTTCCTCCTGACAAGGTAGGTTGTCAATGGTATTGGTTCTAGCAGCGTTCTCAAGAGCTGAGTGGTTCGCGAGAGGTATGGATGGATAGTTGGCTGGCACAAAAGATTCAAAGGTGAGTGGGGCAATGCTAGAGACCTTCAAACTCATAAGTTTGATAGATAACAGAGATATCTCATACCTGATGGAATTAAAAGTCTTGAAGGGTAGTTGGGATACATTACCGATAAATAGGATTGCAAAGGCGGAAAACTAAAAACATTGCCTCTGGGATTCAATGAAAGAGGATGGTTGACAAGTGCCTTGGCTACTTTGGCATGAATTAGAGCATGCAACTCTTCTATGGATAAACTAACATATGCATAATGACCCGACATGATCCTGACATTCACAACACCAAATAATGAGATTCTAAACAATCGACATAATAATATATAGTGAGTAAAAGTTGGATTCCAAAAATCTTAACAAAAACGTTTGAACAATAATATTCAAGTAAGAACAAATCTAAAATCCGAACAAGATTTCAAATAGAACATTGAGACATTCAATTCGACTAATGGATGTGCATACACCGATCATCTGAGTTCAAGAAGAGAAGAAGGTGGCAATGTCCACGAGTGAAATCATACTTCACGATGATTTCGAATATACAACTGACTTTGCTATAAGAGTGAGGAATTTGATTCCAAAACATGAGAGAAAAAAAAATTCTACTAAGAATAGTGATTTCAAGCGAATTCTTGATAAAGAATTAAGTAATCAATACTTAGTAATGATAATGGTGTGTGATGCAAAAGCACTAGAGAATAGTATAAATGAGACAGGAACTAAGCTTAACCATGACTATTTGCTCAAACACAAAATTCACCAAAAATTTCATGTATCCCAACTTATGATTTCGTGTGCACCCGAAATGATAAGTTGCCATACATGGTCCTCCAAGTGTGCTTCAAGTTTGAGTTTCTAGTCATAAAACAATGATGGTATGAAAAGAGTTGTTCACTAGGACTATGATTCCACAAGTGTGCGAGCAAAGATAGTGTGTTGCAAGTGTGTCGATTGGAGTGTAAGAATGAGGTGCCCGAATCTTGAGTTTATCTTTGGATCATGCCAAAAAGTCACTCCAATGTTCACCACTATAGGTTAGATCTACAACTTGGTGTCTTCATCTCCATAACTCGAAGAAGAAAGAAAGATAGAAATGAAAGTAGATAGAACAAACGATGTTACACAGGAATAATGATGTTGACAACCCTGCAAATTTTGTTCCCACTTAATATGACTCATAATTGTGTGACCGTCTAGTGTGTGAAACTAGGCTATAGACCAGACTCTAAATGCAGTCCTAGTTCACTATAACCATTGGCTCTGATACCAATCTGTCACACCCTCAAATTTACACTGCGGAGTTTTACCGCGAGGCGCATGACAAACCAGGATCCAAGTCAACGGTCACAATAAACGACAACTATATGATTTAAAACATTTTCAAACCATTTATTATATTTCAAAAGAGTTAACGAAATACAGCGGAAGCAATTTAAGTTTACATTTCCAAAATACCACCAGGAAATAGTAGGAGTTATGAAAACATTATTTGATAACCATGCATGACATTATGAGACGCTGTGGGACTCCAGTGCACCTAGACCAGCTGCTACCTTAGCTACCTGAGAAAACATGCTAAAGATTGTCAACATATAATGCTGGTGAGTTCACAGGTTTATGTTATCAAAAGTTCTTTTTCCAAAAGCCGGATTCACATACAATACTCATTAAGTGATGCTAGCTATACATCGTACAAGTTACTCAAGCATTTGAACCATTGCTGACCTTTTTGCCTCGTTTACGCTACCGTACATCACACGGTTCCGATGTCCAGAAAGGACAATATGCACCCGTCCAACCTCAAGTTGACCCGAGTGGGGTTTTGTCATACCCAAATAGATCTATCCACATTTCCCCCGCTATGTATCCACATATTCATGGTTCCCCTGTTAGGAGGACTTATGATGAAAGTCGCTTAGTACACAAGTAATGTTCTAGTATTTATGTAATCCATGAAGTTCAATGTTTAAAGTAGCATGTTTCTCCCCCGATAGGAAAACAGTAAAAAGGGGCCGTGAAACTCACCTTAGGTTGCTTTGAGTTATAATCCAACTCCAAATGTGGAAATAGACGAATTGCTAATGATTCCCTATTTCAATGTTAAACTTTATAAGTATGTGTTCATGAATGTTCAACAAAACCTTTTGTCCAAAACTTCACATAACTCTATTGTTTTAGTGTGACTCAAGTGTGACCACGTATAGCAAGTTGAACCGACGACCCGTTGGTGAAAGTTTAGTTTTCATGTCAATACATACATTATACATAATCCACATATGTTTATGTATTCATACATATAGCATACAAGTCAACAAAACACTCTTTTAAACACAAATACCCACTTTCCCAATTCTGAGTTTTCTGGACAGATTTTGTGTTGTCAAAATGATTTTTGATAAAATACTAAATCAATTCATTTGACTCTCAAATTTTTACAGGGGATTTCCACAAGTTTATTCCTTCTGCCCATATTTTTATTTCATGATAAAAGCCTTCCAAAAATTTATGAAAAATTCCCAAACACAACAAGCTACCAAAACCGAGCTGTTTGCGACAGTTTAAGAGAAAATTCACTATAAATCAAACGTTTGTCCAAATGACCTGAATCCAGTTGTAAAGGCCTTAGATTTCATGTGTTTAGTTTCTCACCAAATTTCATAATCAGATGATTTTTAAAACTCAAGTAATGATATTTTAAAGTTGATCAAAATTTACTGTCCGAAATCAGCTTTGACATCCAAGTTTGTAAAATACAAAATAAATAGCTAGACTTATCCAAATTAAACAAATTTGGACTTTCTGAAAAGCTTACATCAGGTAGTGTATTTTAGAATCAAAAACTATAAATTTTAGATTCTAAATCATCAAGTTATCACCTAAACAAAATCGGATTTTGAATCTGCCAAGTATTTAACCTTTGATATAAACATGTTTACAAGACTTCTTTAAACCCAATCCTATCAAAACTCAACATAACGAAACATGTACAAACATCATATGATCAGTTTTTGTCCAAAATATAATTAACCAAGTTTAACATCAAAGTTTATATCAAGATTATCCAAGTTAACTAGCATAAATTTCCTAACATGCAACTTTATGTTTCAAGATCATCATATCATCATCAAATCAATTATAACCAAGTATGGATTTATTTTAGACATGTTATTATGTTTAACAATCAGATCATATCATAACTTTCACATAAACATAGCCAAAATATCAAGATAACAAGATTATACCTCAAGAACACAAGTTAGAATACTAGAAGAATGATCAAACAACTTCACCAAGCTTTTAATCTTTCTTCTTCTTGATTAGGATTGATTATGGAACATGAAAATCGAGTTTATGGTGATAAGGATCGATCAGATGAAGAGTTTTGATGAAAGTTTTGATCAAAATCGACTTTTTTTATAAAGAAATCTAAAGCTGGTCGAATAGGGCGTGGCCGCGGGCCGCGGAAGCAAGACTCCTTCCGCCCGCGCCACGCGGCCAGGTGTTTTTCCACCTACCACGCATTGGCCGCGGGCCGCGGAGTAATCTCTATCCATCTCCGCGGGGCGCGGGGACGACAGTTCCAGATTTTTATAACTTTATTTATATTATGTCATATTTATGTAATAACTATGCAATAATTCAATTATTAATCACTATAATAATAAATGTAAGTCTAAGTTACCAAACAAGGTATTCCTTGCAAATATTTTACCAGTCTCGGCTCAACCGAACTCGGTTACGTTAATTCACGAAGTTTCACATAATCACATATTTGCACATAATTTCACACAATTATGAAATAGTATATGTTTGTTATTATTTCACCAACGTTCGGGTTTTACTACTCACGCGTATATTACTCGATGATCCTACGAATCACCGGACTGACTCAACTAACCCAGTTAAGTTCATTTTACCAAATGTTTTACTAAGGTAGACTTAGGTAATTGTTAAGAAAGTTACCACGAATTTTCCGGTTGTCACATTATCCCCCTGTTGAAAGAATTTTCGTCCCGAAAATTATCAGAAGCCACTAGGAAAAAAAAATTCCAGTTGCTACATTATCCCCCAGTTAAAAGGAATTTCGCCCCGAAATTCTTTTCGAATTTTTCAGTTCCAAGATACAAGTTCAAGTTCAGGGAATAGATATCCAATTAAACAATCACAAGACGAAATCATGTCATACAACCTTAACGGGTTGTTCAGTATATAATTGCGTGGCACAACCCCAAACTGGTTGTCCATTGTATGTGCACAAAAGAATATTTGTCACACATTTATATATGTTATGGCACAACTCAATCTGATTGTCCATCTAAATGTGATTACCTGTCACTGTGCATTGTTTCAATCTGGATTTACTAACATTTGATAATTTTGAGTACAAGTTTTCGAATGGTTATGGGGAACAAATACATGTCCACCCCGAGATATGAAAAGGATGACAAACAGTACTCATAGCCAAATGAGTGTTAATGAATGTATGCAACTTGCATGATTAAAGATACTAGATGGTGGCATCCCATGCCGAAAGGCTAATTCTTGGATACGGATGCAAGCTAACTGCTCCATCTGGTCACTTTCGATAAAAGAATAGAATGTACGGACTTGGTTAGATAAATGGCAGATACTCAAACGAGACCCCAATTACTCGATGTTATTCAAAAGGTTATCTTCATCTGATATGTTGGCTTTAAGGTAACGTGCGACTCACTTAACCAATCCTAGTCAAGGGTATATGAACTTATATTAAAAGTTACTAGAGTTAGGTTAAAGCAATAAACTGAGAATGCCGGTTATCACATATACATAGATCTTTAAATGAACAAATAAGAACACCCTATATAATTTAAATAAAAGATTAAATGAGTAAATGATTTGAAAATAACAAAGATTAAAAGATGTAAAGAACTAGTGTTATCTATCGGTAAAGATTAAATACAATAAGTTTTATGGAAATAATATTTTATATTCTAACTAAATAATTAAAAATCATAATAAAATTAATAATTAGATGTGAAGGAATTTAAACGAAAAAATGTAATTTAAATAAAGATAAAATATAGGAAATAAAAAATAAATGAACATATAAAATGAAATTTAACTTTTGAAGCTTGCAATATTTTGAGTTTTATATAATAATTTTGTAAAGGTATAAAAATTTTTATTTGATATTTTTAAATAAATTAAATTGATTCAAATGTAATAAATATGTTTTAAATGGAATAAAAGTATAATTTTATAGTAAATATTAGAAACAGATTTATAATATTTGGAGAATATTTTGATAAAACATTTTCATTTTTATGTATATTTAAAACATATTTATTATTATTTATTAATAAAATAAATAACTTAAAGCTTAAAAATAGTAAAATATATGTCTTTTGAAATATAGAATTACAATAGTGAGATAAATTGATAAAAAATTTAGCCTTTAAATAACTAATTGGATTTACAGTGAATCAATTCATGAATAGCAAAAAAAATTGATTAAAGTATAAAATATATGATCTTTTAGAAAATAAATTTAGAGTTATAATATTTTAGGTTTAAGAAGGTTACTGATTTTTTTGTAAAATGTATAAAGTCCTATGTGTATTTTAAATAAATAAATCATGTTTGTTTGGACTAATTATGTTATTTAAGCAAAATAAATAATAATAAAAGAAAACATGGTGTGAGGATAAAACCTGGCTTTCTAGCCGGTTTAGGATTTATGGTTATAAGCCAGACCATTGAGCTGGCCCTATGTTTGCTAATAACTTGTTCCTAGAAAATATAAACCAAGTATAATAAGTAGGCCCAAATCTCCAACTACTATATTAGAAAATCTTAGAATTCTAAATCCAATGATTGAAACATTTAATGCTATTGAGAAACAAATTAAGCTTAGGGTTTAAATCAGTACATAAGAACAAACATGTTTGTGGTGATTCATTGAAGTTGCAGAATTTTGATCAATGGAATTGATGAAGATGACTAAGAATAACCTTGGTTATCAAAAAGATTCTGATCATGTAGGAATGATCAATTTATACTTAACACAACAATTGGGACAATTTGTATTTTTCGATTCATGAAAACTTTATGGTTTCGGTTATGGATTTAATTAATATTTAAAACTTAGGTTAAAATGTATAAAGTCGAGTTTTAACACCGGAATGATTGAAACGAGCATAAGCAGCGTTACTTCAATAATTTCTTAATGGATTTTGGTTATGGGTCGGGTTATATTATTTGGGTAAAGGAGAAAGAAGAAAAAGGGCGGTGGTGTTGGGCCAGATTCTAGTCAACCGGAGAGGATTGGGCCAATTTTGTTTTTTTTAAAAAAAAACTCTAAGTATTTATATTAAAAATCTCATTTTTTAAATAATAATTTATCTATTTTAATAACTAAAATTATATTTTTATAAAAGAAAACATAAGAATATGATAATTTAATTAAATAATTTTCTTATTAAATTATAAATTGTAATATTATTTATAAAATTAACTTTCATAAACAAGATATTTATTGAAAGTAGAATTTTGAGTATGATTTTGTATTTTTTTTAATAATTTTTAACAAACAAAAATGATAAGTAAATAAATAAATAATGGAAGTGAATAAAAATAGGATTTTATTTGAATACATGAAAATTAAAAAGAAGAAAAATACTTAACTAGTTTTATGATGTTACAAAAGGTAACTTGTTAGTTAATTAATTCTTGACTATTAACCATGTGAAATTTATTTAGTTACTATTTAGTTTGAGATTGAATTGTGAAATTCATATTCGAGTTACAATCTTATATAAAAACTAAGATATATACATTTTAAATCACCTACTGAAACTTCAGTTAAGAGTTGTAATATTTATTCTTTACTTCGCGGTTATGCCTAAATGAGTGCTTTTTTGTCATTCAATGCATTAATAAAAAAAATCAAGATAACTAAACATGTGGAATAATAATTGAAATCTCAAACACATGATAGATTCATTTCATTTCAAACACGAACAATATAATTATTGGACAATAACCAATAACATTCATAACTATTTGGTTAGGACCTACTTAATTAAATATTTGGACATCCTGGACCACTGGAGCAACAAACACAAGCACTGCCACGACAAAATGATCTTACTATATCTTGCAGGCCTGGAACGTTATGGATGCAATCATTTGCACAGAGCAGATCATCACAGCCATGTTTATGGTCATAAGAATATCCACACCAACTGCCACCTGCTTGTCAATCAAAGTAATTAAATATGTAAAGCTATTTACATCATTCATAAAGAAAATAGCTAGGTTTCAACAATGAATTACCTTCTGCCTTGCATTCTAATTCGGGTCGGCCGGTAGAAATTATAGAAGTCATAAGATTTGAACATACGATGCAAACTAAGGTAAAATACATGATGCTTTTCTCCATTGGTAAACACTGGAATGTGAAATATTAATAATGTAATATGACCTTCACACTAGAATACGTTGGTATTTATAACATCAATTTACATGAATTAATATTTACTACTTTAAACTGCATCAATGCATGTTGTTACAAAATTTATTTAGTTTTAATTATAATTTAAGCAAGGTCATAGATTTCAATAAATGTCTAGGTAAAAAAAATAAGTTTCAACTAAAGTGGACGGGCTATGTGAAAATGGTTTAATAATATATTTAAGAAAAGGCTGAGATATATTGTGTTTAATAGTATTAGCTGGTCGAGTTTATAATCTAGATACCGATTGATGTAATTTTGGTTTGAAGAAACATATTTTTCAGAATCTCAAATGTATTGAATTTACAATCTAGATACCGATTGATGTGATTTCCTTTTGAACAACGGGCAAAACTACCAAAACTCAAACTTGGTAATTTTCTTTGGCTTTAAAATCTTGAAAAAAATAGACTACATATATAGATCAATTTGCATCATCGGTTATCAAAATAAGATGGACAAAATCTTTTTGGATTTTCAAAAGTTTATGCTAAAACACACCTAAACTCTTTTGAATTTTCTAATATGTTTTGTAGGAAAGTTAAGAAAGCTGTAAGTAGATATATAAAAACACAAGTTTTATTTTAATCTTCCGGTAATATTGAATAATGCATTCGCTTAAAAAATGGAACTCATGACTTACCAACAATCAAATAATTGCAATTACTTAACATTAAAAAAATAATGTTTATAAAATAAATAGTTTTGTTGTTTATAAAATATTGTCTTTTAAGCTCAAATAAAAATTGCTGCTCAAACTCTTTTCAAAACATATTTGAAATTTGAACCCCTTTTATGTAAAACCAAAATTTGTATAATATAATTAAGACATGCGATATTTTTAAAACTAATCCACTTTATTTAACTTAGCTAGTTAATTTATAAGTAAAAAAAATGCTCCATTGAATATAGTTTTAAAAGAATGATTTCAGTATGAAACCAATTAAATCCCACTTGTAAGAGTTATTCGTAAACGATTAATGCAATATTACTATAATCGTTAAAAACACAAAAAAAAAAAAAACAATTAAAAAAACTTTACACTTTAACTAATCATCACAACTTGGTATTACTGAAATTATATTTCGTATCATAGAATTTTATTTATCGCAATTACAATCTAATATATTAATATTAAATCACCCACATGTAGAGATATAATTTTTATGTTTTTGTTTGTTTTTTTTTTTTTTTTTTTTTGAAATACTTCATAGATGACCAAGCAAAATAATTGGATGTTAAAGTGGACTCAAAATATACTGACAATATGGCCTTGGTCATCTTCTCCTTTCTTTCTTGTCACACCCTCAAATTCCACGTGCGGGGTTTTACCGCGAGGCGCGTGACACACCAGGATCCAAGTCAACGGTCACAATAAACAACACTATATGATAAAATACGTAAACCAAAAACATTAAGTTTCATAACATAACCCAAACAGCGAAAGCTTTTAAAATATTGATTACAACTTAACACAAGTGAATAAAGTATGAAATCATTAAAACATGAAACTAGAACCCTAGACGCCAAGTGAGACTCCGTGCGCCTAAGTCCGATGCTGCTACCTTAACGACCTAATAAAAACATACTAAAAATGTCAACATATAATGTTGGTGAGTTTACAGGTTTTTATGAAAAACAACTTAGATAGTTTCAAAGAATACTCCTGACCAAACCAAGCCATAAGTAAACCAACCAGATGAATACCTGTCACTACTACGATTGGAAAACCATTACTGGACACGAATACATGAATACAAGAATACATGAATACACCTGCCCGATTTCACGAATACAAGAATACAAGAATATTCTAAGAGACAACATGCACCCGTCTGACCTCCAGTCGACGAGTGGGGCTGGTCACGCCCAAATAGATCTATCTACATTTCCCCCATTGTGCAACCGACGTAAAGCCGACAATCGACCCCGCTTTTAACCGACGTATTAAATTGAAAAGGCTCGTTTACTACGCGCAAAAAGGATCGGGACTAACACAAAACCCACTTTTTTTTTTTTTTTTTTTTTTTGACTCCACCTACAACTATGCAAAATAAAACGAAGTTTTTCCATCCCCACACTTAGAAAGGCACAGTGTCCTCAATGTGCTCCAGAAAACATCGCAAAATAAAAATAGATTTTTTTTTATTTTTTTTAATATTATTTTTTTTTTTGCAAAAATAAACAAAATAACTATATAACAACAATAAATGGAACGAACTCGCCTGAAATATGTGGTGGTAGTGCGCAATAAGTGTCACGTCCGTCCATCATCTACAGCCGTATAGCATTTCATTTGCAGCCATAGTTGGAATCCTGCAAAAATAAACTAAAAAGAAAATAAAAGTAAAATGACTCAATGACAAGTGAGATGCCCGTTTACAAAAAATAATTTTATGATCGACCCCCCCCCCCCCGAATGGAGATTGAGTACGGGTGGGGGAGATCCAACAGTGAAAAGGGCCAAGGCAATCCCACACGACTCGATAAACTAAAAATTAAATATAAAAAAAAATAAAAATAAAAAAGAATGAAAATAAAATAAAATAATAAAAAATATACTTGGCGGTTGATGATACAAACTCTACACTTGGGTTTAACCCAAGTTCAATCAGGTGGCTTCTCTTTTATCCACCCTTTATCCAACCCGTTTAATTCAGATCGTTCACCATTATTTGTCGAAAGACGAATGGTGAATCTAGAAAAACGTTTGAAAAATTCAAACGGGTCAGAGCACATATTCTTACACTTACCTGGACCAAACCTTGTATGTGGCATATGATGTTGGTCCTTGTGACTGTGAACCCTCTCCCGTGATGGTGGCGGCACGGGCCGGCAATCCTGAATGTGACGAGGTGGTTTGGTCTTTTTCCTTGTTACCACCTCTTCCACTTTTTCCTCGTTTGGTGTATTGATCTCTGTTATTGGCATCCCTGCAAGTAAGTTTCTAAAAATAACAGATCGCCAACATGGTCAAATTCTTTTTCTTCGAGAGTTGGTAAATCTACCAACTCATCACCAAACTCTTCCTCCAAAGATGGTACATGCATATCTTCATTTTCCATCTTGTTCTCCTTCTCAATAACCTCTTCAATCACCCCGACGTCCTCTTCAACCTCACTATCACTCCAAAAATCATCTTCAATGGGTTCTTCTTGGACCGGAGGTGGGACTTCTTCGTCCATTATTGTCTCCAGTGCTGGAGTGATATCAAATGGTTGTAAGTATGGATTCTCTCCTTCGTACCAATCTACATAGATCTTTGGTACTGAAGAGGCAAAAATACTATCGGGTTCCCTCCAGACGGGCATGTAGTGATTTTGCATTTGATTGTAGAAGTCTTCTTCATTGTAACCAGCTTGGTCGCGCTCTCTTATGTAGTCTGCTACAGTCTTTGTTTCACTAGAAGCTGCCATCCTAAAAATTTCACTGCATACAGACACTAAACAAACAGATCACAGGCACCAGATAGAGAAAATATATATAAAAAAATAAATAAATAAATAAAAATAAAGAGAAGAAAAATAATAAAAAAAATATCTACAAAATGACTAGATCCCCGACTCGGGTCGTCCTCGAAAGCGCACTGTGTCCCCGGCAACGGCGCCAAAAACTTGATGTGTGAAAATGTGTATTAAATAAATTGGTCAAGTTTTAAAAATGGAAAAACCTACAAAACCACACACTAACGGCAAGTGCACCGGTCGCAGTGTAGCAGAGCAAGTAAGTCCGGAATATCGATCCGTGGACACAATGTGGCGACTCTTGGTACTAAACCTCTATCGACTCCTAGCCTAATAATTTGGATTTTTGTGATTTTTATATTAATTAATTACTAAAGTAAATAAATTAAAAATAAACTCAAACTAACAGATAGTGGAGGATTAATAAGGAGGGAAATCTGAGATGGGAAAGGCAACCACCTAGGTATCGAATCCTACTAATGAAATTGGAACTGCCCCGGCTTTGGAAATTATGTTGGCAATCAGGATCTTATAATATTCACCCCTAGTATCCTAGTGGCTCCCGGATCATTTACCAAGACTGACCGAAAAGGAATCCTAAAGGCTACTAATCTCACTGATTGGTTAGATCACCTCTCGGTCTCACTAACTATGCTAAAGTACTCGCTAGACTGGTTTAGATTTCTCACTCTCCAATCACAATACACCCTAAAGTGCAAGGAGTAACCTATAAAGTCAATCTATGACACAGATAAGCAAATAATACTAGAGAACCTAGGAAAACCTGATCTCTCAGCGTTTCTAGCCTAAACCTCTAGCACCAAAGACAAACCTGACTACCTATCACCTCTCGGTCTCAAGAGTAGGAAGAATACTAATTACCTCTAAACTCCCAATTAATGTTCCTATGGAATTTAGGCCTAACACCATAAAGTAAACTACAAGCACAAAGCAAGTAATTCTAACAAGCATCCAAACATGAAAGACATTCACTAAGACACTCGTGGAACACTAAAAGATCATAAATTAGTAAAAAGTACGCAGACACATCATAGAATCATAAACAAGTTTCTTACTAAAACATAAATCCAACTATAAAATCCAAAACCGAAACATAACCCAAAATCAAATAGTCATCATCTTCAACCTAGGTGGCCACTAATGTTTTAGCCAAACATAATTAAATAAAACAATAAAAACATAGGTTCAAGAAAAATAAAAGTTATAGTAATAATATTCATAAACACAAAGTCAATAAATATAAAAACTAAAACTTATTATAGTCAAACCCGTAGGTTGAATCTTAAGCCCGTGCCTTCTTCCCCTTCACTTCTTCTCCCTCTTGCTAAAGTCTGCTGCTTCTTCCTCCAAAATAATGTTTTTGCCGCGGCTGTTATTTCGAAGTCTTCAAAAAATTATATCCGTTGATAATGCGCCTCCCCCCGTGATATGATAATGTGCCGCTGTCCTTTCAAAACAAAAAATAATGCCCTAATACTTCTGTTGACTTTTTCTTCTTGGGCCTAGGGCTCGTGTGACTTCAAGATTCATGTTTCCTATTTTTTTTTCTTTATTATTATTATTATTATTATTATTATTATTATTATTATTATTAGCTATTAGTAGTAGTAGAATACTCCAAACTCGCATCTCGGGTGTTTTTGGCTCGACCAAAATTCCTCGTTTACGCTTCAACGTCCATGAACTCATGCTCTCAAGTGTTGGTGTCTCGAATAAAATTCTTTCATTTTGAGCTCATTTTTCACGAACACCTATAAAATAATAAAATAAATAAATTCATACTAAAAACGACACGAAACAAATAGAAACATGACCAAATAATATACAAAATACATAGGAAAAGAGATGTGTTTTGCAACACATCAAAGAGCAACCGTATAAGTCATGACAATGAGGAACACCAGAGCATAAAAAAAATTATTTCTGGATTTTTTTAACGACCATAAGCTTAAGATTATAAGATCGAAATCGAGTTTACACATGATTAAGGAAGCTCATGTAAACGGATTCATACAAAAACATTATCAGGATAATACATATCACGGCAGACCAAAATGGTAGATAATGAACACAAGAAAAACGATAGGTAAAGCATTAGCAGCTTCAAGTTGTGCGGCCATACTGGCTATCTGCTGATTTAGCTGAGCTATTGTTGCCTCCTGCATGGCGAGTTGTTCTTGCTGATTATGATAATTATCATCCATTTCTTCTATTCTATGCTCAAGACTATTACACCTTCTCCTTAACTGAGAAGAAACGGTTTCAAGTTCCTTAATACGAGACTGCTCATCCTGGGTTTCTGGGGACTTACTTAGCACTGAGATGGCGTTTTGAAGAGTCTTAATCTGCTCCTCCTGACGTGCACATTTACGGGTTAAAGTGGCCAAAGCTCGATTGACTACCTTACTGGATAGTGTATATTCTGGTGTGGCGATTGATGATTCCCCAGTTTCAACAGTGGAACATATACCTTCCTCCTGTGCCCAGTCTCTTAATTGCCTGGAGATGTAACTCCATCCACCATTGCTAACTTTCATTCTTTATGGCAAGGACTCCTCTTCAGGCTCGGCTTTGTCCTTTCCGCTGGTCTCTCTAGACCTCCTACGAGAATCTACAAAGCATTCATCCGATGAAGGTTGGGTGGCTGGTCTTGAGGAAACAATGGCATTAATGGAAGGTGTAGGTGTGGGTAACGAGGTAGGCATTAACGAAGGTGCCTGAGATGCTGACTCATCTCCCGAGTTAGAACTAGAAGGAGTAGAAGTGTGGCTTGCCATTTGACAGAAGGATCGACAAATTACTTATTGGAGTTTAAAGTTTGAGGTGGTTAGAACCAGATAGAAAATGGTTGATCAAAGGTATGGGATCACTGACCGATGATTCCTCCTTTAAAGGACTCGCAACAGAAAGATTACAATTAAAATATTAGAGTGGGTTACTTGCACTTTTCTTAAATGTTGATCCATTTTGTCCATAACTGCGCATTAATCCGACCAATGCTGATAATGGAATAGGTGGGACATCTCAAATGCCTAAATTCCGGATGAGTGTAATGGTAGTGGAGATACTAACTGTGGAACGAGTGTCTTCTTGCTATTGACGGTTTATGGTTCAAGTCCGTGGATTTTCGAGTTGTTCTAGGCTGGGTATATACATACACATATAAAACAAATCCTTAAGATAAGAATGTATACGCATGAGAGGTACTGGGTTTGAAACCAAATGGGTAAAATTACATTATTAGCATTCAAAAAGAAAACTAATGCTAATACATAGGGTTAGAAAGCGATAACATACCAAAGTTTGCTTGTTTCCTTTCCGGACAGTTCTTTTTAATATGACTTGCTTCTCCACAATGGTAGCAGTCCTTTGATGTCTTCGATGATTGAGGCTGTCTAAAATTCAGATTGACCCTACAATCTTTTTCTGGGTGACCCATTTTGTTACAACGTTTACAACGAAACCTGCTACATTGACCCTTGTGATGATAGTTGCAATGATCGCACTTTGGATAATTACCAGCGTATGAACCCTGGGTCTTGGGAGCTTTAGCTTTTCTCGTTACTTTTCGATGCTTGACATTCTTTCTCTTTCACTTATTGATAGGTTCTTTGTTGGCTTCCTCCTGACAAGGTAGGTTGTCAATGGTATTGGTTCTAGCAGCGTTCTCAAGAGCTGAGTGGTTCGCGAGAGGTATGGATGGATAGTTGGCTGGCACAAAAGATTCAAAGGTGAGTGGGGCAATGCTAGAGACCTTCAAACTCATAAGTTTGATAGATAACAGAGATATCTCATACCTGATGGAATTAAAAGTCTTGAAGGGTAGTTGGGATACATTACCGATAAATAGGATTGCAAAGGCGGAAAACTAAAAACATTGCCTCTGGGATTCAATGAAAGAGGATGGTTGACAAGTGCCTTGGCTACTTTGGCATGAATTAGAGCATGCAACTCTTCTATGGATAAACTAACATATGCATAATGACCCGACATGATCCTGACATTCACAACACCAAATAATGAGATTCTAAACAATCGACATAATAATATATAGTGAGTAAAAGTTGGATTCCAAAAATCTTAACAAAAACGTTTGAACAATAATATTCAAGTAAGAACAAATCTAAAATCCGAACAAGATTTCAAATAGAACATTGAGACATTCAATTCGACTAATGGATGTGCATACACCGATCATCTGAGTTCAAGAAGAGAAGAAGGTGGCAATGTCCACGAGTGAAATCATACTTCACGATGATTTCGAATATACAACTGACTTTGCTATAAGAGTGAGGAATTTGATTCCAAAACATGAGAGAAAAAAAAAATTCTACTAAGAATAGTGATTTCAAGCGAATTCTTGATAAAGAATTAAGTAATCAATACTTAGTAATGATAATGGTGTGTGATGCAAAAGCACTAGAGAATAGTATAAATGAGACAGGAACTAAGCTTAACCATGACTATTTGCTCAAACACAAAATTCACCAAAAATTTCATGTATCCCAACTTATGATTTCGTGTGCACCCGAAATGATAAGTTGCCATACATGGTCCTCCAAGTGTGCTTCAAGTTTGAGTTTCTAGTCATAAAACAATGATGGTATGAAAAGAGTTGTTCACTAGGACTATGATTCCACAAGTGTGCGAGCAAAGATAGTGTGTTGCAAGTGTGTCGATTGGAGTGTAAGAATGAGGTGCCCGAATCTTGAGTTTATCTTTGGATCATGCCAAAAAGTCACTCCAATGTTCACCACTATAGGTTAGATCTACAACTTGGTGTCTTCATCTCCATAACTCGAAGAAGAAAGAAAGATAGAAATGAAAGTAGATAGAACAAACGATGTTACACAGGAATAATGATGTTGACAACCCTGCAAATTTTGTTCCCACTTAATATGACTCATAATTGTGTGACCGTCTAGTGTGTGAAACTAGGCTATAGACCAGACTCTAAATGCAGTCCTAGTTCACTATAACCATTGGCTCTGATACCAATCTGTCACACCCTCAAATTTACACTGCGGAGTTTTACCGCGAGGCGCATGACAAACCAGGATCCAAGTCAACGGTCACAATAAACGACAACTATATGATTTAAAACATTTTCAAACCATTTATTATATTTCAAAAGAGTTAACGAAATACAGCGGAAGCAATTTAAGTTTACATTTCCAAAATACCACCAGGAAATAGTAGGAGTTATGAAAACATTATTTGATAACCATGCATGACATTATGAGACGCTGTGGGACTCCAGTGCACCTAGACCAGCTGCTACCTTAGCTACCTGAGAAAACATGCTAAAGATTGTCAACATATAATGCTGGTGAGTTCACAGGTTTATGTTATCAAAAGTTCTTTTTCCAAAAGCCGGATTCACATACAATACTCATTAAGTGATGCTAGCTATACATCGTACAAGTTACTCAAGCATTTGAACCATTGCTGACCTTTTTGCCTCGTTTACGCTACCGTACATCACACGGTTCCGATGTCCAGAAAGGACAATATGCACCCGTCCAACCTCAAGTTGACCCGAGTGGGGTTTTGTCATACCCAAATAGATCTATCCACATTTCCCCCGCTATGTATCCACATATTCATGGTTCCCCTGTTAGGAGGACTTATGATGAAAGTCGCTTAGTACACAAGTAATGTTCTAGTATTTATGTAATCCATGAAGTTCAATGTTTAAAGTAGCATGTTTCTCCCCGATAGGAAAACAGTAAAAAGGGGCCGTGAAACTCACCTTAGGTTGCTTTGAGTTATAATCCAACTCCAAATGTGGAAATAGACGAATTGCTAATGATTCCCTATTTCAATGTTAAACTTTATAAGTATGTGTTCATGAATGTTCAACAAAACCTTTTGTCCAAAACTTCACATAACTCTATTGTTTTAGTGTGACTCAAGTGTGACCACGTATAGCAAGTTGAACCGACGACCCGTTGGTGAAAGTTTAGTTTTCATGTCAATACATACATTATACATAATCCACATATGTTTATGTATTCATACATATAGCATACAAGTCAACAAAACACTCTTTTAAACACAAATACCCACTTTCCCAATTCTGAGTTTTCTGGACAGATTTTGTGTTGTCAAAATGATTTTTGATAAAATACTAAATCAATTCATTTGACTCTCAAATTTTTACAGGGGATTTCCACAAGTTTATTCCTTCTGCCCATATTTTTATTTCATGATAAAAGCCTTCCAAAAATTTATGAAAAATTCCCAAACACAACAAGCTACCAAAACCGAGCTGTTTGCGACAGTTTAAGAGAAAATTCACTATAAATCAAACGTTTGTCCAAATGACCTGAATCCAGTTGTAAAGGCCTTAGATTTCATGTGTTTAGTTTCTCACCAAATTTCATAATCAGATGATTTTTAAAACTCAAGTAATGATATTTTAAAGTTGATCAAAATTTACTGTCCGAAATCAGCTTTGACATCCAAGTTTGTAAAATACAAAATAAATAGCTAGACTTATCCAAATTAAACAAATTTGGACTTTCTGAAAAGCTTACATCAGGTAGTGTATTTTAGAATCAAAAACTATAAATTTTAGATTCTAAATCATCAAGTTATCACCTAAACAAAATCGGATTTTGAATCTGCCAAGTATTTAACCTTTGATATAAACATGTTTACAAGACTTCTTTAAACCCAATCCTATCAAAACTCAACATAACGAAACATGTACAAACATCATATGATCAGTTTTTGTCCAAAATATAATTAACCAAGTTTAACATCAAAGTTTATATCAAGATTATCCAAGTTAACTAGCATAAATTTCCTAACATGCAACTTTATGTTTCAAGATCATCATATCATCATCAAATCAATTATAACCAAGTATGGATTTATTTTAGACATGTTATTATGTTTAACAATCAGATCATATCATAACTTTCACATAAACATAGCCAAAATATCAAGATAACAAGATTATACCTCAAGAACACAAGTTAGAATACTAGAAGAATGATCAAACAACTTCACCAAGCTTTTAATCTTTCTTCTTCTTGATTAGGATTGATTATGGAACATGAAAATCGAGTTTATGGTGATAAGGATCGATCAGATGAAGAGTTTTGATGAAAGTTTTGATCAAAATCGACTTTTTTTATAAAGAAATCTAAAGCTGGTCGAATAGGGCGTGGCCGCGGGCCGCGGAAGCAAGACTCCTTCCGCCCGCGCCACGCGGCCAGGTGTTTTTCCACCTACCACGCATTGGCCGCGGGCCGCGGAGTAATCTCTATCCATCTCCGCGGGGCGCGGGGACGACAGTTCCAGATTTTTATAACTTTATTTATATTATGTCATATTTATGTAATAACTATGCAATAATTCAATTATTAATCACTATAATAATAAATGTAAGTCTAAGTTACCAAACAAGGTATTCCTTGCAAATATTTTACCAGTCTCGGCTCAACCGAACTCGGTTACGTTAATTCACGAAGTTTCACATAATCACATATTTGCACATAATTTCACACAATTATGAAATAGTATATGTTTGTTATTATTTCACCAACGTTCGGGTTTTACTACTCACGCGTATATTACTCGATGATCCTACGAATCACCGGACTGACTCAACTAACCCAGTTAAGTTCATTTTACCAAATGTTTTACTAAGGTAGACTTAGGTAATTGTTAAGAAAGTTACCACGAATTTTCCGGTTGTCACATTATCCCCCTGTTGAAAGAATTTTCGTCCCGAAAATTATCAGAAGCCACTAGGAAAAAAAAATTCCAGTTGCTACATTATCCCCCAGTTAAAAGGAATTTCGCCCCGAAATTCTTTTCGAATTTTTCAGTTCCAAGATACAAGTTCAAGTTCAGGGAATAGATATCCAATTAAACAATCACAAGACGAAATCATGTCATACAACCTTAACGGGTTGTTCAGTATATAATTGCGTGGCACAACCCCAAACTGGTTGTCCATTGTATGTGCACAAAAGAATATTTGTCACACATTTATATATGTTATGGCACAACTCAATCTGATTGTCCATCTAAATGTGATTACCTGTCACTGTGCATTGTTTCAATCTGGATTTACTAACATTTGATAATTTTGAGTACAAGTTTTCGAATGGTTATGGGGAACAAATACATGTCCACCCCGAGATATGAAAAGGATGACAAACAGTACTCATAGCCAAATGAGTGTTAATGAATGTATGCAACTTGCATGATTAAAGATACTAGATGGTGGCATCCCATGCCGAAAGGCTAATTCTTGGATACGGATGCAAGCTAACTGCTCCATCTGGTCACTTTCGATAAAAGAATAGAATGTACGGACTTGGTTAGATAAATGGCAGATACTCAAACGAGACCCCAATTACTCGATGTTATTCAAAAGGTTATCTTCATCTGATATGTTGGCTTTAAGGTAACGTGCGACTCACTTAACCAATCCTAGTCAAGGGTATATGAACTTATATTAAAAGTTACTAGAGTTAGGTTAAAGCAATAAACTGAGAATGCCGGTTATCACATATACATAGATCTTTAAATGAACAAATAAGAACACCCTATATAATTTAAATAAAAGATTAAATGAGTAAATGATTTGAAAATAACAAAGATTAAAAGATGTAAAGAACTAGTGTTATCTATCGGTAAAGATTAAATACAATAAGTTTTATGGAAATAATATTTTATATTCTAACTAAATAATTAAAAATCATAATAAAATTAATAATTAGATGTGAAGGAATTTAAACGAAAAAATGTAATTTAAATAAAGATAAAATATAGGAAATAAAAAATAAATGAACATATAAAATGAAATTTAACTTTTGAAGCTTGCAATATTTTGAGTTTTATATAATAATTTTGTAAAGGTATAAAAATTTTTATTTGATATTTTTAAATAAATTAAATTGATTCAAATGTAATAAATATGTTTTAAATGGAATAAAAGTATAATTTTATAGTAAATATTAGAAACAGATTTATAATATTTGGAGAATATTTTGATAAAACATTTTCATTTTTATGTATATTTAAAACATATTTATTATTATTTATTAATAAAATAAATAACTTAAAGCTTAAAAATAGTAAAATATATGTCTTTTGAAATATAGAATTACAATAGTGAGATAAATTGATAAAAAATTTAGCCTTTAAATAACTAATTGGATTTACAGTGAATCAATTCATGAATAGCAAAAAAAATTGATTAAAGTATAAAATATATGATCTTTTAGAAAATAAATTTAGAGTTATAATATTTTAGGTTTAAGAAGGTTACTGATTTTTTTGTAAAATGTATAAAGTCCTATGTGTATTTTAAATAAATAAATCATGTTTGTTTGGACTAATTATGTTATTTAAGCAAAATAAATAATAATAAAAGAAAACATGGTGTGAGGATAAAACCTGGCTTTCTAGCCGGTTTAGGATTTATGGTTATAAGCCAGACCATTGAGCTGGCCCTATGTTTGCTAATAACTTGTTCCTAGAAAATATAAACCAAGTATAATAAGTAGGCCCAAATCTCCAACTACTATATTAGAAAATCTTAGAATTCTAAATCCAATGATTGAAACATTTAATGCTATTGAGAAACAAATTAAGCTTAGGGTTTAAATCAGTACATAAGAACAAACATGTTTGTGGTGATTCATTGAAGTTGCAGAATTTTGATCAATGGAATTGATGAAGATGACTAAGAATAACCTTGGTTATCAAAAAGATTCTGATCATGTAGGAATGATCAATTTATACTTAACACAACAATTGGGACAATTTGTATTTTTCGATTCATGAAAACTTTATGGTTTCGGTTATGGATTTAATTAATATTTAAAACTTAGGTTAAAATGTATAAAGTCGAGTTTTAACACCGGAATGATTGAAACGAGCATAAGCAGCGTTACTTCAATAATTTCTTAATGGATTTTGGTTATGGGTCGGGTTATATTATTTGGGTAAAGGAGAAAGAAGAAAAAGGGCGGTGGTGTTGGGCCAGATTCTAGTCAACCGGAGAGGATTGGGCCAATTTTGTTTTTTTTAAAAAAAACTCTAAGTATTTATATTAAAAATCTCATTTTTTAAATAATAATTTATCTATTTTAATAACTAAAATTATATTTTTATAAAAGAAAACATAAGAATATGATAATTTAATTAAATAATTTTCTTATTAAATTATAAATTGTAATATTATTTATAAAATTAACTTTCATAAACAAGATATTTATTGAAAGTAGAATTTTGAGTATGATTTTGTATTTTTTTTAATAATTTTTAACAAACAAAAATGATAAGTAAATAAATAAATAATGGAAGTGAATAAAAATAGGATTTTATTTGAATACATGAAAATTAAAAAGAAGAAAAATACTTAACTAGTTTTATGATGTTACAAAAGGTAACTTGTTAGTTAATTAATTCTTGACTATTAACCATGTGAAATTTATTTAGTTACTATTTAGTTTGAGATTGAATTGTGAAATTCATATTCGAGTTACAATCTTATATAAAAACTAAGATATATACATTTTAAATCACCTACTGAAACTTCAGTTAAGAGTTGTAATATTTATTCTTTACTTCGCGGTTATGCCTAAATGAGTGCTTTTTTGTCATTCAATGCATTAATAAAAAAAATCAAGATAACTAAACATGTGGAATAATAATTGAAATCTCAAACACATGATAGATTCATTTCATTTCAAACACGAACAATATAATTATTGGACAATAACCAATAACATTCATAACTATTTGGTTAGGACCTACTTAATTAAATATTTGGACATCCTGGACCACTGGAGCAACAAACACAAGCACTGCCACGACAAAATGATCTTACTATATCTTGCAGGCCTGGAACGTTATGGATGCAATCATTTGCACAGAGCAGATCATCACAGCCATGTTTATGGTCATAAGAATATCCACACCAACTGCCACCTGCTTGTCAATCAAAGTAATTAAATATGTAAAGCTATTTACATCATTCATAAAGAAAATAGCTAGGTTTCAACAATGAATTACCTTCTGCCTTGCATTCTAATTCGGGTCGGCCGGTAGAAATTATAGAAGTCATAAGATTTGAACATACGATGCAAACTAAGGTAAAATACATGATGCTTTTCTCCATTGGTAAACACTGGAATGTGAAATATTAATAATGTAATATGACCTTCACACTAGAATACGTTGGTATTTATAACATCAATTTACATGAATTAATATTTACTACTTTAAACTGCATCAATGCATGTTGTTACAAAATTTATTTAGTTTTAATTATAATTTAAGCAAGGTCATAGATTTCAATAAATGTCTAGGTAAAAAAAATAAGTTTCAACTAAAGTGGACGGGCTATGTGAAAATGGTTTAATAATATATTTAAGAAAAGGCTGAGATATATTGTGTTTAATAGTATTAGCTGGTCGAGTTTATAATCTAGATACCGATTGATGTAATTTTGGTTTGAAGAAACATATTTTTCAGAATCTCAAATGTATTGAATTTACAATCTAGATACCGATTGATGTGATTTCCTTTTGAACAACGGGCAAAACTACCAAAACTCAAACTTGGTAATTTTCTTTGGCTTTAAAATCTTGAAAAAAATAGACTACATATATAGATCAATTTGCATCATCGGTTATCAAAATAAGATGGACAAAATCTTTTTGGATTTTCAAAAGTTTATGCTAAAACACACCTAAACTCTTTTGAATTTTCTAATATGTTTTGTAGGAAAGTTAAGAAAGCTGTAAGTAGATATATAAAAACACAAGTTTTATTTTAATCTTCCGGTAATATTGAATAATGCATTCGCTTAAAAAATGGAACTCATGACTTACCAACAATCAAATAATTGCAATTACTTAACATTAAAAAAATAATGTTTATAAAATAAATAGTTTTGTTGTTTATAAAATATTGTCTTTTAAGCTCAAATAAAAATTGCTGCTCAAACTCTTTTCAAAACATATTTGAAATTTGAACCCCTTTTATGTAAAACCAAAATTTGTATAATATAATTAAGACATGCGATATTTTTAAAACTAATCCACTTTATTTAACCTAGCTAGTTAATTTATAAGTAAAAAAAATGCTCCATTGAATATAGTTTTAAAAGAATGATTTCAGTATGAAACCAATTAAATCCCACTTGTAAGAGTTATTCGTAAACGATTAATGCAATATTACTATAATCGTTAAAAACACAAAAAAAAAAAAAAAAACAATTAAAAAAACTTTACACTTTAACTAATCATCACAACTTGGTATTACTGAAATTATATTTCGTATCATAGAATTTTATTTATCGCAATTACAATCTAATATATTAATATTAAATCACCCACATGTAGAGATATAATTTTTATGTTTTTGTTTGTTTTTTTTTTTTTTTTTTTTGAAATACATCATAGATGACCAAGCAAAATAATTGGATGTTAAAGTGGACTCAAAATATACTGACAATATGGCCTTGGTCATCTTCTCCTTTCTTTCTTGTCACACCCTCAAATTCCACGTGCGGGGTTTTACCGCGAGGCGCGTGACACACCAGGATCCAAGTCAACGGTCACAATAAACAACACTATATGATAAAATACGTAAACCAAAAACATTAAGTTTCATAACATAACCCAAACAGCGAAAGCTTTTAAAATATTGATTACAACTTAACACAAGTGAATAAAGTATGAAATCATTAAAACATGAAACTAGAACCCTAGACGCCAAGTGAGACTCCGTGCGCCTAAGTCCGATGCTGCTACCTTAACGACCTAATAAAAACATACTAAAAATGTCAACATATAATGCTGGTGAGTTTACAGGTTTTTATGAAAAACAACTTAGATAGTTTCAAAGAATACTCCTGACCAAACCAAGCCATAAGTAAACCAACCAGATGAATACCTGTCACTACTACGATTGGAAAACCATTACTGGACACGAATACATGAATACAAGAATACATGAATACACCTGCCCGATTTCACGAATACAAGAATACAAGAATATTCTAAGAGACAACATGCACCCGTCTGACCTCCAGTCGACGAGTGGGGCTGGTCACGCCCAAATAGATCTATCTACATTTCCCCCATTGTGCAACCACCGCACATTCATGGTTTTCCCCGGGACTTTAACAAATCGTAAAGAAACCCAAAAGAATACCCAACACGTAATGAATTCATGAATACAAACACATGATTTCCTTTTAACAACCAATGCCTTCCTTGTAAGTTTTTATGAACACGAATACTTAGTAAAACATAGGTTTTATGAATCCCAAAATGTAGTTCAACACATCTTTCCTGAATACGAAAACGTTAGTTTAACACACGTTTAATGAATACGAATACCCAGCACGTTTTCTCCCCCGAAAATAAAACCAGTAGAAAGAGGGGCCGTGAACTCACCTTAGGTTGCGTTCTTCTTAATAAAACACAGACAAATGCAAACGACAGCCCTAGTATCGGCAACCTATCATTAAATGCATATGAGTACCCCGAACTATTGACCCGCAGGTCAATTAGTCCCCAAGTGTCCAGACCGTAACCATTATACGTTTGAAAATGTGTTTGAGTGATTACCAGACCAGACAAGACAAGACAAGACTCGACATCCCATTGGTGACCCGACATCCCACGTGTTATCCAAGAACGAGAAATCATGCAATTTCAAGCAAACATGTACTTAGTACGCATACTAGTTCACAAACTCTAACATATAGTTCATATATTGCATACACGAGTCCGAACGCGTGTCACTAGGTTATTAGAC
This sequence comes from Ambrosia x helenae, assembly GCA_030844895.1. Classification (NCBI taxonomy): domain Eukaryota; kingdom Viridiplantae; phylum Streptophyta; class Magnoliopsida; order Asterales; family Asteraceae; genus Ambrosia; species Ambrosia x helenae. The sequence continues at coordinate 9,572,859 of CM061230.1, read as the reverse complement.
ATGCAACGGGGTTCCTATCATATTCCTAGATGTCATTTCTTGTTTCGGGATGTCAAAACACACTTACAACAGCAAAACACACGATTAGGAATCAAACATGCAATTGGGAAATTCAACTAGCAATTAGGAAAGTCAAACAGGCGAGTAGGGGTGTAATCACTAGTTAGAACTGGAGAGTAGAGTGTAATCACTAGTTACAACTGGCGAGTAGAGTGTAATCACTAGTTACAACTGGCAAGTAGAGTGTAATCACTAGTTACAACTAGCGAGTAGACTTCCTACTCGCCCCCCTGTAGACTTAAGCCACTTTTTCGCGCGTTTAACCCTCTAAATCAGATCCGAAACATGTAAAAACACCCAATATCCAACCCAAATCATTAAGCAACCTATTCCCAGCAAAAAAACCCCAATTTATCATCATTCTAACAACTCCAAATGCAAGCGTTTTCCCAAAATAGCATATTATTATGTAAACATCACATCAACATGCAATACACCACATAGAACACATAATGAAGGACTAGACTTGTTTAGAAACTGTTTTAATAGGTTTTCAAAGACACAAACATTTAGAAATCAAGTCTGGACCTTTAGGGAGCAAAACAATAACTTTACAAAGGTTTGGAATGAAGAACACACCTTGGATTTTGCTAAAGAATGATGTATGATCTTGTAAAGGTGATTTCAAGGTCAAAAACGTGTTACAGAGGTTAGATATGGCGTGGAATAGCTTTGGGGTGTGTTAGGGTTTCAACAATGATGTTTGGGAGCATAAGGGTGGTATTTATAGGCGTTTCTAGTCGTCAGGAAGGTGTCAGGCGAGTAGCATGCTGTTATAGGCGATTAAGGTTCCTACTCGCCTATAAAACTAGAGAGTAGGGCCTAATCGCTAGTTCTAGTAGCCTATAAACCAGTGAGTACGTGTAAATGCATGTTGTAATTGCCTATAAACTAGTGAGTAGGAAACTAGTGAGTAGGGCATAAATGCATGTTGTAATCACCTATAAACTAGTGAGTAGGCGTAAATGCATGTTGTAATCACCTATAAACTAGTGAGTAGGCGTAAATGCATGTTGTAATAACCAGTATGTGATTTTGGGTTTTTGGCGTGTTAAACACTATTTTAACACATATAAGCACGTATTCACATACCGACAAGTCATATAATGGTTATAAACACATAATGCACGATAACTAACACGTTTACATTCGTTCACCAATTCCCGGGACTCTAGACTTGCGTGTGTGCGTTAAATCCGACAACTCTACAAAAAACCAATCCTTGTTCACATGGTTATGGATCGACTCCCAATGATCCCGTGGATCACTGTAACGACTCCCGATGATTCCCGGAACCATCATAACGACCCAACTGACCCCGTTAAGTGTGATGTATGCATGACTCGCTAAGGTAGACTTACTAGATTTACAAAAGTTATTAACCGGAGTTCGTCGGATGTCACATCGTCCCCCTGTTGAAAGAATTTTCGTCCCGAAAATTGCCCGAAACCGAAAAGGAAGCGATGAAGAAAAAGAAAACTTTTTCGGTTATCACATCATCCCCCTGTTGAAAGGGATCTCGTCCCGAGATCCGCTTCGCTTCAACAGTGACGAGTGTCGACCAGAGTATACACTTAAATGACGGATGAAGTTCCATAGATTCCATCCAGTCCCTTCAATCCCACAAGAACCCCGGTCCACACATGAACCGTAATGAATTCGAAAGGTAAGGAGAATTACACGCACACGCAACCCTACACGAAACTCTGAATGAATTGAAAACCCCAACTAAGGACAACAAAATAGATAGCGTGAAACAAATGCTACAACTAGCCATAAGACTAATCATCCCCAATTGGAGACGCGATGAAGACCCTTGTGATCGGTATAAACGACGCACCGGGTACCGTCCAAGTAATATCTACATGTCTCCGACCACATGCCGACGAATCCATGATAACTAAGTCTAACCACAGACAATGCTTAATGAACATGAAACCTCTAACGGTGCAGAATTCAAAATGAAACCAAAGCGTAGCGATTCGCAAGAAAGGAACATATCGGTAACAGTGTCAGGATCCAACTGGTTCTCCCTTGCACCAATGACGTAAGCTCGAGCATTCTGGCCGCCACCTCTTATGCCTCGACAACCCTGGTCCGTTCCAGCCTCACCTTGAACCAATTTTGGGCAATTTCGCTTGAAATGCCCCGCCTCACCACAATTGTAACAACCTTGCTTTCCTGGAGTTCCCTGAGGAGCAGGAGCAGGAACAACAGCCTGAATTGGTTGTGGCTGTAGAGCAACCCTGCAATCCTTAGCATGATGACCAACTCTTTGACACCGATGGCAGCGAAACTTATCACAATCGCCCACGTGATGAAATCCACACTGATTACACTTCGGGAGCTTCCCAGTATACCCTCCCTACCTCTAATCAGATGATGAACCTATCGCTTCAGACTTCCTCTTGCGGCCCTCAGAAACCTTCATAGCTTTTTGGTTGGTTAACTTATGAGCCAACCTAATTGTGCCTTGAAGAGTAGCACAGTCATTTGCAGTCACCAACCCACGAATCCCAGGTACAAGCCCAACCACATAAAACTCAATCCTCCTATATTCTGGTGTTGCCAAATCTGGACACATCAGTGCCAACTCATGGTGCCTAGCGGTATATTCTTCAATCTCAGATCCCAACATAGCATGGTTCCACATCTCATGTTCCAACCTCTTGATCTCATCCCTGGGACAATACTCACTCTTTAGTCGAAACACAAACTTTGTCCAAGGCATAGCATTTGCCTCAGCCAATCCAACCTCCTGATAATATTATTCCACCATGTCAAAGCACGATTCTCGAAGGTTTCCGAAGCATACTTCACATGATCCACAGCTGGACAATTACACATAGCAAAAGCAGACTGAATCTTCTCCAACCACTGAAGCAGTCCAACTGCTCCCTCGTTCACATGGAAGTTATGAGGCTTACAATCCATGAACATTTATAGGTGCACACAGGTGGAGGTGGGTTGACAGCGGCACCACCAAGAGTCTGTTGCGCAGCCTGAAAAGCAGCCAACACAACATTCAACTGTTGCTGCATCATTTGGTTCAGTTCATCCTGCGTCAGGGTGAAGTTACCACCACCTCGACCCCCGCCTGTGCGACCTCCACGACGACCACCGGTACGTCCTCCGCCACGTCCAGACATCTTCTGCCAAGAATAAGAATGAAACACTCAGATCTATCACCAACTCATAACCATAAGAAACCAAAAGGAGACAAGGATTGGGTTCCAGCGTGACCATTGATCCAAACACGAAATTCACCAGGTCTTCCATGCATTTCAACTTATGATTTCGTGTGCAGCCGAAATGATAAATTGCTCTACATGGTCCTCTAGGTGTGCTTCGGGCCTGAACCTCAAATCACCTGATACCCACAACTTGGGAAGAAACAACCAACTCAAAGAAATTTCCAAGTGACCCATCACTTAGAGGTGTACCACAACACTTAATCCCCAAGGGAATGATAGAGTAGAGATAGAAATAACCAAGGATAAGATGGGCAATCTGATACTGTGTGATGAGGATACCGACACCCAAACAAGGTTAGTATGTTTACCCAAAGACTCGACTCATATGTATGTGACCGTCTAGTGTGTGCGAGACTCGGCTATAGACTAGACTCTACATGCAGTCCTAGTTCACTATAACTATTGGCTCTGATACCAATCTGTCACACCCTCAAATTCCACGTGCGGGGTTTTACCACGAGGCGCGTGACACACCAGGATCCAAGTCAATGGTCACAATAAATACACTATATGATAAAATACGTAAACCAAAAACATTAAGTTTCATAACATAAACCAAACAGCGGAAGCTTTTAAAATCTTGATTACAACTTAACAAAAGTGAATAAAGTCTAAAATCATTAAAACATGAAACTAGAACCCTAGACGCCAAGTAGACTCCGTGCGCCTAAGTCCGATGCTGCTACCTTAACGATCTGAGAAAAAACATGCTAAAAATGTCAACATATAATGCTGGTGAGTTCACAGGTTTTTATGAAAAACAACTTAGATAGTTTCAAAGAATACTCCCGACCAAACCAAGCCATAAGTAAACCAACCAGATGAATACCTGTCACTACTACGATTGGAAAACCATTACTGGACATGAATACATGAATACGCCTGCCCGATTTCACGAATACTAGAATACAAGAATACTCTAAGAGACAACATGCTCCAGTCCGACCTCCAGTCGACGAGTGGGGCAGGACACGCCCAAATAGATCTATCCACATTTCCCCCGTTGTGCAACCACCGCACATTCATGGTTTTCGCCGGCACTTTAACAAATCGTATAGCAACCCAAAAGAATACCCAACACGTAATGAATTCAAGAATACAAACACATGATTTCCTTTTAACAACCAATGCCTTCCTTGTAAGTTTTTATGAACACGAATACTTAGTAAAACATAGGTTTTATGAATCCCAAAACGTAGTTTAACACATCTTTCATGAATACGAAAACATAAGTTTAACACACGTTTAATGAATACGAATACCCAACATGTTTTCTCCCCCGAAAATAAAACCAGTAGAAAGAGGGGTCGTGAACTCACCTTAGGTTGTGTTCTTCTTAAGAAACCACAGACAAATGCAAACGACAGCCCTAGTATCGGCAACCTATCATTAAATGCATATGAGTACCCGATCTATTGACCCGTGGGTCATTAGTCCCCAAGTGTCCAGACCGTAACCATTATACGTTTGAAAATGTGTTTGACTGATAACCAGACCACACAAGACAAGACAAGACTCGACATCCCATTGGGGACCCGACATCCCACTTGTTATCCAAGAACGAGAAACCATGCAATTTCAAGCAAACATGTACTTTGTACGCATACTAGTTCACAAACTCTAACATATAGTTCATATATTGCATACACGAGTCCGAACACGTGTCACTAGGTTATTAGACATGCCACGGGGTTTCTATCATGTTCCTAGATGTCATTTCATGTTTTGGGATGTCAAAATACACTTACAACATCAAAACACACGATTAGTAATCAAACATGCAATTAGGAAAGTCAAATAGCAATTAGGAAAGTCATATATTTCAATAAATGTCTAGGTAAAAAAAATAAGTTTCAACTAAAGTGGATGGGCTACGTGAAAATGGTATAATTAAGAAAGCCTGAGATATATTGTGTTTAATAGTATTAGTTGGTCGAGTTTATATCCTACTTACATACATTGCATGTCACACCCTCAAATTCCACATGCGGGGTTTTAACCGCGAGACGCGTGACACACCAGGAGCCACTAACCCTGCAATCACCGGTACTAATCCGGCAATGCAATCCTCCTATATTCAGGCGTCGATACTCCCGGGCAGATCATTGCCAACTCATTGTGCCTGATAGTGTACTCCTCGATTCCAGAACCTACCATCTTGTGATTCCACCACACTTGTTCCAATCTCTTAACTTCCTCACGTGGACAGTACTCGTCTTTCAACTTAAACACAAAATCCGCCCAAGGCATAGTGTTGGCCTCCCCTAGGCCAAGTGTCTGTGTGGTGGGATTCCACCACGTCAGAGCGGGTCCCTCAAACGTCCCCAAAGCAAACTTCACCCAATCACCCTCTGGGCACTCACACAAAGCAAACACTGATTCGGTCTTCTCTAACCACCTTAGCAACTCTACGGCTCCCCCAGTACCTTGGAAATTGATCCAAACACGAAATTCACCAGGTCTTCCATGCACTTCAACTTATAATTTCGTGTGCACCCGAAATGATAAATTGCTCTACAAGGTCCTCTAGGCGTGCTCTGAGCCTGAACTTCAAATCACCCGATACCCACAACTTAGAAGAAACAGTCCATACGAAGGAATTTCCAAGTGACCCATCACTTAGGACTGTACCATAACACTTAATCCTGAAGGGAATGATAGAGTAGAGACAGAAATAACCAAAGATAAGATGGGCAATCTGATACTGTGTGATGAGGATACCGACACCCCGACAAGGTTAGTATGTTTACCAAAAGACTCGACTCATATGTATGTGACCGTCTACTATGTGCGAGACTCGGCTATAGACTAGACTCTACATGCAGTCCTAGTTCACTATAACCATTGGCTCTGATACCAATCTGTCACACCCTCAAATTCCACATGCGGGGTTTTACCGCGAGGCGCGTGACACACCAGGATCCAAGTCAACGGTCACAATAAACAACACTATATGATTAAATACATAAACCAAAAACATTTAATTTGATAACATAAACCAACAGCGGAAGCTTTTAAAATCTTGATTACAACTTAAACAATGGTAAATGAAGTCTGAAATCATCTAAAACATGAGACTAGAACCCTACATGCCAAGTGAGACTCCGTGCGCCTAAATCCGATGCTGCTACCTTAGCGACCTGAGAAACCATGCCAAAAAGAATGTCAACATATAATGCTGGTGAGTTCACAAGTTTTTAAGTAAAACGTTTCATGAGTTTTGAAAGAACTATCATGTTACTACTGAATGATGAAGACACTTGCTAGACGTTTGAACTTTACCATGACGTTACCCTGAATGAGCCCTTCGACGAACTACCGCTTACCACGGTTAACGAACTACCAAATTCATGGTCAACGAACTACTACTTCATAGTCAACGCACTACCGCGTTACGGTCAACGAACTACCGTATCCACGATTAACGAACTACCACATTAACGGTTAACGAACTGCCACAACATTGGCCACATGAATATAGAACATAAACGAACCGTACAACCAACCCCAGTATAAGGAGACAAGGATTGGGTTCAAGCATGTCCATTGATCCAAACACGAAATTCACCAGGTCTTCCATGCATTTCAACTTATGATTTCGTGTGCACCCGAAATGATAAATTGCTCTACATGGTCCTCTTGGTGTGCTCCAAGCCTGAACTTCAAATCACCCGATACCCATAACTTAAAAGAAACAGTCCACACGAAGGAATTTCCAAGTGGCCCATCACTTAGAACTGTACCATAACACTTAATCCTGAAGGGAATGATAGAGTAGAGACAGAAATAACCAAAGATAAGATGGGCATTCTGATACTGTGTGATGAGGATACCGACACACCGACAAGGTTAGTATGTTTACCAAAAGACTCGACTCATATGTATGTGACCGTCTAGTGTGTCCGAGACTCGGCTATAGACTAGACTCTACATGCAGTCCTAGTTCACTATAACCATTGGCTCTGATACCAATTTGTCACACCCTGAAATTCCACATGTGGGGTTTTACTGCGAGGCGCGTGACACACCAGGATCCAAGTCAACGGTCACAATAAACAACACTATATGATTAAATACGTAAACCAAAAACATTTAATTTGATAACATAAACCAACAGCGGAAGCTTTTAAAATCTTGATTACAACTTAAACAAAAGTAAATGAAGTCTAAAATCATCTAAAACATGAGACTAGAACCCTAGACGCCAAGTGAGACTCTGTGCGCCTAAATCCGATGCTGCTACCTTAGCGACCTGAGAAACCATGCCAAAAAGAATGTCAACATATAACGCTGGTAAGTTCACAGGTTTTTAAGTAAAACGTTTCATGAGTTTTGAAAGAACTATCATGTTACTACTAAATGATGAAGACACTTGCTAGACGTTTGAACTTTACCATGACATTACCCTGAATGAGCCATCCTACGAACTACCGCTTACCACGGTTAACGAACTACCAAATTCATGGTCAACGAACTACTACTTCATAGTCAACGAACTACCGCGTCATGGTCAACGAACTACCGTATTCACGATTAACGAACTACCACATTAACGGTTAACGAACTGCCACAACATTGTCCACATGAATATAGAACATAAACGAATCGTACAACCAACCCCAGTATAACATGATCTTTTCAAACAGAAGTACTAGGCATGTTTCTCCCCCGAAAACAAAAACAGTGTGAAGTGGGGTCGTGAAACTCACCTTAGGTTGCGTCTTCAGCTAAAATGTAAACCGATACGTGTGTGATAATCCCAACTAGTGGTGACCTATCATAAGATGTGTGTGAGATATTAGACTAATAACCCGACAGGTTCATTAGTCCCCAAATGTCCAGTCCATGACCATTATACATTTGAAAACATGTTTGACTGATAACTAGACTACACAAGATAAGACCCGACATCCCATTGGTGAACCGACAACCTACGCATTAGCCAAGAATGAGAAATCATGCGATCACAAGCAAACCTGCACTTAATACGCATACTAGTTCACCAAATCTTTCATATAGTTCATATATCGCATATACGAGTCCAAACGCGTGTTACCAGGTTATTAGACATGTCACGGGGTTCCTAACATGTTCCTAGGTGTCAAACCATGCTCTGGGATGTTAAAATATACATATAACAGCAGTACACGCGATTAGGAATCAAACATGCAATTAGGAAAGTTAACTGGTGATTAGGATGGTCAAACTGGTGATTAGGATTGTAGTCACATGTGTTGCATGCGATTAGGCTATCACACATGCATTTAGGATCAAACTAGTGATTAGGATTGTAATCACATGTGTTACATGCGATTAGGGGTCTACTCGCCTGTTTTAACATGTGAGTAGCCCCTAATCTCCCCTGCTATAGGCGAGTAGGATTCCTACTCACCCCCTACAGGTCTGTTCTACTTTTTCGCTCGTTTAACCCTCCAAATCAGATCCGAAACATGTGGGAACACCCAATATCACACCCAAAACATTTATCAACCTATTTCAAGCAAAAACCCCCAAATTATCATCATCCTAACAGCCCCAGATGCAAGTGTTTCCCAAAATAGCATATTTATCATGTAAACATCACATCAACATGCAAAACTTGCCCTAAATAGCAAATATCCAGATTTCATCACATAACAAGGTTGTCCAACATTATCCTATTGTTCTAGCATCATCCTAGAGCAAAACCTAACCTTATGCAATCATCCAAACACATCAAATCTCCTTAAATCTTCCTAAATCATCCAAACGGGTCAAAAGGCGTATTATTCTCAAAACACAGTCCTAAACTCCCAAATTCATAGATTAACATCATAATAATCCATTTAGGTCAAAAACATGTCAAACATACAAGAACAATCATGTTTTATAAATAAAAATCCTATCTTTGCATGAATACATCACATAGAACAAGCATAAAGGTTTAGGTTTGTTTAGAAACTGATTTTAATGGGTTTTCAAAGACATAAACATTTAAAAACCAGGTCTGGACCTTTAGGGAATAAAACAAAATCACTACAAAGGTTTGGGATGAAAACACACCTTGGATTTGCAAGATAATGAGGTGTAAGACTTGGAAAGGTGGATTCTTGAGCAAAAATGTGTTCCAGAGGGTGTTTATGGGTTGAGAGAGGTTACGGGACGTCTAGGGTTGCACAAATGATGTTTTACAAGTCAAGGGTGGTATTTATAGGTGTTTATAGTCGTCAGACATGTTACAGGCGATTAGGGTGCTGCAACAGGCGATTAGGAGTGTAATCGCCTGTTGTAACACGTGATTAGGGCCTAATCGCTGCTAGTAACATGCGAGTAGGCTAAATGCATGTTGTAATCACCTATAAACTAGTGAGTAGGGTGAATGCATGTTGTAATCACCTATAAACTAGTGAGTAGGGTAAATGCATGTTGTAATCACCTATAAACTAGTGATTAGGGTAAATGCATGTTGTAATCACCTATAAACTAGTGATTAGGGTAAATGCATGTTAAACACTATTTTAACACATATAAGCACGTATTCACATACCGACAAGTCACATAATGATTATAAACACATAATGCATGATAACTAACATGTTCACATTCGTTCACCAATTCCCGGGACTCGAGACTTGCGTGTGTGCGTTAAACCCGACGATTCTACAAATCACCAATCCTATGGTTATGGACCGACTCCCAATGATCCCGTGGATCATTGTAACGACTCCCGATGATTCCCGGAACCATCCCAAGGAATCAACTAACCTAGTTATGTAATGTATGCACGATTCGCTAAGGTAGACTTATTGATTTATTAAAAATTGTTAACCGAAGTTTGCTGGGTGTCTGATGTGTTGCAAAACACATATAATTTCCTGTGTAGTTTGTAGTAATTTTCGAGTGCTTTTATTAGTATGTTATTAGTTTTAGGCTTGTACCTGTCCATTTTATTTATTTTAGCGTTTAATTAAATTTTTATTAGTTTTGAGTCGTTTTTATTATTTATTTATTTATTTTATTATTTTATAGGTGTTTGGAGAAAATGGGCTTAAAACGAAATAATTTTAATCGAGACACCGACACTTGGGAGCAGTGTTCATGGACATTAGAGCGTAGACGAGAAACTTTGGTCGAGCCAAGAACACCTGAGATGCGAGCTTGGGCTATACTACTACTAATAATAATAATAAATATAATAACTATAATAATAGACAAATGGACCTTTAGTCCAACTTCCATTACTTACAAAACAAAAAAGAAAATAAAAAATAGGGCCCAATGGGAAAACCCTACAAAAAAAGAACATATTATATAATTGATGCATACTGATCGAAGTGGGGAGACATCTGAAGAAAGCGGCGCACGGAGAATACTTTCACAATACTACATCCGCTAGAAGACGAAATAAGGGAAGCAAACTTTAGGAGACTGCACGTGAATTTTGAAGAAAGGAATATTAATTTTGAAGGGGTTGAAGGCCAGGAGGCTTGGTACAAGATTAAAGGCTCGGGTTTGATCACTAAACGTTATAGTTTTTTTATATTTATTTACTCCGTGTTCATAAATATTTAGACCATGAGTTTGTGTTATTTTGAACCTATGTTTTTATATTTTTCCATGACCATGATTGGCTAACTTTTTAGTGCTACCTAGGTATTGATGACGGGTGACAATTGACTAATAATTTTCGGGTTAGATTTATATAATGTTTTGGTTAATGTTTTGGTAAAGGTTTTCTAATAAGGTTTCTTTTGTATATGCGTGCTTAATATCTAAATATTAATTTTTGTTTCGCTTAATTCTAGTTTAATAGATTTTGTATCTTTTGATCTAGGATTTTGTTAGTATCTTAGACTTAGTGTTTTTGATATATTTTGAGGTTGCTAGACGTAGTAAACCCTAGAAACAATTTAATTAATTATTTGGTAATTTAGCATTCTACCACCTTTGAGACCGAGAGGAGATTAGGTGTCAGTGTGTCTAGCTTGGTAGGTATTCGGGACCGTGGTCTGCACGAGAGTGAGTCACTCCTAGCGTGCCTGTTTTGTTAGCATCCTGTGTTAGAAACTTGTTAGAATAACTATCCCTTGCATCCCTTACACATCCCGGATGTATTGTTTCTGAGGGGGCCGAGAGGACATTCAGATTTAGGATACCTTAGCATAGTTTGGAGAGACCGAGAGGTGATCCGAACCCGAGACCGGTGAGTTTACACACTTCCCTAGATTCAGTATTGCGACATGTTGGAGAATGATTCGCGTTCCAGTGTTGGTCTAGTTTAGTGTATCTTAAGATCCCGGTAACCAAAACCCATTTATCCAATCCCGAGAGCTATAAGTCAGTCACCTTGATTCTTACCTAGGTAGCCATTTTCTCATTATTTGATCTCTTCCAGTTCTACTTGTTCGTTTGCTTTGTTTGCATTTTATTTAATTTAATTTTATATTTTTCTTTTTAGTAGTTAATTAAATCATCATCACTTTAATTTATTAGACTAGGACTCGACGAAAGCTTAGTACCGAGAGCCGCTATTACAGTGTCCACGGTTCGATACTCGGACTTATTTACTTTACTACTTTCGACCGGTACACTTGCCGGTAGTGTGTGGTTTAGTGGGTATTTCCCATTTAAAACTTGTCTTGAAAGTAATTGGACTTAAAATATATTTATCACACATTTTACGCATCAAGTTTTTGGCGCCGTTGCCGGGGACACTATTGCGATTTCGAGGACGGCCCGAGTCGGGGATTTAGTCACTTTTACTGCTTTTATTTTTATTATTATTTTTAATTTTTAATTTTTTTTTTTACTTAAATTTATAAAAAAAATAAAAAATAAAAAAATCAATATTTATATATATATATTTTGTTTTGCTTTGTGTGCTTGCTTGCTTATTAGTTTGTGTGCTTAGTCTTTCTTTCGGCGTGTGTGTGATTAGTGCTCTTTCCACTCCCTTTTTCAGTGTATGCACACACGTTCCTCGGGCCCACCTGATATTACACCATTCTCTGAGCCCGAACGAGAGTTCCACCGTCGCTTACGCCAGCCACAGGTACCTCTTTCTGATCTTGATTCTGTTTTAGTTATGGCTGACACTAGGACTGTTCATGAGCACATTAGTGATTCACCCACCACCGTTCGCTCTAGCATCACTCTTCCCACTGTCGAGGCGAACAACTGGACCATCCCACCTACTCTGATTAACACCATTTCCCACTCGGTTCAGTTTCATGGATTGCGTGATGAGGATCCGCATGCTCATCTGACTAGGTTTGGTAGGGTCTGTAGCACCTTCCAGCTGAATGGCGTTACTGAGGACGCCATTAATCTTCGGTTGTTCCCATTTTCTCTCGCTGATCAGGCCACTGTTTGGTTAGACTCCCTCCCACAGGGAGCCATTACCACCTGGACTGATCTTCAGACCAAATTCCTTCAGAAGTACTTCTCCCCAGCTAAGACTGCTCGTCTTAGGAACCTCATTTATGCTTTCACTGAGCAGCCGGGGGAGTCTTTTTACGAGACCTGGGACCGCTTCAAGGGACTTCTGAATAAGTGCCCTAGTCATGGTCTTGAGGAATGGAGGGTCATTGAGAAGTTCTATAACGGAGTTTCTAATGCGACTAAGAGACTCCTTGACTCCACAGCAGGCGGTAACATGATGAAAACTAAAACCGCTGCTGCTTGTCTCGAGATGATAGAGGATCTTGCCTCTAGCACTTATATTGAGCCTGGCTCTGGGGGCGTTACTGCTGCCCCCGCTGGTATTCATTCCGTAGATTCTAGCATAGCCTTGTCTGCCCAGGTAGAGTCCTTAGCGAAAATGATGAAAGACATTCAAGTTAAGATTTCTGCTAAGTGTGAGGTGTGTAGAGGTGGGCATGATACGATTGATTGCCCCGTAGAATCTGAGGAGGAGTTGAGTTTTATGCAGAACCAGGGACGAGGTTGGCAGCCACGCCAGTCCTCAAACTGGAGGAGCGGGGGTCCTCCTGGATTCCAGCCCCGCCAGAGTCTGTTTCAGGCCCCTGCTGATGGGCAGAGTAGTGGAGAGTCTAAGTCTGAGATGAGTGAGTTTCTTAAGAAAAGTGAGGAGAGTCAGAGTAGAACCAATAAGCTCTTAGAAACTCTAGTTATGCAGGGTGAAGCTAGGCATCAGGAGCAGCAGAAAAAGAACCAGGAGTTTGAGTTGATGTTTAGGAATCAGGGTTCCACCATTCAGAGTCTAGAGAGGACAGTAGGAGAGATGGCTAGTAGGATGACTGAGAGGCCCGCAGGATCATTCCCTAGTAGTACCCAGGTTAACCCAAATGCCACTGCTAAGGCAGTGACTACTAGGAGTGGTAGAGGGAAGGAAGTTGAGAAACCAGTTGAGGTAGAGGAACTGGTTGATGAGGAGATTGAGGTGGAGACTCCTGCTGGCGATGTGCACCCTAGGCTGCGCCCAGCAAATACAGCACAGACAGAGGAGCCTCCTAAGGAAAAGGTAGTTGAGAGGAAGTTTGGTAGAATTCCTTATCCCACTAGGTTGATTGAGCAGAAGTATGAGAAGGAGTATGGTCACTTCCTTGATTTGTTTAAGCAACTCAAGGTGAATCTTCCATTTGTTGAGGCATTACAGCATATGCCTAAGTATGCTAAATTCTTGAAGGACCTCCTGTCCAACAAGAAGAAGCTTGAGGAGATTTCTACAGTGACTTTGAGTGAGAAGTGTTCTGCGGTGGTTCAGAACAAACTGCCCCAGAAGATGACAGATCCGGGTAGTTTTACTATTCCTTGCTTGTTTGGTAGTTCGTCTGTGAGTCATGCATTGGCTGACCTTGGTGCTAGCATTAATTTGATGCCTTATTCGATTTACTCTAGACTAGGCCTTGGTGATCCGGTCCCTACCCGCATGAGCATCCAGTTAGCTGATAGGTCGGTTAAGTTTCCTAGGGGGATTGTAGAGAATGTCTTGGTGAAGGTGGACAAGTTCGTATTTCCAGTTGATTTTGTGATCCTTGACATGAAGGAGGATGAGAGAGTTCCGTTGATTCTAGGACGCCCATTTCTTGCTACCGCTAAGGCATTGATCGATGTCTGTGACGGTAAGCTTACGCTTCGTGTAGGGACTGACACCGTGACTTTCGGTGTGAAGGAGTCTATGCAGCACACCGGTGCTCAGGATGATACTTTGTACTTCCTAGACTCTTTTATGTCTCATGTTGGTCAGAGTTTGAGTGATTTTTGTAGGGGTAGTTCTGAGATAGATTCTGTTGACGAGAGTTGGGAGGACCAGGGGATAGAGATGATGACTTATCCGTTAGGACAGAGCCCTAGGTCTAGTGATAGCCCCATTGAGTCTGTGGAGAGTGTAGCTCTTGAGAGAGATGAGCCCGTCGAGAGGCCATCGGTAGAGACCCCACCGTCCTTAGAGCTTAAGGAGTTGCCCGATCATATTGAGTATGCGTTTCTGGATGAGGAGTCACGTTTGCCCGTCATCATTTCATCAGATTTGACGGCGGAGGAGAAGAAGAAGTTGTTAGATGTGCTTAAGGAACACAAGCATGCCATCGCTTGGAAGCTTGTGGACATTGAGGGTATCCACCCTTCCTTTTGCACGCATAGGATTCTGTTAGAGGATGGCTCTAAGCCCGTGGTGCAACCTCAGCGGAGGTTGAACCCGAACATGCAGGAGGTGGTGAAGAAGGAGGTGTTGAAGCTACTTGACGCCGGCCTTATTTACCCCATTTCTGATTCACCATGGGTTAGTCCAGTCCATGTTGTCCCTAAGAAGGGAGGGATGACAGTTGTGACTAATGAGAGATGTGAGTTGATTCCTATGCGTACTGTCACAGGTTGGAGGGTGTGTATAGATTATAGGAGGCTGAATGAGTCCACCAGGAAGGACCACTTTCCCCTTCCATTCATTGATCAGATGCTCGAGCGTTTGTCAGGACAACAATTTTATTGCTTCCTTGATGGTTTCTCAGGTTATTTCCAGATCCCCATTGCACCAGAGGATCAGGAGAAAACCACGTTCACATGCCCCTATGGGACTTTTGCGTATCGTCGCATGCCCTTTGGACTGTGCAACGCTCCTGCTACTTTTCAGAGATGTATGGTGGCTATTTTCCATGATATGATAGAGAGCTCCATGGAGGTGTTTATGGATGACTTTTCAGTTTTTGGGAGCTCTTTTGATCACTGTTTAGGGAATCTTGAGAGGATGTTAGCCAGATGTGAGGAGACGAAGTTGAAGTTGAACTGGGAGAAGTGCCACTTCATGGTGAAGGAGGGCATAGTGTTAGGCCATAAGATTTCACGAGCGGGGATAGAGGTTGATAGAGCTAAGGTAGAGACTATTACGCGTTTACCCCCGCCGACTTCTGTGAAGTCTGTTAGGAGTTTTCTAGGTCATGCAGGTTTTTATCGTAGGTTCATTAAGGATTTTTCTAAGATTGCTAGACCGATGACTCAGCTCCTAGAAAAGGATAGGCCTTTTGAGTTTAGTGAGGAGTGTGTGAGAGCATTTGAGACTCTGAAGGAGAGGTTAGTTAGCGCCCCGATTCTGGTGGCCCCCGATTGGAGCTTGCCGTTCGAGCTCATGTGTGACGCGAGCGATTTCGCGGTTGGGGCCGTTTTAGGACAGAGACACAATAAGCATTTCCACCCGATTTATTATGCTAGTAAGACACTTAATGATGCACAGGAGCACTACACTACCACTGAGAAAGAGCTCCTGGCGGTGGTTTATGCTTTTGATAAGTTTAGGTCCTATCTTGTTTTGTCTAAGACCATCGTTTACTCTGATCACGCGGCTTTGAAGTTTTTGTTTAGTAAGAAAGATGCTAAACCGCGTTTGATTCGGTGGGTCTTGTTGCTTTCTGAGTTTGACATAGAGTTGAGGCAGAAGAGTGGCGCCGAGAACGTGGCGGCCGATCATTTGTCTCGTTTAGAGCACCCGGAGAGTAGGTCGAGTGAGGATAGAGATATTGGGGATGCCTTTCCCCATGAGTTCTTGTGTGTGTTGACAGCTAAGGAGGATGAGTTGCCTTGGTTCGCCGATTTTGCGAACTATCTTGCTGATGGATTCCTGAGGGGGGACCTAACGTACCAGCAAAAGAAGAAATTCTTTGCGGACGTTAAGCATTACCTTTGGGATGATCCTTATCTTTTTAGGATAGGCTCGGACCAAGTGGTCCGTAGGTGTGTTGATGGTAGGGAGTTGAGAGATGTGTTGAGGCATTGTCACGAGGGCCCTACGGGAGGCCATCATGGAGTTTTGTTGACCGCGAGGAAGGTGTTTGACGCGGGTTTCTATTGGCCGACCATCTTTAAGGATGCGGCCACATTTGTGAGGAGTTGTGATAGGTGCCAAAGGGTTGGCAACATCTCGTCCCGGGATGAGATGCCCCAGAATATTATGCATCCATGTGAGGTTTTCGATCTTTGGGGTATTGATTTCATGGGACCATTCCCTATGTCTCGTGGGAATAGGTACATTCTGGTCGCTGTAGACTACGTTTCTAAGTGGGTGGAGGCACTTCCTACCCCCACTAATAGCGCAAGAGTTGTAGTGGGATTCCTACGAAAGTTGTTTGCTCGTTTCGGTAATCCAAAAGCCTTAGTTAGTGATAGAGGCACCCACTTCTGTAATTCATTGATGGAGAAGGCTTTGCAACGCTATGGGGTCACCCATCGGCTTGCTACAGCCTATCACCCACAAACAAGTGGGCAAGTGGAGGTGAGTAATAGAGGGATCAAGAGGATCTTAGAGAAAACCGTAGGGGCAAGTAGGATTGATTGGGCTGAGAAGTTAGATGATGCACTCTGGGCCTTCCGCACGGCTTATAAGACACCGACCGGTTCTACACCATTTCGGATGATCTATGGGAAGGCGTGTCATCTCCCGGTAGAGTTAGAGCACCGTGCATATTGGGCATTACGATCCGTTAATCTTGACATGTCTTTGGCCAAGAGAAAACGGTTTCTGGAGTTGCACGAGTTAG
The DNA here is from genome assembly GCA_030844895.1 of Ambrosia x helenae. NCBI lineage: Eukaryota > Viridiplantae > Streptophyta > Magnoliopsida > Asterales > Asteraceae > Ambrosia > Ambrosia x helenae. Next base: position 9,555,578 of record CM061230.1, on the reverse strand, counting down.
AGGAGTTGAGAGATCATGCATACGAGCACACTCATGACTATAAGGCTCGTACGAAGGCATTGCATGATAGGAAGTTGAAGGGGAACAAGGATTTTAAGTGTGGGGATCAAGTACTCCTGTACAATTCCCGTTTGAGATTGTTCCCAGGTAAGTTGAAGTCCCGGTGGTCAGGACCGTTTGTGGTGAAGGAAGTTTTCCCCTATGGCACAGTTACTATTGAGGGGAAGGATGGAGAGATGTTCAAAGTGAATGGACATAGGTTGAAGCTCTACATAGGAAGAGCTAATGAGGAGGAGGATGAGGTCGAGGTTATCCGCCTCGAACCTCATCTCGAGTGATTGTAGAGGTTAGGTTCTCCGAGTAAGAACCCAAGTGTAGAGTTTTGTATCATGATTCGCCAGGTATGTTCTTTTTCTTTTATTTTATTTTCATTCTTCTTTATTTTTATTTTTTTTATTTTTATTTATTTATTTATTTTTTGTTTATCGAGTCTTGTGAGATTGCCTTGGCCTTTTTCACTAATGGATCTCCCCCGCCCGTACTCAATCTCCATTCGGGTAGGGGTCGATCTTAAAATTATTTTCTGTAAACAGGCATCTCACTTGTTATTGAGTCATTTTACTTTCACTTTCTTTTTAGTTTATTTTTGCAGGATTCTGACTATGGCCGCGAAGGAAATGCTATACGGCTGTAGATGATGGACGGACATAACACTTTCTGCGAGCTATCGCCACATATTTCAGGGGAGTTCGTTCCATTTATTTTGTTATATATTTTATTTTTGCATTTTTATTTTTAGTTCACGTTGTATCCTGGAGCACATTGAGGACATTGTGCCTTTCTAAGTGTGGGGATGGGAGACTTCGTCTTTATTTTGCTTAGTTGTAGGTTGAGTAGAAAAAAAAAATTAAATAAAAAAATAAAAAATAAAATAAAAAAATCGAAAAATTGAAAAAAAAAAAAAAAAAGTCCCTGATTTTTTGTGCAATTTTATATGGAAAATGATAGTAAAATTGGGATTTTTGGTTTTCAAAATATTATATATATGAGAATATAAACAGATTGAAAGCGTGTCTGCTTAAGATGTGTCGGTAGGCCCAGCTGGCTTTGAAAGGTTCCCATGATTGTCTTAATATACCTTAATAAATCATGATATCTTGTGGGTTCTCATCTTAGGAGAAACGGTAGAACTGAAACCGCTGATAGTAATTAGAGGTACCACTGTAGGTTGAAAGCCCATATGTATTATTAATTAAATGGCACACTTGATCCTTTTTATGAGAATAAATCCGGTGAAAAGTGGCGCCCAAAAAAAAAAAAAAAAAATCCATATGTCCATCAATTGAGCTAGACAAAAAAAAAAAAAAAAAAAAAAAAAAAAAAAAAAAAAACTGAAGCCTCTGATCGAAACTCCCTCGAGGTCAAGTTGAAAAAAAAAAAATACCGAAGCTCATGCTGTCGCTCTTGGGGATAGTGACTCTGATTGAGACAACCTCTGGGTTAGGTATGAAAAAAATAAATGTGTCTAAGCTCATACACTTCATCCATCATCCATCATAAATTTAATTTCTAATACATTAGGGAGTTTCGTTTGCAGTGGTTGGTAAATCTATATGGTTTAACCTTTGCCTCGAAAGCTTGAGGTGGGATGAAGCTGGATATCTTGAGTGTGAGACCCACATATTGATTGAAATAACATGAACTTAATTGCTTTACATGATTGGGGCCAGATTAGCTGGTGGTTGGGTTTAGGTGGACAACAATACCGGCAGTTTTGGTTGATGCGTAATTAAATCTTAATTAATAAACCTAAAAGTTTTTGAAACCAAGAGTCCTGGTTATGATTCCATTGCAGTCTTTTTCAGGGACGAAAAAGGTTTAAGTGTGGGGATGTTTGATGTGTTGCAAAACACATATAATTTCCTGTGTAGTTTGTAGTAATTTTCGAGTGCTTTTATTAGTATGTTATTAGTTTTAGGCTTGTACCTGTCCATTTTATTTATTTTAGCGTTTAATTAAATTTTTATTAGTTTTGAGTCGTTTTTATTATTTATTTATTTATTTTATTATTTTATAGGTGTTTGGAGAAAATGGGCTTAAAACGAAATAATTTTAATCGAGACACCGACACTTGGGAGCAGTGTTCATGGACATTGGAGCGTAGACGAGAAACTTTGGTCGAGCCAAGAACACCTGAGATGCGAGCTTGGGCTATACTACTACTAATAATAATAATAAATATAATAACTATAATAATAGACAAATGGACCTTTAGTCCAACTTCCATTACTTACAAAACAAAAAAGAAAATAAAAAATAGGGCCCAATGGAAAACCCTACAAAAAAAGAACATATTATATAATTGATGCATACTGATCGAAGTGGGGAGACATCTGAAGAAAGCGGCGCACGGAGAATACTTTCACAATACTACATCCGCTAGAAGACGAAATAAGGGAAGCAAACTTTAGGAGACTGCACGTGAATTTTGAAGAAAGGAATATTAATTTTGAAGGGGTTGAAGGCCAGGGAGGCTTGGTACAAGATTAAAGGCTCGGGTTTGATCACTAAACGTTATAGTTTTTTTATATTTATTTACTCCGTGTTCATAAATATTTAGACCATGAGTTTGTGTTATTTTGAACCTATGTTTTTATATTTTTCCATGACCATGATTGGCTAACTTTTTAGTGCTACCTAGGTATTGATGACGGGTGACAATTGACTAATAATTTTCGGGTTAGATTTATATAATGTTTTGGTTAATGTTTTGGTAAAGGTTTTCTAATAAGGTTTCTTTTGTATATGCGTGCTTAATATCTAAATATTAATTTTTGTTTCGCTTAATTCTAGTTTAATAGATTTTGTATCTTTTGATCTAGGATTTTGTTAGTATCTTAGACTTAGTGTTTTTGATATATTTTGAGGTTGCTAGACGTAGTAAACCCTAGAAACAATTTAATTAATTATTTGGTAATTTAGCATTCTACCACCTTTGAGACCGAGAGGAGATTAGGTGTCAGTGTGTCTAGCTTGGTAGGTATTCGGGACCGTGGTCTGCACGAGAGTGAGTCACCCCTAGCGTGCCTGTTTTGTTAGCATCCTGTGTTAGAAACTTGTTAGAATAACTATTCCTTGCATCCCTTACACATCCCGGATGTATTGTTTCTGAGGGGGCCGAGAGGACATTCAGATTTAGGATACCTTAGCATAGTTTGGAGAGACCGAGAGGTGATCCGAACCCGAGACCGGTGAGTTTACACACTTCCCTAGATTCAGTATTGCGACATGTTGGAGAATGATTCGCGTTCCAGTGTTGGTCTAGTTTAGTGTATCTTAAGATCCCGGTAACCAAAACCCATTTATCCAATCCCGAGAGCTATAAGTCAGTCACCTTGATTCTTACCTAGGTAGCCATTTTCTCATTATTTGATCTCTTCCAGTTCTACTTGTTCGTTTGCTTTGTTTGCATTTTATTTAATTTAATTTTATATTTTTCTTTTTAGTAGTTAATTAAATCATCATCACTTTAATTTATTAGACTAGGACTCGACGAAAGCTTAGTACCGAGAGCCGCTATTACAGTGTCCACGGTTCGATACTCGGACTTATTTACTTTACTACTTTCGACCGGTACACTTGCCGGTAGTGTGTGGTTTAGTGGGTATTTCCCATTTAAAACTTGTCTTGAAAGTAATTGGACTTAAAATATATTTATCACACATTTTACGCATCAGTGTCACATCAACCCCCTGTTGAAAGAATTTTCGTCCCGAAAATTGGCCGAAACCGAAAAGGAAGCGAAAAGAAAAGAAATTTTTTTCCGGTTGTCACATTGCATTTGATGTAAAGACAAGTAGGATGTTAAGTTTCAATGTTTATTTAACCAAGCATGTATCAATTAATCATGGAATTATGTAATATTATGTATGCTTAAGTGAATTTAGTTGATCGATGAACTAATATGGCTATTGGCGGAGTCAGATGTTCTAATTTCGGGGGGCACAAAATAGATAGACCTGAAATAGCTGTCGAATTATTGATTAATAACGCAACTATAAAATACGATCCAAAGAGTTATAATTTGGACTGCGAACATTGATATGATATTTAATTGTTAAATATTATTAATCACAGATAACTTCAACCGAGAAATAAATATTTAACAAAATGTTAGGATTTGACAGACTCAAATCAAACATTAGGGCATGAATTCTTGTTCATTTGGTCATCCAAATGAATCGTCTGATACCGGAGATCACAAAGAACAAGATTACAATTTTGAAAAACACAGGTAAAAACTCTGCTTAACACAATGGATCTAGGTGAATAGTGACTAGGTCTCAATGCATGAATGAGAGGTTTTGTAAAATGAAGAAAAACATTTCAAATGTTGTTTATATAAGAAACTTCATTCGTCTAAAGTGTTTTAGACCAATGAAATAATTTTCCTTCATTCCTCTCGACAACAACACAAATGAGCCAAAATACACACGAATTTAAGATAAAAGCACTCATTCCTTACAAAAGTACACGAATTAAACTAAAATGATATTCCTTGGACTCATTCGTTACAGCCATAAACAAATTACACTCATTTGCCAAAACGTTTTGGCGAATGGACAAAACTTTTCTCACTGAAATTCCCAAATTGCCCTTTTTCAATACGATTTGCAATTTTAACCTTTTCGATTTCAAAAGATGCAATTTTTGTTTGAAGAAACATATGTTTCAAAATCCCAAATGTATTGAATTTATAATCTGGATACCGATTGATGTAATTTCCTTTTGAACAACCGGACAAAACTACCAGAACTCAAACTTGGTAATTTTCTTTGGCTTTAAACTCTTGAGAAAAATAGACGACATATATAGATCAATTTCCATCATCGGTTATTGAAATAAGATGGACAATATCTTTTTGGATTTTCAAATGTTTATGCTAAAACACACCTAAAATCTTTTGAATTTTTTAATATGTTTTGCAGGAAAGTTAAGAAAGCTGTAAGTAAATATATAAATACACATGTTTTTTTTAATCTTCGGGTAATATTGGATAATGCCTTCGCCTAAAAAAATGGAACTTATGAATTGCCAACAATCAAATAATTACAATTACTTAACATTAAAAAAAATGTTTATAAAATAAATAGTTTTGTTGTTTATAAAATATTGTCTTTTAAGCTCAAATAAAAATTGCTGCTCAAACTCTTTTCAAAACATATTTGAAATTTGAACCCCCTTTTTTATGTAAAACCAAAATTCGTATAATATAATTAAAACGTGCCATATTTTTAAAACTAATCCATATTATTTAAGTTAGCTAGTTAATTTATAAGTCAAAGAAAATGCTCCATTGAACATAAAAGAATGATTTCAATATGAAACCAATTAAATCCCACTTGTAAGAGTTATTGGTAAAAGATTAATGCAATATTACTATAATCGTTAAAAAAACGATTAAAAAAAGTTTACACTTTAACTATTCATCACTACTTGGTATTACTGAAATTATATTTCGTATCATAGAATTTTATTTATCGCAATTCCATTCAGAATATATTAATATTAAATCACCCACATGTAGAGATATAATTTTTAAGTTTTTGTTTGTTTTTGTTTTTGAAATACTACATAGATGACCAAGCAAAATAATCGGATGTTAAAGTGGACTCAAAATATACTAACAATATGGCGTTACTTCTTCTCATTTCTTCTCCTTTCTTTCTAAACACACACCTAACCCAATTTTCTCTATACTTACACATAATTTCACATAATTACCAATCAATACATGATTATTATTATTTCACCAATGTTCGGGTTTTAAGACGCGTATATGTGATCCGGTAAATCTAATAATTCTTTGAATTACTATTTGATCGACTTCTAACACACTATAGTGGTTCCTCTCGAAGAGATCAAGGTTGATGATCGTCTGCGTATGGTTGATGAACCAGTGGAAATTCTTGATTATAAGATTCGTAGCCTTCGCCGAAGAAAGATCCGCATTGTTAAGGTTCGTTGGAATTCGAATCATGGACCGGAGTTCACGTGGGAACGGGAGGATCAGATGAAAGCTAAATATCCTCATCTCTTTCCTAGGGAATCTTTTGAGTCTAGGCATCGATCGACTCAAGTTGAATGAATCTCGGGGCGAGATTCCTTTCAACGTGGGGATGATGTGGCAACCGGTAAATTTTCTATTGATTTCCCTCGATTTATCCGTTTCCCTTTTTGGTATCGTGCAATTTTTGGGACGAAATTTCGTTCAACATGGGGATGATGTGACACCCGGCATATTCAGGATAACGTTTTACAAACATGTAAGTCTACCTTAGCGAAAAAAATTTATTAAACGTACTTAACAAGGTCTGTTGAGTTGGGTTTTATTACGTATTGTCCAGGGTTAATGATTTGGAGGATCATTTGGTTTATTCTGTACACACACGAGTCTTGAGTCCCATTGTTGGTGAATTGCATGAATTGAATTAAGTGTTATACATAGATTGATCCATATATGTTATGTAATGTGAAAATACGTGTTTTAAAGGTGTTTATATGATTAAACGTGATTCTATATGATTAAGATATGTTACGCTTGCATGTATGTGTGTTAAGATGTGTTTAAATGCGTTAAAACGACAAAATTGGGAAATCTGGGAAAAACAAGTCTGGTTCGACCTTAAGGGGGTCGAACCTGAGAATGGTGATTTTGTAATGCTTCATTCGACCCTCTCAGTCCTCATTCGACCTCAGCAAGGGGTCGAACATGGACAAAGTATAAATACCATACTTTGCAATTTTTTATCATTTCACAAACCCTAAACGCCTCTAAACACTCTCTCTCAACTTTAATCACTGGGGAAGGAGTTATTGACCTCGTTTTTCATAATCTAACCTACAAACATCATCCATATCACAATCAAGAGAAGATTCAAGGTGTGCTCTTGATCTAAAACCCTTTTTAAATATTTTTTTATTCGTTTTTATTAAACCCCAAAGGTCCAGATCTGTTCTAAAATGATTTTAATGGTTTAAAACCTTTTTAACATCTTTCTAAAACAAAAACTAATCATTTGGATAAGTTTTCATGAATAATAACATGTGTTGATGATATTGAATGATGGGTTATGTGCTATTTGATGATTGAATGATGTGTAGATGTTATAATAATGATCCAGGACTATTATGTATGGTGTTTTATGATTATCTATGGTTACAAGTTATTAGACGATGATATTTTGTCCATTTTGGGGATTTTGATAAATCTAGGGTTTTGATTCTTGATATGATTATTGATGAAATGATTGGGGGTTTTGTTACACATGATAATCTGAGCATATTGGGTTGATTGATAGATGATTTCATGCTGATTTGACCCTACGAATCCAACTGTGCGATTTTTTATTAGTTCATGTAATGGGTCACCAACGGGATGTCGGGTCAATTTGGTGTGTCGGTTTAACAGTCAAACACGTTTTCAAACATACTTAGTCATGATCTGGACAATCGGGGACTAGATAACCTTAGGGTTATTAGTCAAAACACTCATGTAAACTCTTATGATAGATCTCCGGTAGTTGGGATTATCAAGAACCTGTCTTTTATTCTTCCTTTGAAGAACGCAACCTAAGGTGAGTTTCACAGCCCCACTATTACTGTTTTTGCTTTCGGGGGAGAAAACATGCGCTAAACTATTGATTTGAAACTTATGTCATACTATGGGTTTTTTTCGGTTACTATGCAATCTTTGGAAGTCCCGGGGGAAAACATGAATGTGCAGGGATGCACAACGGGGACAATGTGGATAGATCTATTGGGCGTGAGCTGCCCCACTCGTCGGTTAGGAGTCGGACGGGTGCATATTGTCTCGAACTTGCTAATCATTATTCTGGCTGAACATGTGCTAAACTTGCTAAACGTGTCCAATAACGGTTTTCCAATCGTAGTAGTAGCAAACACTTACACCTAGCAAGCGTACTTTTACATAGTATTGACAGGATTGGACTTGGTAACATTTTATGAAAACCTGTGAACTCACCAGCATTATATGTTGAAAAACGTTTGGCATGTTTTTCTCAGGTCGCTAAGGTAGCATCAATTGGACTAGGCTCACGGGTCTGCATGGCGTCTAGGGCTTAGTTTCATGTTTTGAATAATCATTTGAACTATCATGACATTTTGGATTTTCTAATTTACTTAAAGCTTCCGCTGTGGTTTTTGAAATATTAAATATCATATTTTGTGTTTACATATCTTATCATATAGAGTTGTTGATTGTGACCGTTGACTTGGATCCTGGTGTGTCACGCGCCTCGCGGTAAAACCCCGCATATGGAATTTGAGGGTGTGACAGATTTGGTATCAGAGCCAATGGTTATAGTGAACTAGGACTGCATGTAGAGTCTAGTCTATAGTTGTCTCACCCCGCCAAGGCGGAAACACGGGAATGCAACGATCGAAAGGTTTTCTAGCACAAGGTTCAAGCAATACACGTTTTTATTTAAAATAGTACCACCACAAAGGATGGACTTCGTCATAAGTTATACAAAATAACATATTAATATCTAGAAAGTGAGACAGAGTCTAGTATTCATAAAATCAAGACAAAACATCATGAAATTGACAAAAACCATCAAGTGGTACCACGTGGTGTATGCTCGAACCTCTCCCTCAAATCCCTGTGGCCCTCCATTAGGTACCTAAAATACATGCATAACGAGTTTTTGTCAACAATAATGTTGGCGAGTTCACGAGTTTGAATGTAACAAGTAAAACCAACGTGTAATTCGTGTATGACCAATCATAGCCTAGTTAAGCAAATGATCACTGTGCAAACTATGAGTCCCATAACCAAACCTCTTGACTGTTATGCCTCGCGCATTGCATACTAAAGACAATGTATGTATGGTAGAATACTAACACTCCTTTGTATGTAACCGGTTAGAGCGACTAACCAAGAGTAGGGGTGTCAACCCAATAGATCTATTAAAGTGTTCCATGGCTAAATGTTTTGCTAATGGTTACAGTAAACGTTGTACGAGGACTAGTGAGCTCATGAACCAATATGTCTCATGTTCCACATGGTAGTCATGACAGAATGTACACACACTTGAAAATGACATAAGTATTGATGCATGTATCTCCCCCGAAATGTAAAATAGTAAAATGGGGCCGTAGAAACTCACCTGATAGTAGTAGGTGAGGTCTGGGGAAGCTGTAGATGGTCACTGTCTTGACAAATGATACCCTATGATCATTATGGACATGGTAAGTCATCTAGCTTTGTTGTTTATCATACAAATTGTTCACCCGACGTTTGTGGAGCCGGTTATTGTGTGATTCTTGTACGTGTATTATCCACGAGTGTGCTAATGATGTGTTTGGAATATGTTAATAATGATCTTGGATAAAATGGACACCTTTGTGAGTTGTTATTAGTCCAAATAGTACCCGATTCATCGTGTGTGATTGATAAGTACCTTAACATATGTTTTAGACCATTACACCACACTATTCTAAGCTAACACATGTTATATCTTTGCTTAACACATGTTAGTTCATGGTGATCGATTTGGTTCTTATTGTATAATCAAAAGCAGATTATTTAAAGGATCAAACTTGATTGTTTTAAGCTTGACCAAACCTTATACAGTTAACACACGACATGTTTGTGAGTTTTGTAACAATTCAAAGCTTTGATCACCATGTTGTTAGCCTTAGCTTTGAACTAAGACAAGATCATGAGAACTAGGACAATGTGTGAAATGTTTATATCTGAAGAGTATTGTTTTGTAAATCATTCTTGTATAAAGTGTTGTGCGATTAAAGTGTGGAGTATAAGGCCGAGGGTCGGGTTAACAAAGGATAGGTCGAGAAAATGAAGCTTAAAGGTGCAATGTATCTTACCTAGGATGATCTGAGCTAGAGTGTCTCGTGGTTGCTCTCCTTGTTCCTTGATGGCTTCGGATTGGATGTTCTCTAGTGCTTGGCCGATTGTTTTTGCAAGAGGAGGAGGGGTTTGCGATGAGTGATGGTGCAGGTTTCCAAGAGTGAGGTTTGTGCCTTTATATAGGCTAATTGGAGGATGAGGACAAAGCTAATTGTGGTAAGTCAAGTAGTACTTAGGTGGTCTTGCATTGTTAAGGCTTGTAAGCACTAAATGGTGAATGATGGTGACCTTTGGATGACTCCTTCCTCTTGGCCGATTCTAGACAAGTGAATCCACCTATATTTAGCAAACAATCTCTTATGGAAAGTGGGAATTCTTTGGATTAGAAGCTTAGGGTGTGTAAGTATGATTAGTTGTAGCTTTTTGTCTTGTCTTCCTCTTGTTTCCAGCCGTTGACTTGTATACACACATTCATATGTCGCTTTCAACTAGAAAGGGGAGTGTAAGAGGTGTTGTAGGTTGGTCTAGTATGGGGCTTTCCATTTAGGTGAAATATTTGGTAGTTAGTGGCCTTTGTCTTATGTAGAATGTTTGGCAATGATGGGGTGATGTGTTGTCCCTTTCGAACGAATGTTTTAGGGGTAGGAATATTGGTTGTCTTGCTAACTAGGTAGTCTATATCCATGGCACTTGGGATGTACACAAGGTAGTTTCCAAAAGGGTGTAAGTGTAGGTAAGTTTCTTGAGTGAAAGGGACTTGTGATGCATGGCATTGTAGGGATCGCCCATGTAGATACATCAAGAGATACTCCTTGTGATGACATATGGTTTTTCATAGGTGTGTGTAGTGTGCATGAAATATTACTAAAAGGGTATAACTTAGGATGTGTCAAGGACTTCTTGTTGCCTTGTAGCTTTAGCCGAAGTCAAGGGTAGAAAGGGAAGGTGTCACAAGTTGTAAGATAGACTAGTACTTGTATAGGTAGTCGAGTAGGTATGTATACATAGTGATATGGGTGAGGTGCCGTGTGTATGTATGTTCATGTGAGCATGGTTTGTGAAGTCCCATGATAAATAGCTTTATTATGTTCCAAGACTTAACATATTGTGTGAGTTAGTCGACATATATATGTTAATTGTATTATGATTGCACATTGTGTCCACTAAGTAGCCTCTAGTACCCTTTGATATAGGAATATCATCCGGTCTCACAATGGTACGAGTTAATTAAGTTCTATGCCTCTTGATGACGATATTAACATGTATTTTGTGCATCTTAACGTAGTGATTTGCTTCCATGTTCATGTGTTTAAGAGAGATATTACCATATGTTAGGGTATAGTAACCTTTTTTGAATGCTTGTTTGGTGATTGTTCGGGTGTTGTATGACTAACCAAGTGTCCCATGTTGAGTTTTCTGATTAGCTCTTGCTTTACTAGACTGGGGGGTATAATGCATGGAAATTGTGAAATGATGCACATAAAATGACAATTATAAAAGAAAATCGTACGGAAGTTGACCTGATTTATTGACTGTTGTCATAATAGCTGAGTCGCACACACTAGACGGTCACATACATATGAGTCTTAACTTGTGAGGATTACTTGCTTGTCGGGGTGTCGGGATATCATCCTTATGTGCTGCATCATTCGTTTTATTGGTTATTCTCTTCCTTACCTTATCTTCTTCGTAATTCGAAGTCGAGAGGCTTGTTGTTAATCTTTTGCACGATAGTGGTGTACATTGGGACGGTTTTGGCGTATCCTCGAGATCTGTCCAGGGTTCGGACATCTCCCTTCTATACTCCAATAGACACGCTTGCCCACACATACCTATCATGCACATGTACTCGTAGTAGTACGCTTTTGGGTATTAGTATTCGGTGACTTGAAGTTCGGACTAGGAGTACATATAGAGGACCATGTAGAGCAGTTTATCATGTCGGGTGCACACGAGATCATAAACTGAGATACATGGAAATCTTGGTGGACCTTGGGTTAGAACGGATTGTCCTGGATCAGACCTAGACCTTATTTCTTATAATTCTAGTGGTTTACACTAGTGGTGATTCTGAGTCTCGTGTTCTTGTTTTGACAGAAGATGTCTGGTGTTCGTGGTGGTCGTAGAGGCGGTCGTACTGGTGGTCGCGGAAGGTGGTGGTCGTGGTGGTGGGGGTAATGTGAACATGACTCAGGAGGAATTGAACAGCTTGCTTCAGCAGCAAGTGAATGTTGCATTGGCTACATTTCAGGCGGCACACAATGCTCTTAGGGGTAAATTGATTCTTATTACCTTTACCTAGCTTATGGGTGTCGTGTTCTTTGTCGTTTATGTTGTGTTTTTGGTTCAGGTGCTGCTGTTAACCCACCTCCACCCAGTGCACTTATAAGATGTTTAAGGACTGTAAGCCTCATGATTTTGCTGGAACTGAAGGGGCAGTGGGACTGCTCAGGTGGTCGGAAAAGGTCGAGTCGGTTTTCTGGATGTGTAATTGTCCAACTGAAGATCGGGTGAAGTATTCTACAGCAACCTTCATGGGTCCTGCTTTGACTTGGTGGAAATCGACTACTCAGACTATGGGATTAGGGGAAGCTCACGCCATGTCATGGGCGGATTTTGTGTATCTTTTGAAGAATGAGTACTGTCCGAGGGACGAGATTCAGAAGTTGGAACATGAGGTTTGCAATCATAGGATAATGGGATCGGAGATTGAGGAGTACACTGTGAGGCGTAACGAATTGGCGGTACAGTGTCCTGATTTGCACACACCTGAGTTTAGAAGGATTGAGCACTACATTTCTGGGTTGGTGCCAGAGATTGCGGGTTTGGTGGCTGCTGGGAATCTTGCCACTTATGCAGAAGTTGTCCGATTGGCTCATAGGATGACGAATTTGAAGATAGCTGAAGGTGTTTTGCCTCATCGAGGCAGAGCTGTTAAGGGTTCTGAGGGTATCAAGAGAAAGTGGGATAGCGTGGGAAAGGGGTCGGCATCAGTTCAGCCACAGCAAGTGAAAAAGTTTGAAGCTTCAGGGTCGTCTTCGGGGCAGAAGCAGTCTGGGTATGTGGGGAAGCACCCCAAGTGTAAGAAGTGTGGATTTCATCATTCTGGGAACTGTGAAAGGGCTCGTTGTCATCGGTGCCAGCAGTTGGGGCACATGGCTAAGGATTGCAGGGTGAATCTTCAGCCTCCTCAGGCTCGTGTTGCTGTTCCTGCTCCCGCTTCTCAGGGGACTCCAGGAAAGCAAGGTTGTTTTAATTGCGGTGATTGTTGATGCACTATTATGTGGACGTCACTGTCGAATAGACTAGGGTTGAGTCTTGTATTGTATTACATGAGATTGTGGTGATCAACAAGGGCATTTTATGGATCTGATGCATTTGTAAATACGGACCAAGACATAAATTCCTAGTTCGAACCCTACAAGGGGCGAACCTGCAGAATCTACAGGTTCGACCTCCTCAAGGGGGCGAATGTGGGTTTGTGTTTTGGACTATAAATAGCAATCTCATGTGTTGGTTTTCATTTAAGATTTTGAGTTTGTGCTTTGAATGCTCTCAAGGGGGAGGTCATGCCCGACCTCCCCCGGCCCCGAGATAGATGTTTATCCTACTGATGACAGTGTCTGTAACCGTTTCTGATGTAATACGAATCTGTGATGACTTTGTTATCGTATGTTTCTATCTCGTCTCGAATCTTCCGTCTGAAACCGAGTTGTTTTCGCTTAATCGATCCGTGAATTCGGTTTTTAACCGGATTCTCAGGTTAAGCGGGACATTTCAAGCGTGACTATCCCAAGTTGAAGCAAGGTGAAGTTGGGAAGAACGGGGCTGGTAATGGGAACAACGGGGGTGGCGGCAGGAATGCTCGTGCCTTCGTGATTGGTTCGGGAGAGGCCCGACAGGATCCTGACACTGTTACCGGTACGTATCTTCTTAATGATCGCTATGCTTCAGTTTTATTTGATTCGGGTGCCGATAAGAGTTTTATATCTGTTAAGTTTAGTCAGTTGCTAGATAGAGTGCCTACGCCATTACAGGCAAAGTACTTGATAGAATTGGTTGATGGTAAGAAAATAGAGGCAACACATATCTTTACGGAGTGTCGTCTTGAGTTGTCGGGTTTGTCCTTCCCTATTGACCTTATGCCGGTGTCCTTGGGTAGTTCGATGTTGTTATGTTATGGGTATGGATTGGCTATCTTTATATCGTGCCGAGATTGTTTGTTTTGATAAATTCATTCGACTTCCTCTCCCAGATGGAGAATTTCTTTTGGTGCATGATGAGAAGAGTGGTGTCCCTTTGAGTATCATTTCGTGTATGAAGGCTTATAAGTATCTTCGTAAGGGGTGTTCTGCCATTTTGGCTCTTGTCTCGGTTTCGTCTGTGGAAGAAAAGAAGATTGAAGATATTCCAGTTGTTTATGATTTTCCTGATGTGCTTCCTGAAGATTTGCCCAGCCTTCCGCCGTATCGTCAAGTTGAGTTTGGTATTGATCTTGCACCTGGTGCAACCCCTATTGCTCGAGCTCCATATCATCTTGCGCCTCCTGAGATGCAGGAATTGTCTAACCAGTTGCAGGAATTGCTTGAGAAGGGTTTTATTCGACCGAGTTCATCCCCGTGGGGAGCCCCTATCCTATTTGTCAAGAAGAAGGATGGAAGCCTGCGTGTGTGTATTGATTATCGTGAATTGAACAAGGTGACTATCAAGAATCGTTATCCACTTCCTCGCATTGTTGATTTGTTCGACCAGCTTCAGGGATCTAGTTTCTATTCGAAGATCGATTTGTGGTCAGGATACCACCAGTTGAGAGTCCAGGAAGCCTATGTTCCGAAGAGCGCTTTTCGAACTCGTTATGGCCATTTCGAATTCTTGGTCATGCCTTTTGGTCTCACCAATGCGGCTGCGGTGTTTATGGATTTGATGAATCGTGTTTGCAAGCCTTATCTTGATAAGTTTATGATTGTCTTCATCGATGATATTCTAGTTTATTCTAAGAGCGAGGTGGACCATCGGGAACACCTTCGCTTGGTATTGGAACTCTTGCGGTGAGAACAGCTGTATGCTAAGTTCTTGAAGTGTGATTTCTGGTTGCGTGAGGTGTTGATGCAACGCGAGAAGGTTATCGCTTATGCTTCTCGCCAGCTTAAGGTTCACGAGAAGAATTATAAAACCCACGATCTGGAATTGGGTGCGATTGTTTTCGCTTTAAAGATCTGGAGACATTACTTGTACGGTACCAAGTGCACCATTTATACCGATCACAAGAGTCTTCAGAATATCTTGGATCAGAAGGAGTTGAACATGCGACAGCGTCGCTGGGTCGAGCTTCTTAGCGATTATGAGTGTGCCATTAAATACCATCCTGGAAAGGCGAACATTGTGGCAGACGCCTTGAGCAGGAAGGAATCCGCTAAGCCTCGTCGTGTTCGAGCCTTGCAGCTCACCATCCATTCTGGGTTGCCTGACCAGATCCGTTCTGCTCAGCAGAAAGCGGAAGGAGGAAAACCTTAAAGCTGAAACCATGCACAGTGCCGATAAGCACCTTGAGCTCAGTTCTGATGGCCTGCATTATTTTGCAGAACGTATTTGGGTTCCTTTGTTCTTGATGAAGCTCACAAATCCCGGTATTCTATCCATCCTGGCTCCGATAAGATGTATCAAGATCTGAAGATACTTTATTGGTGGCCGAATATGAAGGCTGATATAGGTTCATATGTAAGCAAGTGTTTGACCTGTGCTAAGGTTAAGGTGGAGTATCAGAAGCTGTCTGGTCTTCTGCAGTAACCTGAAATTCCCGAATGGAAGTGGGAACGGATCACGATGGACTTTATAACCAAGCTTCTGAGGTCGCCCAGTGGTTGTGATATGATTTGGGTGATCGTCGATCGGTTGACAAAGTCTACACATTTCCTTGCTATTAAAGAGAGCGACAGTTTGGAACGGTTGGCTCGCCTTTACCTTTAGGAAGTTGTTTCTCGGCACGGGGTGCCTACCTCTATCATCTCTGATTGTGATTTCCGTTTCACTTCCCATTTCTAGAAAGCTTTGCAGAAAGCTTTGGGTACTCAGTTGGATATGAGTACAGCTTATCATCCGCAAACCGATGGTCGGAGTGAGCGGACGATTCAAACGCTAGAAGACATGCTTCGGGCATGTGTAATCGATTTTGGCAAAAGTTGGGAGAGTCATCTGCCATTGGTGGAATTCTCTTACAACAATAGCTACCATTCTAGCATCAAGGCAGTTCCGTTCGAGGCTCTTTATGGACGGAAATGCCGGTCTCCTCTTTGTTAGGCCGAAGTGGGTGAGAGCCAACTCACGGGCCCGGAGCTTGTGTACGAGATTTCCGAGAAGATCGTACAGATTCGTAATCGTATAGCAGCAGCTCGGGATCGTCGTCGCAAACCTTTGGAGTTCCAGGTTGGCGACAGGGTTTTGTTAAAGGTTTCTTCATGGAAGGGCGTTATACGCTTTGGGAAGCGTGGCAAGTTGAATCGTCGGTATGTGGGGCCCTTAGCATACAGGCTTGACAAGCCAGCAGAGCTCAGTAGCGTTCATAATGTCTTCCATATCTTGAATCTTAAGAAGTGTTTGGCTGATGAATCTCTAGTTGTTCCTCTCGAAGAGATCAAGGTTGATGATCATCTGCGTATGGTTGAGGAACCGGTGGAAATTCTTGATTATAAGATTCGTAGCCTTCGCCGAAGTAAGATCCGCATTGTTAAGGTTTGTTGGAATTCGAATCATGGACCGAAGTTCACGTGGGAAAGGGAGGACCAGATGAAAGCTAAATATCCTCATCTCTTTCCTAAGGAAGCTTTTGAGTCTAGGCATCGATCGGCTCAAGTTGAATGAATCTCGGGGCGAGATTCCTTTCAACGTGGGGATGATGTGGCAACCGGTAAATTTTCTTTTGATTTCCTACGTTTTATCCTTTTCCCTTTTTGGTATCGTGCAATTTTCGGGACGAAAATTCTTTCAACGTGGGGATGATGTGACACCCTGCATATTCAGGATAACGTTTTACAAACATTTAAGTCTACCTTAGCGAAAAACCTTTATTAAACATACTTAACAAGGTTTGTTGAGTCGGGTTTTATTACATATTGTCCAGGGTTAATGATTCGGAGGATCATTGGGTTTATTCTGCACACACACGAGTCTTGAGTCCTGTTGTTGGTGAATTGCATGAATTGAATTAAGTGTTATACATAGATTGATCCATATATGTTATGTAATGTGCAAATACGTGTTTTAAAGGTGTTTATATGATCAAACATGATTCTATATGATTAACATATGTTAGGATTGCATGTACGTGTGTTAAGTTGTGTTTAAATGCGTTAAAACAACAAAACTGGGAAATCTGGGGAAAACAAGTCTTGTTCGACCTTAAGGGGGGTCGAACCAGAGAATGGTGATTTTGCAATGCTTCATTCGACCCTCTCAGTCCTCATTCGACCTCATCAAGGAGTCGAACCTGGACAAAGTATAAATACCACACTTTGCAATTTTTCATCATTTCATAAACCCTAAACGCCTCTAAACACTCTCTCTCAACTTTAATCACTAGGGAAGGAGTTTTTGACCTCGTTTTTCATCCATATCACAATCAAGAGAATATTCAAGGTGTGTTCTTGATCTAAAACCCTTTTTAAACATTTTTGATTCGTTTTTATTAAACCCCAAAGGTCCAGATCTGTTCTAAGATGATTTTAATGATTAAAAACCTTTTAACATCTTTATAAAACAAAACCTAATCACTTGGATAAGTTTTCATGGATAATAACATGTGTTGATGATATTGAATGATGGGTTATGTGCTATTTGATGATTGAATGATGTGTAGATGTTATAATAATGATCTAGGACTGTGATGTATGTTGTTTTATGATTATCTATGGTTACAAGTTATTAGATGATGATATTTTGTCCAATTTAGGGATTTTGAAAAATCTAGGGTTTTGATTCTTGATATGATTATTGATGAAATGATTGGGGGTTTTGTTACACATGATAATCTGAGCATATTGGGTTGATTGATAGATGATTTCATCAAGTTTCCAAATTAAGTAAAGTTTGCATGCATTGATGTGACATCTCCATAATTTTACCATTTTGGGTAAGTTGTAAAACGGACTGGTTTTGGTATAAAATTGGTAGGGTTATGTGGGGATATGTTATTCATACTTGACTGCAGTGATTTGTGAGGTTTTGTGATGTTTCCGGACTGATTAGATGCGTTTTGGGGGAAATACAGCAGCCAGGGTCGAACCTGGAGTACCTTCGACCTGCGTGGGGTCGAAGGTAGCCTCCAGGGGTCGAACCTGGAGCCCTGGAGATCGAATGTAACTTGGTTAGGTCGAACGAACTTTATTTAGGTCGAATTAACATATGTTGGGTTCGAATTAACATATGTTAAGGTCGAATGAACATGTTATAAGTTGTATGAACTTAAGTAAGGGTCGAAGGAACATCATGGGGGTCGAACCTAGGTTGTCTGGGTCGAACCTGGCCGAATTTCATGCTGATTCAACCCTACGACTCCAAATGTGCGATTTTGATGCAAACTAAGTGTTTTATACTTTAACCTTATGTGTGACACCCGACAAACTCAGGTTAGTAACATCGGTTAACTAGTAAGTCTACCTTAGCGGGTCTAGCATGTGTTGTATTGATGGTTCGGGGAATCATCGGGAGTCATTACAATGATCCGGGGGATCATTGGGAGTCTGACTAGGTCAGTGAGTCATGTTGATGGTTCGGGGAATCATCAGGAGTCGTTACAATGATTCGGGGGATCATTGGGAGTCGGTCCATAACCATGTGTACAAGGATTGGTGACTTGTAGAATCTCCGGGGTTTAACGCACACACGCAAGTCTTGAGTCCGGGGAATTGGTGAACGAACGTGAACGTGTTAGTAATCATGCACTATGTGACTTGTCGGTATGTGAATATGTGCTTATATGTGTTAAAATAGTGTTTAACGCGCCAAAAACCCCAAACCATATGTTGGTGGCGATTACAAGGAGTTGGCATGCGATTAGGAGGCCTAATCGCCCCTTAGGGTGGCCTACTCGTGTGACAGGGGGCGATTAGAGGTCCCTATCCACGTGTTGCAGCTGCTACTCGCCTGCAGCATTGGTGACGACTAGAAACACCTATAAATACCACCCTTGTGTTGCAAAACATCATTTTAGAAACCCTAGCACACCCAAAGCCATTACACACTATATCCAACCTTTGTAACACGTTTTTGCTCAAGAAATCACCTTTACAAGATCTTACACCATTCTTTGTCAAAATCCAAGGTGTGTTCTTCATCCCAAACCTTTGTAATGATAATGTTTTACTCCCTAGAGGTCCAGACCTGGTTTCTAAGTGTTTGTGTGTTTGAAAAATTATTAAAAACAGTTTATAAATAAACCCAAACCTTCATGCTTGTTCTATGTTATGTTACCATGCAAAGATGAGATTTTTGTTATCAAAACATGATTATTCTTGTATGTTTGATATGTTCCCGACTTAAATGAATCATTAAGATGTTTATCTATGAATTTGGGGGTTTATGATTGTGGTTTGATGATATTAGACATTTTGACCCGTTTGGATGATTTTGCGAGATTTAAGGAGATTTAATAAGTTTTGATGATTCCATAGGATTAGGGTTTGCTCTAGGATGATGCTAGAACAGTAGGAAAGGATTGGACAATGTTGTTATGTGATGAAATCTGGATATTTGCCGTTTAGGATAAGTTTTGCATGTATTGATGTGATGTTTTCATGATAATATGCCTTTTGGAAATGTTCATAATTAGGGCTATTAGGGTGATGATAAATTGGGGGGTTTTCGCTTGGAATAGGTTGGTAATTGATTTGGGTTTGATATTGGGTGTTTCCACATGTTTCGGATCTGATTTAGAGGGTTAAACGACCGAAAAAGTGCAACAGATATGCAGGAGGCGGTTGCAGACTCCTAATCGCCTGTTCCATGCGATTAGGAGCCCTACTCGCCCCCTTCCACGCGATTAGACCTCCTATCCACATGTTTGACCATCCTAATTGCCTGTTGACTTTCCTAATTGCATGCTTGGTTCCTATCCACGTGGTTGACCATCCTAATTGCCTGTTGACCATCCTAATTGCTAGTTGACTTTCCTAATTGCATGTTCGATGCCTAATCGTGTGTTATGCTGTTGTGAGTGTATTTTGACATCCCGAAACATGAAATGACATTTAGGAACATGATAGGAACCCCGTGGCATGTCTAATAACCTGGTAACACGCGTTCGGACTCGTATATGCGATATATGAACTATATGATGAATTTGGTAAACTGTTATGCGTATTAGGTGCATGTTTGCTTATGATTGCATGGTTTCTCATTCTTAACTAACACGTGGGTTGTCGGGTAACCTATGGGATGCTGGTCTTGTCTGTGTGGTCAAAGTAGCAGTCAACAGTCAAACGTGTTTTCAAAACGTACTTGGTCATGGTCTGGACAATCGGGGACTAGATAACCTTATGGTTATTAGTCTAACCACTTACGTACACTTTTACGATAGATCTCTCGTAGTTGGGATTATCAGGAACCTGACTTTATTTCTTTATTTAAAGAACGCAACCTAAGGTGAGTTTCACAACCCCACTTTAATTGTTTTTGCTTTTGGGGGAGAAAACATGCGCTAAACTAATGATTTGAAACTTATGTCATATTATGGGTTGTTTTTGGGTTACTATGCGATCTTTGGAAGTCCCCGGGGAAACATGAATGTGCGGGGATGCACTACGGGGGAAATATGGATAGATCTATTGGGCGTGACCGGCCCACTCGTCGGCTGGGAGCCAGCGGGTGTATATTGTCTCGAACTTGCTAAACATTATTCGGGTTGAACATGTGCTAAACTTGCTAAACGTGTCCAGTAATGGTTTTCCAATCGTAGTAGTAGCAAACACTTACGCATAGCTTGCGTGCTTTTACATAGTATTGACAGGATTTGGACTTGGTAACATTTTATGAAAACCTGTGAACTCACCAGCATTATATGTTGACAAACTTTTGGCATGTTTTTCTCAGGTCGCTAAGGTAGCATCGATTGGACTAGGCGCACGAGTCTGCATGGCGTCTAGGGCTTAGTTCATGTTTTGAATAATCAGTCAAACTTTTATGACATTAGGGATTTTGTAATGTACTTTAAAGCTTCCACCGTGGTTTATGAATTATCAATATCATGTTTTGTGTGTACGTATCTTTTCATATAGTGTTGTTTATTGTGACCGTTGACTTGGATCCTAGTGTGTCACGCGCCTCGCGGTAAAACCCCGCATGTGGAATTTGAGGGTGTGACATTATGTGTAATCCATGTTTACTTGATTAGTTCATGTAATGGCTCACCAACGGGATGTCGCGTCAATTTGGTGTGTCGGTTTAACAGTCAAACACGTTTTCAAACATACTTAGTCACTATCTGAACAATCGGGGACTAGATAACCTTAGGGTTATTAGTCAAAACACTCATGTAAACTCTTATGATAGATCTCCGGTAGTTGGGATTATCAAGAACCTGTATTTTATTCTTCCTTTGAAGAACACAACCTTATGTGAGTTTCACAGCCCCACTATTACTGTTTTTGCTTTCGGGGAGAAAACATGCGCTAAACTATTGATTTGAAACTTATGTCATACTATGGGTTGTTTTTGGGTTACTATGCGATCTTTGGAAGTCCCCGGGGAAACCATGAATGTGTGGGGATGCACAACGGGGGAAATGTGGATAGATCTATTGGGCGTGACCTGCCCCACTCGTCGGCTGGGAGTCGGACGGGTGCATATTGTCTCGAACTTGCTAAACATTATTCGGACTGAACATGTGCTAAACTTGCTAAATGTGTCCAGTAATGGTTTTCCAATCGTAGTAGTAGCGAAAACTTACACCTAACTAGTGTAGTTTTACATAGTATTGACAGGATTGGACTTGGTAACATTTTATGAAAACTTGTGAACTCACCAGCATTATATGTTGACAAACTTTTGGCATGTTTTTCTCAGGTCGCTAAGGTAGCATTAATTGGACTAGGCGCACAGGTCTGCATGGCGTCTAGGGCTTAGTTTCATGTTTGGAATAATCATTTGAACTATCATGACATTTAGGATTTTGTAATTTACTTAAAGCTTCCGTTGTGGTTTTTGAAATATTAAATATCATGTTTTGTGTTTACGTATCTTATCATATAGAGTTGTTTATTGTGACCGTTGACTTGGATCCTGGTGTTTCACGCGCCTCGCGATAAAACCCTGCATATGGAATTTGAGGGTGTGACAATATAATTTATGTAATTTAAATAAAAGTTAAATGAGTAAATGATTTAAAAATAACAAAGATTAAAAGATGTAAAGAGCTAGTGTAATCTATCGGTAAAGATTAAATACAATAAGTTTTATGGAAATAATATTTTATATTCTAACCTAATAAATAAAAAATCATAATGAAATTAATAATTAGATGTGAAGGAATTTAAAAGAAAAAAAGTAACTTAAATTTAGATAAAATAAAGGATAAGAAAATAAATGAACATATAAAATGAAATTTAAGTTTTGAATCTTGCAATATTTTGAGTTATATATAATAATTTTGTAAAGGTATAAAATAGTTATTTTATATTTTTTAAATAAATTAAATTGATTCAAATGTAAGAAATATGTTTTAAATAGAATAAAAATATAATTTTATAGTAAATATTAGAAACATATTATTTGGAGAATATTTTGATAAAATATTTTCATTTTTAGTAAATATTCGAATCAGATGTTCTAATTACGGGGGGCACAAAATAGACTTGAAATAGGTGTCCAATTACTGATTAATAATGCAACTATAAAATATGATCCAAAGAGTTATACTTTGGACTACGAACATAGATATGATATTTAATTATTAAATATTATTAATCACGAATAACTTCAACCGAGAAATAAATATTTAACAAAATGTTAGGGTTTGACATACTCAAATCAAACATTAGGGCATGAATTCTTGTTCATTTGGTCATCCAAATGAATCGTCTAATACCGGAGATCACAAAGAACAAGATTACAATTTTGAAAAACACAGGTAAAAACTCTGCTTAACACAACGGATCTAGGTGAACAGTGACTAGGTCTCAATGCATGAATGAGAGGTTTTGTAAAATGAAGAAAAACATTTCAAATGTTGTTTATATAAGAAACTTCACTCGTCTAAAGTGTTTTAGACAAATGAAATAATTTTCCTTCTATCCTCTCGACAACAACACAAATGAGCCAAAATACACACGAATTTAAGATAAAAGCACTCATTCCTTACAAACTGTGACATCCGACAATTTCAGGTTAACTTTTCTGCAAACAATTATGTTTTACATGGTCAATGATTATATATTTTACTTAGTTAGATGAATTAAGTTCGTTAAATATATATGTAAACTACATGTGAAGATAATTCGGGGAATTATGGGATCACACACATAAGTCTTGAACCTTGAACGTTGGTGAAATAACAGACTAGTCTGGTACTGTTACCGTGACAATACCCGGTAGCAATTAAATAACCGAGATCGATCCCGAATGCCCGGGATATAAAATAAATGGCACAATTACAAAATATAAAGTATTTTGGAACTCCAAAACAACAAATGGTTTCACAAAACCAAAATCATCCGGTAACGAATAAAGTTCGTGTATCGCGTCCGATAAGCGTATAACTTATAATTTCACCCGATCAAAGTCTAAATAACTTACCAACACTTAAATTAGAACATAATTAAGGGTCATAAGGGCTGATAATAATGTCCGAATAATGCGTGAATAAAACCCGAATAAAACCCGAACAACACCCGAATAATAACCTATTTATTAAAATATAACTTATGACTAATATTAGCAAGTGGACCCCACATTCAAGACTCAAAAATCTGCCCACATGACTCTTCCCTCATCCAAGAAAACATCCTTGTGTTCCTAAATGAGCCTACCAAGTACATAAAAGGTTGTGATACATTGGACTTGTAAGAGCATGCTTTGTCCCTTAATATTTTAAGACTTAATACATGGTTTTAACTTAACCAAAACTCACAAAACCTGGTCAAAATTCGTGAGCTTCATCACACACACCCACCATTTCAAGTTTTGACACATCAAAACCAATTTCAAGTCATAAAACCTTGTTTTGATTATGGCAGATTCGTAATGCCATCTTCAACAGGCCATAACTCTTTCATTTCTTCTCCAAAATGAGTGATTAAACCCTCCAAAGAAACCTCTATCCAGTCCCGAAAGATGCCCACCATTTTCATGAAAATCTAACAAGTTTTAGACCTCCAAACCGTCCAAGGAAAACGACTGCGCAGCTTCGGATCTGATGTAACAGCAGGTCACAGTTTCGGATTTTGAAGAGGCTAGACACCTCCAAACGCGACGATTCTTTTTCCTAACTCCTTGGACTTCCTTAGGCTTTAACCGGATCAGAAGTCCCTGAGTATTTGGCCTGAGAAACCTTCCTTCCATCGTTTGTTTTCTTCCCTAGTCTTGAACTTGTGGTAAAACCCTTTGCTCTTCTTGTTCAATACTTATTATAGTTGTGTAATCTTGAAAGTTGTACAAGAAACTTATTAACATACTTAAACTAAATACTGACTTGATTATATGTGTTTAGATTATGTTTTGATGATCTAAAAACAATACGATGCAATAATAGTTGTTAAACTTGTTAAACTAGATGAATCATGACATGAACTTTGAATATGGATTTGGATATTAATAGATCTTGTGAAACGATAATAGGTTACTTGTATATGATCATAGGTTACTTGTATATGTTTTATCATGTTGAGTATTGATAGTTTTGTGTCAATAAAAGCCTTGTTATTAAGCGTAACACATGATTTTAAAACGTGGCAGATTCAAATCCGATTTTGTATTGACAATAACTCACTGTTATGACATCCAAATTGAATGGTTTTTAATCCTAAAACATAGCACAATAAATAAGCTTTCCAAAAAGTCCAAAAACGCCTGATTTAGAAGAGTATAAGTATTTCTATGGGAATTTATAAAACCGAATATCAAATCTGATTTCGGACAGAAACTTTTGGTCAACTTTAAAAGGTCATAGCTCGAGTTTTACAAATCTTTTGATCATGAAATTTGGTCAGTAGTTACATCTATGAGTTTTATGACTTCTCCAAGTGGACTCACCTCATTTGGATAAACGTATGATTTTTAGTGAATTTTCTTCCAAACTGTCGCAAACAGCTCGGTTTTAGTACATTGCTGTGTTTACGAATTTTTCTTAAATTATTGGAAGGTTTTTATTGCAAAATAAAAATATGGATAGTGGTACCAGACATATTGGAAGAATCTGTAAAAATTTGAAAGTCAAAAGAGTTCATTTGTTATTTTATAAAAATTCATTTCGGTAGCGCAGAAACTGTCCAAAAATCACAGAATTGACAAACTTGATATATATGCTTACTTGATAGTTTTCTTGACTTGTATGCTATATATTTAGGAATCTAAGTATATTAGGATCATGTGTAATGTATGTTATAACATAAAAACTAAACATTCACCAACGGGTCATCGGTTTAACTTGCTATACGTGTTTAAATTAACACGAAGGAAACAATGAGAGCCAAACAAATAAGTTAATGAGAAAACGATATCACGGACATATACTTATAAAAGTTTAACATTGAAATAGGGAATCATTAACAATTTGCCTATTGTTACATTTGGAGTTGGGAATAAACTCAAGGCAACCTAAGGTGAGTTTCACGGCCCCATTTTACTGTTTTGTTTTCGGGGAGAAATATG
This sequence comes from Ambrosia x helenae, assembly GCA_030844895.1. Classification (NCBI taxonomy): domain Eukaryota; kingdom Viridiplantae; phylum Streptophyta; class Magnoliopsida; order Asterales; family Asteraceae; genus Ambrosia; species Ambrosia x helenae. The sequence continues at coordinate 9,529,828 of CM061230.1, read as the reverse complement.
CTACGTACTTAGATTTCTTAAAGGTCATGTTATACTATGGTTATGGTTGTTTACTATACGGGCGTTTCATCTGGAAGTCCCAGGGGGGAAACCATGAATATGTGGGGATACATAACGGGGGAAATGTGGATAGATCTATCGGGCCTGACTAACCCCACCCGACGGCTGGGAGCCGGGCGGGTGCATATTGTCTCTAACTTGCGGAATTACCGAGGATGACGGTAATTCATACATTCTGGGCATACTTATCGGGAGTTGCATGTCAAGTAATGGTTTCTAACTCGTGATAGTAACGGTACTTAACGTCTAGCTAACGTTCTTATAACATAGTATTAACGGAAATGATCTTTTCAAACTTATGGAAACGCTTTTGCAAAACCTGTGAACTCACCAGCATTATATGTTGACATTTTTGGCATATTTTCTCAGGTCGCTAAAGTAGCAGTCAATGGATTAGACGCACGGGGTCTTGCACGGCGTCTAGTGTTCTAGTGCATGTTTTGAATAAATTATGCTTCGCTGTTGGGTTATGTTATTAAAACATAATGTTTTGGTTTACGTATCTTACATTTAGTTATCGTTTATTGTGACTGTTGACTTGGATCCTGGTGTCTCACGCGCCTCGCGGTAAAACCCCGCACGTGGAATTTGAGGGTGTGACAGATTGGTATCAGAGCCAATGGTTATAGTTACTAGGACTGCATGTAGAGTCTAGTCTATAACCGAGTCTCACACACATTAAACGGTCGCATACACATGGGTTGTATTATGTGGAAAACATACTAACTTGTCGGGGTGTCGTACCATCATCATTTACATGTTTCATCATCCATTTTGTCTTTCATCTGTTCTATCTCCTATTTCTATCTTCTTCTACGGGTTTGAAGACGAAGAGGCTTGTTGATCTTGCACGGCGGTGACATACATTGGAGTGGTTTCGGCGTATTCTTTAGATCTGTCCAGGATTCAGACATCTTCCTTTTATGCTCCAATGGACACACTTGGCTACACACACTATCTTGCACATGTACTCGTTGTACTATGCCCTTGAGTGATTGGTCACCTGGGGATTTTTATAAGCTGGATATCTCTTCTAAGTTGTGGGTATCTGGTGGCTTGAAGTTCAAGCTAGGAGCACGCCTAGAGGACCATGTAGAGTAATTTATCATTTCGGGTGCACACGAAATCATAAGTTGAAATGCATGGAAGTCCTGGTGGACTTCGTGTTTGGACCAATGGTCATGGTTGGACCCAATTCTTAAACTCCTTTTGATTGCTAGTGGTTTTACAATAGTGATAGATCTGAATTTCTTGTTCTATGTTGGCAGAAGATGTCTAGAGTTCGTGTTGGTCGTCGAGGTGGTCGTGCTGGTGATCGTGATTATTTTACAGATATGAGTCTCATATCTGTTGAGTTCGGTCAGTTGATAGAAAATAGAGGCGATGCGTCTTCTTAAGAAATGTCGCTTAGAGCTTTCGGGTTTATCTTTTCCTTTAGATCTTAAGCCAGTGTCTTTGGGGTAGTTTTGATTTCGTTATGGGTCTAGATTTGCTCTCGTTTGATCAATCCATTCAACCTCCTCTCCCTGATGGAGAAATCCTTTTGGGGCATGGTAAGGAAGGTGGTGTTTCTTTGAGTATTATTTCTTATAGGGAAGCGCATAAGTATATTCGAAAGGGGTATTCTGCCATCTTGGCTCTTGTTTCGGTCTCGTCAGAGGAAGAGAAGAAGATTGAAGATATTCCAGTTGTTCGTGATTTTCCTGATGTGTTTCCTGAAGATCTACCCGGTATTCCGCCGTATCGTCAAGTTGAGTTTGGTATCGATCTTGCACCTGGTGCAGTCCCTATCGCCCGAGCTCCATATCATCTTGCGCCTCCCGAGATGCATGAATTATCTAACCAGTTGCAGGAGTTACTAGAGAAGGGTTTTATTCGACCTAGCTCATCCACGTGGGGAGCCCATATTCTATTTGTCAAGAAGAAAGACGGAACCCATCGCATGTGTATCGATTACCGTGAGCTGAACAAGGTGACCATCAAGAATCGCTACCCTCTTCCTCGCATCGATGATCTGCTCGACTAGCTTCAGAGCTATAGTTTCTATTCGATGATTGATTTGCGGTCGGGGTACCACTAGCTGAGAGTCTAGGAAGCCGATATTCCGAAAACGGCTTTTCAAACTCGTTATGGCCGTTTTGAATTCTTGGTCATGCCCTTCGGTCTCACCAATGCACCCGCTGTGTTTATGGATTTGATGAATCGTGTCTGCAAGCTCTATCTTTATCAATTCATGATTGTTTTCATTGATGATATTCTGGTCTATTCCAAGAACGAGGCGGACCATAGGGAACACCTGCGTCTGGTCTTGGAACTCTAGAGGTGAGAACAGTTGTACGCTAAGTTCTCAAAGTGTGACTTCTGGTTACGCGAAGTCCAATTCCTTGGTCATGTAGTTAATGAAAAAGGAATTCATGTCGATCCAGCTAAGATAGAGGCTATTAAAGAATGGGAAGCACCAAAGACGCCAACTGAGGTGCGGAAATTCCTAGGTCTTGCGGGCTACTATCGTCGTTTTATTGAGGGTTTTTCGAATATTGCTCAACCCCTCACCTCTCTTACCCAGAAAGACAAGAAGTTTGACTAGGGCGAGTCGCAGGAATCGGCGTTCCTGACGCTGAAGACTAAGCTTTGTTCTGCTCCTATCCTATCCTTGCCTGAGGGCACGGATGATTTTGCTGTTTGTTGTGATGCTTCTATCCGGGGTCTCAGTTGCGTGTTGATGCAACGCGAGAAGGTTATCGTTTATGCTTCTCGTCAGCGTAAAGTTCATGAGAAGAACTACACCACCCATGATCTGGAATTGGGTGCGGTTGTTTTCGCTTTGAAGATCTGGAGACATTACTTGTATGGTACCATGTGCACCATTTATACCGATCACAAGAGTCTTCAGCATATCTTTGATCAGAAGGAGTTGAACATGCGACAGCGTCGTTGACCTTCTTAATGATTATGATTGCTCTATAAAATATCATCATGGCAAGGCGAATGCTGTGATCGACGCCTTGAGCAGGAAGGAATCCGCTAAGCCTCGTCGTGTTCGAGCTCTACAGCTCACCATCCATTCTAGTTTGCCTGACCGAATCCGTTCTGCACAACAGGTAGCTTTGAAGGAGGAAAACCTTAAAGCTGAAACCATGCATAGTGCTGATAAGCACCTTGAGCTCAGGTCTGATGGCCTGCATTATTTTGCAGAACGTGTCTGGGTTCCTTTGTTTGGGGGTTTGCGGGAGCTTGTTCTTGATGAAGCTCACAAATCTCGGTATTCTATTCATCCCGGCTCCGATAAAATGTATCAGGATCTGAAGATACTTTATTGGTGGCCGAATATGAAAGCTAATATAACTTTGTATGTAAGCAAGTGTTTGACCTGTGCTAAGGTCAAGGTGGAGTACCAGAAGCCGTCTGGTCTCCTGCATCAGCCTGAAATTCCAGAGTGGAAATGGGAACGGATAACGATGGACTTTATAACCAAACTTCCGAGGTCGCCCAGTGGTTGTGATATGATTTGGGTGATCGTCGATCGGTTGACAAAGTCTGCTCATTTCCTTGCTATTAAAGAGAGCGACAGTTTGGAACGGTTGGCTCGTCTTTATCTGAAGGAAGTGGTTTCTCGGCACGGGGTGCCTGTTTCGATCATCTCTGATCGTGATTCCCGTTTCACTTCTCGTTTCGGAAAGCTTTGCAGAAAGCTTTGGGTACTCAGTTGGACATGAGTACAGCTTATCATCCGCAAACCGACGGTCAGAGTGAGCGGACGATTCAAACGCTAGAAGACATGCTTCGGGCATGTGTGATCGTTTTCGGCAAAAGTTGGGAGAATCACCTACCGTTGGTGGAATTCTCTTACAACAACAGTTACCATTCTAGCATCAAGGCAGCTCCATTCGAAGCTCTGTACGAACGGAAATGCCGGTCTCCTCTTTGTTGGACCGAAGTGGGTGAGAGTCAGCTCACAGGCCCGGAACTCGTGTACGAAACTTCCGAGAAGATCGTACAGATTCGTAACCGTATGGCAGCAGCTGGGGATCGTCAAAAGAGCTATGTTGATCGTCATCGCAAACCTTTAGAGTTTCAAGTTGGTGACAGGGTTTTGTTAAAGGTTTCTCCATGGAAGGGCGTTATCCGCTTTGGGAAGCGTGGCAAGTGGAATCCTCGGTTTGTGGGGCCGTTCGCAATTCTGGAACGGATTGGACCGGTAGCATACAGGCTTGACTTTCCAGCGGAGCTCAGTAGCGTTCATAATGTCTTCCACGTCTCAAATCTTAAGAAATGTTTGGCTGATGAATCTCTGGTTGTTCCACTCAAAGAAATTCAGATTGATGATCAATTGCGTATAGTTGAGGAACCAGTGGAAATCCTTGACTAGAAGATTCGTAGCCTTCGCCGAAGTAAGATCCGTATCGTTAAGGTTCGTTGGAATTCAAATCGTGGACCGGAGTTCACGTGGGAACGGGAGGATCAGATGAAAGCTAAGTATCCTCATTTACTTCCCAAGCGCGCTTTTGAGTCAAATCATGTTACTGTTGAAGCTGAGTGAATCTCGGGGGCGAGATTCCTTTCAACAGGGGGATGATGTAACACCGTAAAAAAAATTTTCTTTCTTTTCGTATCTTCCTTTTCGGCTTTGCGTAATTTTTCGGGACGAAAATTCTTTCAACAGGGGGATGATGTGACATCCGACAATTTCAGGTTAACTTTTCTGCAAACAATTACTGTTTTTACATGGTCAATGATTATATATTTTACTTAGTTAGATGAATTAAGTTTGTTAAATATATATGTAAACTACATGTGAAGATAATTCGGGGAATTATGGGATCACACACATAAGTCTTGAACCTAGAATGTTGGTGAAATAATAGACTAGTCCGGTACTGTTACAGTGACAATACCCGGTAGCAATTAAATAACCGAGATCGATCCCGAATGCCCGGGATATAAAATAAATGGCACAATTACAAAATATAAAGTATTTTGGAACTCCAAAACAACAAATGGTTTCACAAAACCAAAATCATCCGGTAACGAATAAAGTTCGTGTATCGCGTCTGATACGCGTATAACTTATAATTTCACCCGATTAAAGTCTAAATAACTTACCAACACTTAAATTAGACCATAATTAAGGGTCATAAGGGCTGATAATAATGTCCGAATAATGCGTGAATAAAACCCGAATAAAACCCGAATAATAACTTATTTATTAAAATATAACTTATGACTAATATTAGCAAGTGGACCCCACATTCAAGACTAAAAAATCTGCCCACATGACTCTTCCCTCATCCAAGAAAACATCCTTGTGTTCCTAAATGAGCCTACCAAGTACATAAAAGGTTGTGATACATTGGACTTGTAAGAGCATCCTTTGTCCCTTAATATTTTAAGACTTAATACATGGTTTTAACTTAACCAAAACTCACAAAACCTGGTCAAAATTCGTGAGCTTCATCACACACACCCACCATTTCAAGTTTTGACACATCAAAACCAATTTCAAGTCATAAAACCTTGTTTTGATTATGGCAGATTCGTAATGCCATCTTCAACAGGCCATAACTCTTTCATTTCTTCTCCAAAATGAGTGATTAAACCCTCCAAAGAAACCTCTATCCAGTCCCGAAAGATCCACACCATTTTCATGAAAATCTAAAAGTTTTAGACCTCCAAACCGTCCATGGAAAATGACTGCGCAGCTTCGGATCTGATGTAACAGCAGGTCACAGTTTCGGATTTTGAAGAGGCTAGACACCTCCAAACGCGACGATTCTTTTTCCTAACTCATTGGACTTCCTTGGGCTTTAACCGGATCAGAAGTGCCTGAATATTTGGCCTGAGAAACCTTCCTTCCATCGTTTGTTTTCTTCCCTAGTCTTGAACTAGTGGTAAAACCCTTTGCTCTTCTTGTTCAATACTTATTATAGTTGTGTAATCTTGAAAGTTGTACAAGAAACTTATTAACATACTTAAAATAAATCCTTACTTGATTATGTGTTTAGATTATGTTTTGATGATCTAAAAACAATAGGATGCAATAATAGTTGTTAAACTTGTTAAACTAGATGAATCATGACATGAACTTTGAATATGGATTTGGATATTAAGAGATCTTGTGAAACGATAATAGGTTACTTGTATACGATCACTTGTATATGTTTTATCATGTTGAGTTTTGATAGTTTTGTGTCAATAAAAGCCTTGTTATTAAGCGTAACACATGATTTTAAAACGTGGCAGATTCAAATCCGATTTTGTATTGACAATAACTCACTGTTATGACCACCAAATTGAATGGTTTTTCATCCTAAAACATAGCACATGAAATAATCTTTCCAAAAAGTCCAAAAACGCCTGATTTCGATGAGTATAAGTATTTCTATGGGAATTTATAAAACCGAATATCAAATCTGATTTCGGACAGAAACTTTTGGTCAACTTTAAAAGGTCATAGCTCGAGTTTTACAAATGTTTTGATCATGAAATTTGGTCAGTAGTTACATCTATGAGTTTTATGACTTCTCCAAGTAGACTCACCTCATTTGGATAAACTTATGATTTTTAGTGAATTTTCTTCTAAACTGTCGCAAACAGCTCGGTTTTAGTACATTGCTGTGTTTACGAATTTTTCTTAAATTATTGGAAGGTTTTTATTGCAATATAAAAATATGGATAGTGGTACCAGACGTATTGGAACAATCTGTAAAAATTTGAAAGTCAAACGAGTTCATTTGGTATTTTATAAAAATTAATTTCCGTAGCGCAGAAACTGTCTAAAAATCACAGAATTGACAACTTGATATATATGCTTACTTGATAGTTTTCTTGACTTGTATGCTATATATTTAGGAATCTAAGTATATGAGGGTCATGTGTAATGTATGTTATAACATAAAAACTAAACATTCACCAACGGGTCATCGGTTTAACTTGCTATACGTGTTTAAATTAACACAAAGGAAACAATGAGAGCCAAACAAATAAGTTAACGAGAAAACGATATCACGGACATATACTTATAAAAGTTTAACATTGAAATAGGGAATCATTAACAATTCGCCTATTGTTACATTTGGAGTTGGCAATAAACTCAAGGCAACCTAAGGTAAGTTTAACGGCCCCATTTTACTGTTTTGTTTTCGGGAGAGAAACATGCTACGTACTTAGATTTCTTAAAGGTCATGTTATACTATGATTATGGTTGTTTACTATACGGGCGTTTAATTTGGAAGTCCCAGGGGGAAACCATGAATATGTGGGGATACATAACGGGGGAAATGTGGATAGATCTATCGGGCCTGACTAACCCCACCCGACAGCTGGGAGCCAGGCGGGTGCATATTGTCTCTAACTTGCGGAATTACCGAGGATGACGGTAATTCATACATTCTGGGCATACTTATCGGGAGTTGCATGTCAAGTAATGGTTTCTAACTCGTGATAGTAACGGTACTTAACGTCTAGCTAACGTTCTTATAACATAGTATTAAGGGAAATGATCTTTTCAAACTTATGGAAACGCTTTTGCAAAACCTGTGAACTCACCAGCATTATATGTTGACATTTTTGGCATGTTTTCTCAGGTCGCTAAGGTAGCAGTCAATGGATTAGGCGCAGGGGGTCTTGCACGGCGTCTAGGGTTCTAGTGCATGTTTTGAGTAAATTATGCTTCCGCTGTTGGGTTATGTTATTAAAACATAATGTTTTGGTTTACGTATCTTACATTTAGTTATCGTTTATTGTGACCGTTGACTTGGATCCTGGTGTGTGTCACGCGCATCGCGGTAAAACTCCGCACGTGGAATTTGAGGGTGTGACACAAACGTACACGAATTAAACTAAAATGATATTCCTTGGACTCATTCGTTACAGTCATAAACAAATTACACTCATTTGCCAAAACGTTTTGGCGAATGGACAAAACGTTTATCACTGAAATTCCCAAATTGCCCTTTTTCAATACGATTTGCAATTTTAACCTTTTCGATTTCAAAAGATGCAATTTTGGTTTGAAGAAACATAGATTTCAAAATCCCAAATGTATTGAATTTATAATCTGGATACCGATTGATGTAATTTCCTTTTGAACAACCGGGCAAAACTACCAAAACTCAAACTTGGTAATTTTCTCTTGCTTTAAAATCTTGAGAAAAATAGACGACATATATAGATCAATTTCCATCATCGGTTATTGAAATTAGATGGACAAAATCTTTTTGGATTTTCAAAAGTTTATGCTAAAACACACCTAAAATCTTTTGAATTTTTCAATATGTTTTGCAGGAAAGTTAAGAAAGCTCTAAGTAAATATATAAAAACACATGTTTTTTTAAATCTTCCGGTAATATTGGATAATGCCTTCGCTTAAAAAAATGGAACTTATGAATTGCCAACAATCAAATAATTACAATTACTTAACATTTAAAAAATAATGTTTATAAAATAAATAGTTTTGTTGTTTATAAAGTATTGTCTTTTAAGCTCTAATAAGAAATTGATGCTCAAACTCTTTTCAAAACATATTTGAAATTTGAACCCCCTTTTTTATGTAAAACCAAAATTTGTATAATATAATTTAAACATGCCATATTTTTAAAACTAATCCATATTATTTAAGTTAGCTAGTTAATTTATAAGTCAAAGAAAATGCTCCATTGAATATAGTTTTAAAAGAATGATTTCAATATGAAACAATTAAAACCCACTTGTAAGAGTTATTGGTAAAAGATTAATGCAATATTACTACAATCGTTAAAAAAACAATTAAAAAAAAGTTTACACTTTAACTATTCATCACTACTTGGTATTACTGAAATTATATTTCGTATCACAGAATTTTATTTATCGCAATTCGAATCATAATATATCAATATTAATATTAAATCACCCACATGTAGAGATATAATTTTTAAGTTTTTTATTTGATTTTTTTTTTTGGAAATACTATATAGATGACCAAGCAAAATAATTGGATGTTAAAGTGGACTCAAAATATAATAACAATATGGCGTTGGTCATCTTCTCCTTTATTTCTAAACACACACTTAACCCAATTTTCTCTATACTTACACAAAATTTCACACAATTATCAATCAATACATGATTATTATTATTTCACCAACGTTCGGGTTTTAAGACGCGTATATGTGATCTGGTAATTCTAATAATTCTCCGAATTACTATTTGATCGACTTCTAACACACTATAGTGTAACGTGCGACTCACTTAACCGATCCTAGTCAAGTGTATATGAACCTACATTAAAATTTATTAGAGTTAGGTTAAAGTAATAACCTTAGAATGTGGGGTATCACATAAACATAGATCTTTAAATATATAAATAAGAACACCCTATACAATTTATATAATTTAAATAAAAGATTAAATGAGTAAATGATTTAAAAATAACAAAGATTAAAAGATGTAAAGAACTAGTGTAATCTATCGGTAAAGATTAAATACAATAAGTTTTATGGTAATAATATTTTATATTCTAACCTAAATAAATATAAATCATAATAAAATTAATAATTAGATGTGAAGGAATTAAAACGAAAAAAAAGTAACTTAAATAAAGATAAAATAACGGAAATAAGAAAATAAATGAACATAAAAAATGAAATTTAAGTTTTGAAGCTTGCAATATTTTGAGTTATATATAATAATTTTGTAAAGGTATATAAAATAGTTATTTTATATTTTTAAATAAATTAAATTGATTCAAATGTAATAAATATGTTTTAAATAGAATTTTTCTGCATCAATATTTTTTTCATTCGATTATCGTTAAAATTACAAATAAACCAAGTTACATCTGAATAATGGGTAAGCGAGCAACAAGCTGCGCCGCTATCCCCTTTTGAATCGCAAAGCCTATTCTACTGAATACAAACCCTTGGTTCCTCGGGCTTTGCGAATCACTGTGGACCACCTTCTGCACCCGCTCCAAAAAGCGAACTGCCTCAGGGGCTAAGGATCCAAAAGTATCGAAGGCAAACGGAATGAACACGTGTTGATTCTCTAGACATGCTGTCTCGTGCTTAGCAGCCTTCCTAGCTTCCGCCTTCAAAACCGCCTGTCCCTGAACGAATCCACTATCTCTCAGCCCCCACCAGTGGGGACACCCCTGTGAGGTCAACACAAGCGTGCTTACCCCCCACCCAGCCAAACACAAGGACGTCCGCAGGACGCAAGGTAGATCTTCCCTCTCGTGGGTCAGTCAGAAAATTAACAGGGGCTTCTTTCTTGGCTGAGATCCCGGCGCGCCTAAGCACATCCCATAAAACATCTCTAACCCAGTCATGACGATACTTGAACCCCGGCAATTCCTTACAGTGAAGGGCATGCTCGCCAAATCTATCCAAACAGGCTTTTTTACAAATGGGGCAAGAGTCGTCTGGCGGAAAAAGGGGAATCATGAGCCGGTATTTAAGGATGGCTCTGTATTCAACTGCTGACATCCGTTGCCCAAGACCTTCAATGGGCGCAACAGTCAAAAAAATCTTGGGCATGAGCCCCCTGAGACAAGCCAAAACTGCCTTTTGACGCGGGGTCATATCGAACCGCTCCTCCATATCCTGTGCGTGTTTACCATAAAGAGCACTCGCCAAAGTTTGTTGAGGTTTCTTGGGGGCGGTCTCCTTATCAGTAAAACCGCCTAGATCAAGGTCTGGGAGAGTTGTTCCAATATTACCAAGCGCAAGGGAGTAGTCAGGATCCACCCCCAACACACCAGCGCTTCGCAAGATGTGGTCCTGCAATTTCCACGATTGGGCCCTGGACGCTACAAAAGCATATGCGGAGACGTCCTCCGCCGATATAAGCCCTAAGCCCCCGCAACGCATAGGGAAAGAAGCCAACCTCCACTGGAGGTCCCCAAAATGCGGTCCCCCGCTGACAACAATGTCTTCAACAGCCCCTCGCAGACCTGCATCAAAGATAGACACAGCCTCTTTGACATGTTCGGGTTGACAAGTCCGGAGCCCAAACACTAATTTAGCAACCCCCATGCACGAGCGCAACAGGAGGAGCTCACTTTGGGGGTCCCTTAAGTCCGACAGTCGTTTCATAAGATCAACCGCCCGAAGAGCTCGTCTAGATGCCAAAGACTGAATAAACCTTGCATCCCGACTAACCGCCCCCCCCGAGGAGTTTAACCCCCCCTACGGGCCTGCTAATCTCGCTAGGGAATAAACCCGGTACTTTCTTCGAACCATTGCATGACGGCCAAAAAATCTCCGTTTTCCGAATATTAAGCCTAAGCCCAAGAGATGCCCCCTCTGAACGGATAATGTCCAACGCCCTAGAAACTTCCCCTGCCTTACCAATGATAGTGCCATCGTCCAAGTACCAGGCATGGAAGGGCAAGGAGCATGCGCCCTGCACACGGAGGATCAGCGGATGGAGAACCAGCGCAAAGAGAAGGGGCCGAGAGGGTCCCCTTGCTGCACCCCTGTGGTAGCCCCAATATGAGTATCCCCCACATATAATCTTGCGGGTTGCGCATATAAAAATTGGACCCACGGGAAGATAGACGGGCATCTGCAACTAACTTCCCTGAGAAGTGTCGTACGGTCCACTTCGTTGAAGGCGTTAGAAAAATCAACAGTGAGCATGGCCAGGGACCCGTCAGAATGGAACGCGCTCAGAAACCTGTTAGCACTGTGCAGCACCGCTTCTGCCCCATTAGGGACCCCAACCCCAAACTGAAAATCCCCTAGATAGGTTGCCATCTCTTTGCCCACTTTACGCATAGCGACTTTTGACACCAATCTTCTCCAAATGGCCCCCACCGCAATGGGCCTAATCCCGTTGTCAGGCTTTAATAGGGGGGTCAACGGTGCCGAAGCAATGAACTCCGCCAGAGCTTTAGGACATAACCCCCCAAGCCACAAGTTGACAACATCGGTGATGGCTTTAAGGAGCCCGGAGGCAGTTGGAGACCCCTGGCCACAGAAAGCGTCTAAAATATGCTGCGCCCGCAGACCATCCCTCCCACAAGATGTCCCTTTCGGGAACGTTTTAATACATTCCAACACACACTCAACGTCCACCTGCAAGGCTGGCTCCAAAGGTAAGGCGAGGGCATGGTCGGGGGGTCCACAACAGGGTGTTTATCTATCAGGGCTCTCAATGTGTCCCCCCAGCAGGCGCAACCCCAGATGAACACAGAACCTTGACGGCCGCAGTATAATGGCCATCCGCTACCTTCCGAAGGCACTGCTTAATATTGCCCCCACCATCTACTTTAGCTTGGTCCCCTACCCTCCCCGAAAACGACGCCACGGGGAGTTCAAGGAGGGGCAGGACCAATTCCTCTAACCCTGCCCCATCTTTCCAAACCGCCAATGCCCGCATAATAGAGCTACATTGAAGCGATTTCCTGTTACCCGACCTTCGTTCTTGCCTAGAGGCCGGTTGGACCACCCTTAAAGTGCAGCGAGGCAACAACAAAAGTTTAACCCAAGCCTCAATGGACCCTGGGGCATCCACCACTTTACGAAGACCCCCTGACAAGGCATGGGCAAAAGCCATGCGACATGCAGGCGGGATACTCTTGACCGTAGCAACAGGCAGGGCGAGGATGCGCTCAAGGAGAGTGACATCTACCACCATCTTCCCAGACGTATCACTCACATGCGCCACTTGCGGATCACGAGGTTGAGGAATCCCCGTTATAAAATCAATCTCGCCTCCTGCACGCGAGGTGCATTTAACCACTTCTTTGCCGTGCCGACAACGCCCATTCAAGGCATGCAGGGTCATGCACTCCCCACATAGCCAATTCTTCAGCGCACGCAAGGTGTCAACAACGTCATAGTAAAGGTCAAAGTTTGAAGCAAGATGCTCCTTTAACTCACCTCTCCTTTCTTTCCCATTAAAATGATCCCGTTGGAAATGCATTAGTAACCGAGAGTATCCCTTGTATCCCGGCGTACCATCCTTGCAAGAATGATAATTTTTAAAGGGGCAACGCCATATCCCTGTGGCCGAGCTGGGTCCAGGTCCCCCACCACTGTCTCCCATAGAATAAAAATATAATTTTATAGTAAATATTAGAAACAGATTTATAACATTTGGAGAATATTTTCATTTTTATGTATATTCAAAACATATTTTTATTATTATTTAGAGTAAATTACTAAAACCGTCCCTGTGGTTTGGGCCAATATGCCAGTCCAGTCCAATCTTTTAAAAATTGCATGAACACTCCTTGATCTTTCAGAAAATAGGCCAAAACAGTCAACGACTTAACCCAGTTAACTTTTCTCAATTAAGTCAGGGGCATTTTCGTCCAATCATGTATAAATTCATCTTCTTCCCCATTTCTTCTTCCCTGATCAGAGACACCACCCACCCACCTACCACCATCTTCACCTTTCACCACCACCACTACCCACTACCCACCATCTCCTCCACCTTTTGAAATATAAAATTACTATAGTGAGGTAAATTGATCAAAATTTTAGCCTTTAAATGACTAAACGGATTTATAGTGAATTAATACATGAATAACAAAAAAAAATGATTAAAAGTATAAAATATGTGATCTTTTAGAAAATAAATTTAGAGTTATAATATTTTAGGTTAAAGAAGGTTACTGATTTTTTTTTTTTTTGTAAAATGTATAAAGTCTTATATGTATTTTAAATAAATAAATCATGTTTGTTTTGAATAATTATGTTATTTATGCAAAATAAAAAATAATAGAAGAAAACATGGTGTGAGGATCGAACCAGGCTTTCTAGCCGGTTTAGGTTTATGGTTATAAGCCAGACCATTGAGCTGACCCTAAATTTGCTAATAACTTGTTTCTAGAAAAATATAAACCAGGTATAATAAGTAAGCCCAAATCCGCAATTACGGGGGCACAAAATAGATAGACTTGAAATAGGTGTTGGAAATAGGTGTCCAATTACTGATTAATAATGCAACTATAAAATACGATCCAAAGAGTTATACTTTGGACTGCGAACATAGATATGATATTTAATTGTTAAATATTATTGATCACCAATAACTTCAACCGAGAAATAAATATTTAACAAAATGTTATGGTTTGACCGACTAAAATCAAACATTAGGGCATGAATTCTTGTTCATTTGGTCATCCAAATGAATCGTCTGATACCGGAGATCACAAAGAACAAGATTACAATTTTGAAAAACACATGTAAAAACTCTGCTTAACACAACGGATCTAGGTGAACAGTGACTAGGTCTCAATGCATGAATGAGAGGTTTTGTAAAATGAAGAAAAACATTTCAAATGTTTTTTATATAAGAAACTTCATTCGTCTAAAGTATTTAGACCAATGAAATAATTTTCCTTCATTCCTCTCTACAACAACACAAATGAGCCAAAATACACACGAATTTAAGATAAAAGCACTCATTCCTTACAAAGTACACGAATTAAACTAAAATGATATTCCTTGCACTCATTCGTTACAGTCATAAACAAATTACACTCATTTGCCAAAACGTTTTGGCGAATGGACAAAACTTTTCTCACTGAAATTCCCAAATTGCCCTTTTTCAATACGATTTGCAATTTTAACCTTTTCGATTTCAAAAGATGCAATTTTGGTTTGAAGAAACATATTTTTCAAAATCCCAAATGTATTGAATTTATAATCTGGATACCGATTGATGTAATTTCCTTTTGAACAACCGGGCAAAACTACAAAAACTCAAACTTGGTAATTTTCTTTGGCTTTAAACTCTTGAGAAAAATAGACGACATATATAGATCAATTTCCATCATCTGTTATTGAAATAAGATGGACAAAATCTTTTTGGATTTTCAAAAGTTTATGCTAAAACACACCTAAAATCTTTTGAATTTTTCAATATGTTTTGCAGGAAAGTTAAGAAAGTTGTAAGTAAAGATATAAAAACACATGTTTTTTTAATCTTCCGGTAATATTGGATAATGCCTTCGCTTAAAGAATGGAACTTATGAATTGCCAACAATCAAATAATTACAATTACTTAACATTAAAAAAATAGTGTTTATAAAATAAATAGTTTTGTTGTTTATAAAATATTGTCTTTTAAGCTCCAATAAAAAATTGCTACTCAAACTCTTTTCAAAACATATTTGAAATTTGAACCCCCTTTTTTATGTAAAACCAAAATTTGTATAATATAATTAAAACATATATTATTTAAGTTAGCTAGTTAATTTATAAGTCAAAGAAAAAGCTCCATAGAATATAGTTTTAAAAGAATGATTTCAAATATGAAACCAATTAAATCCCACTTGCAAGAGTTATTGGTAAAAGATTAATGCAATATTACTATAATCGTTAAAAAAAATTAAAAAAAGTTTACACTTTAACTATTCATCACTACTTGGTATTACTGAAATTGTATTTCGTATCATAGAATTTTATTTTATCGCAATTCCAATCATAATATATTAATATTAAATCACCCACATGCAGAGATATAATTTTTAAGTTTTTGGTTTTTTTTTTTTTTTGAAATACTACATAGATGACCAAGCAAAATAATTGGATGCTAAAATGGACTCAAAATATACTAACAATATGGCGTTGGTCATCTTCTCCTTTCTTTCTAAACACACACATAACCCAATTTTCTCTATACTTACACATAATTTCACACGATTACCAACCAATACATGATTATTATTATTTCACCAACGTTCGGGTTTTAAGACGCGTATATGTGATCCGGTAATTCTAATAATTCTCCGAATTACTATCTGATCGACCTCTAACACACTATAGTGTAACGTGCGACTCACTTAACCAATCCTAGTCAAGTGTATATGAACCTACATTAAAATTTACTAGAGTTAGGTTAAAGTAATAACCTGAGAATGTGGTTATCACATAAACATAGATCTTTAAATGTATAAATAAGAACACCCTATATATGTGACACCCGGCATATT
Source organism: Ambrosia x helenae (assembly GCA_030844895.1). Lineage (NCBI taxonomy): Eukaryota > Viridiplantae > Streptophyta > Magnoliopsida > Asterales > Asteraceae > Ambrosia > Ambrosia x helenae. The sequence continues at coordinate 9,513,843 of CM061230.1, read as the reverse complement.
CAGGATAACATTTTACAAACATTTAAGTCTACCTTATAGAAAAACATTTATTAAACGTACTTACCAAGGTCTGTTGAGTCGGGTTTTATTACGTATTGTCCAAGGTTAATGATTCAGAGGATCATTGGGTTTATTCTGTACACACAATGAATTGAATTAAGTGTTATACATAGATTGATCCATATATGTTATGTAATGTGCAAATACGTGTTTTAAAGGTGTTTATATGATTAAACATGATTCTATATGATTAACATATGTTAGGATTGCATGTACGTGTGTTAAGATGGTTTAAATGCGTTAAAAAGACAAAACTGGGAAATCTAGGAAAAACAAGTCCGGTTCGACCGTCGAACCAGAGAATGGTGATTTTGCAATGCTTCATTCGACGCTTTCAGTCCTCATTCGACCTCAGCAAGGGGGCGAACCTGGACATGTTGGGATTTTTGGGAGCTCAAAGGGACAATTATCAAATATTAGAGTATGCAGCGGAATTAAGTTAGACAATTGACACCTTGTGACTCAATAGTTATGACCTAGACTCCCCCCCCCCCGGATTAAGCCATGACAACATGAATATAACAATACAAACATAAGTTATATAAGAAAAGAGACTTAAATATTTTATTGTTATTGGCAAATGTTCAATTGTATGAATACAAGTGGCCAAGTGCAAGTCCAAAGGCTACAGGCTGCTAGGTATTTATAGAATACATACCTAGGTGTTAAACAGCCTTTTCGATCTACCAAATACATAAACAAATACATAGTGGAATACAAACTAAATATAATACTAACTACTGTTGCTTTATACAGACAACAACTAATAAAGCTAACTTCTGAGAATCTTCAAACTTCTGATGTTTGTTACAACTTATGATGAGTAAATCATCAGATGTTGTTCTTCAGTACTTGTAACTTCTGATGACCAGTCATAACTACTGATGAGATATTCATCAGTAGTTTGTCTTCAGTACTTTTGAACTTCTTCTTCGGAAGTTGTCTGGTTTGTCCTTGAACTAGTTCTTCAGTAGTTTCTCTTTAGTAGTTTTACTCTTCAGTAGTTCTCTTTTGTACGTCGGGACTTTGTGTTCAGAGAGTTGTCTGGTTCGTCTTCAGAACTTGTCCTTTAGTAGTTCTATTTGTTCTTTAGTAGTTGCCTGTTTAGTACATCAGTAGTTATAATACTTAGCTATTATTATTATGTGGATGATCAGTTAAGGTTTTGTGGTTCATTGATCCTCTCTGACCCAACAATCTCCCCTGGATTGATGAAGCCAAAACCTTAGCTGATAGCTTTGTTAAAAGCTTTATTGATCCACTTATTTCAGATTGAGCCTTTCTCTGATATAGAACTTGAGATCTTTTGCTTTGTCTTGGGCTGCAATCTGGTTAGGAAGGTCAGATGGTTCTAAACCAAGATGATAAAGATCATGAAGATCTCTGTCTGGTAGGTTCATCATGTCCATTGGCCTCCTACACACCTGTCTTGCACCATCATCTCTCTCAATTACCATCTGTAAGTTCTGGTGAGTACAGAACTATCTTTTAATTTTTCCATGAGAGGTTGACACTGATGGGGTGACAAAAGTTGTAGGTGCTGGGTTCTCATAAACTACTATTGCTTTGCAGCTTGAGACCCTGGGAAGTTGTTGTGAAGACTCTTGATCTTCAATAGTGGACTTAGTAGCTTCATCAGTAGTTGTAGCCTTTGGTTGATCATGCTGAGTAGTTTCAGCTTTCTGATGAGATTGTGCTTTGGAGTCCCTTCCCTTTGGCTTATCTTCCACACACACATCAGCCTTAGTCTGATCCTTTTTAGTCTTTCGATCAGACTTGGCTTTGGAAGGAGAAGCCTTTATAGACCCTTGTTTTGAAGCTGGAGTTTTTGATTTTGGTACTTCTGATAAAGACCGAGTTACTGGATGTGTCTTCTTCTTTTCAACAAGTTTCTTGTAAGCATCTAGTAATTCAGTCCCACTCCAGTTCAACAGCTGCATCTTGCTACCAAACTTTGCAGCTACAAGTTCATTGACAAGTTGATTCTTCTTCTCAGCATCTTTCTTGTTTTTCAGCATTAGATTCAACTTGTCAACCCTTAATTGTAAGTCTTTCAAGGAGAGGTTTCTGATATGGGCCTTTTTTAGTCTTTGAATGCTTAACCAGGTAAGCTATGGCCTTTTGTCTTTCAAATTTAACCTGTTCTTCTTTGGCTTGTGCCAGTTTCTGAAGATACTCTTGAAAGGCTTTGATTCTCTCATCATCACATGTGATTCCTTCTTCATTCACCCTTTCCCAAGACATTTGTTCATGAAGGACTTTCTTCTCAATTAGAAGCCTTTTCTCCCTTTCTTGTTCTTCATGCTTGGCTTGTTCATCCCTTTCCTTCTGTTTTTCAATTAATTCATCTCTTTGCTTGATTAGCTCAGAGATGGGCATTTTTATCCAGCTCAGAGGGTTTAGGAATGGGCTTTGAAAAGGTAGGGGTAGTCTTCTGAATTTTGGTAACTGCTGATGGTTGAACATCAGCTGTTTTTGCTTCAGTGGTTGCAACTACTGATGAAGGTTGGTCTTCAGTAGTTGGGTCTTCAGAAGTTTTGTCATCAGTTGTTCCCCTTGTCTTCCTTTTCTTGTATTGATGTTTTACCTCCCTTGAAAGTATTTCTTGTTGGATTTGGGGAAGGTCAGTAGGCAAGTATGATTCTTGTACAGTACTCTTCTCATCAGCTCTTGCTTTCTTCTCAGCAGTTCTCTTTATTTTAGCTTCTCTTGCCTTCTTAGAAGCTTCTAAATCAATCTTTTCAGACACTATCTTCCCCTTTTTGGCTTCATCAGCCTCTTGAAACCAGGGAGCAGGAGGAGTAACACCTGTAAGGTGTTGGATTGTCTTCTTATGTCCTCCTGGTGTCTTGAGATCTCTGAGATTTTTACATTAACAGCATTCCTGAGCATGGTGAGTTGAGTGTTGTACTTTTGCTCCATCTGGACCGTGAAGTCCTTTAGATGTGCATCAATGAGTTGATGGAGTATTTGGTAGAGAGGGCCCTGGGGGTTGCATAAGTGGTCTATGTTTATGCTCCCAGGTCCTGAATTGGTGGCTTGTGTAGAAGGTGATGTGTTTGGGTGATCTCCTACTGTGTCAGCTAGAGATGCCACTCTTGGGGATGTTTGGGTTGAGTTGTCTTTATCCTGAGACTTGTTAGTGAGCAACTCTTTGAGTTTGCAAACCTCAGACTCAAGACCTTCTACTTTGGTCGTCAATTCTTTGATTTTTGATTCATCAGCCAATTTAATGACCTCATCTGAATCCTTGCCTTCTGTTGAAGCAGTTTTATCATGACGTGGTTCTAGTTCCAGATTGTCATGTGCCCCTTTTTCTTGGTACCGGGGACTTCCTGCTGTTGTGTCCATGGTTCTACACCCATGGCAGTAGTTGCCATAAGTGAAGTCTTAGGTATGTTACTCCTGTCCTCCAGTCCACCACTGAATGGTAAAGGAGTAGTAGCAGCTTCACTTATACCTTGGACCTCAATGACTGGACTTAGAGGTCTAGGTTCATCCTCATCTCTTTGGTTTGAGAAGGTCATATCCACATCCATGTCATCAGTGAAGAACAAAGAAAAGTCTTTGTCATTAGGAGAAACCTCAAAATGTGTTGAGGTGAGACACTTGTGGATGGGACATTTGAACCCAACTCATAGAGAGCTTTGTCACTGGTTATTGTGGAGATAGTTGTAATAATATTATCAGTAGTTGGGCTAACAAGCTGTGTACTCCTAGGCAGTGGAGTAGTAGTAGTGATATCAAGTGAAGTCACAACTACTGATGGTTCCATTGAAATAGACTCTGTGACTTGTTGAGAAGTCACATGCATTTGAAATTGGGGTAGAGATATAGCTGGCAACTGTGAGGATGTCCCAGTTGCTGTTGCTTCAAGTTCAGATTGAACATTGACATCCACAGTCTTTTTGGGTTTGGATGATGTGGGTTCATTGAGCTCTGGTATTGGAACCTCTTGGTCATCATCAGCCAGTAGAGTTGGCTTGTTATGTCTTGAAAATGTTTGAACCTCTATCTTTTTAGAGACAGAGGCTACCCCAAGTAATGCATCATCACCAATGGTTGTGATAAGGCATTGCATAACAAACCTAGGGTATATCAAAAACTTATGCTTTCCTTTAGAGTGGATTATTACTAATTCATTGAAAAGATAAGTTAATGCCCTGAAAGGTTGATTTGCAACTATAGAATGAAAATTTGTTGCAAGTCAGGGGGCATCTGATCCCATCCAGCAGTTTTTGGACTCAAGCACATTAACAAGTAATGAAACAGGAGTTTGTACTGGGGATCAAAAAATCATTTGTAAATGGTAGCATGAGAGAGATCACCTTGATATTCACATGTTGTAAGTGTGGCATGAATAGCATCAGTTGATATAGACGTTGGAGCTTCGTTGTCATTCAATTGAAGAGCTTGTGACAACACTTCTGGTGTTATGGTCAGCAATTTACCATTTACTTTCGATTTGAGGGCTACAACTTCGCCATTGACCATTGACGCTTCTGCATTTGCCCAGAACTGCCTGAGGGCATCCACGTGGATAGGTGGATCGATGATGAAGGCAGTGTGATACCTAGACTTAACTATGGTATCAATGATATCATGGTATTTCTCCCAGTATTTTTCTTTTTCAAGATAAGCGACTTGATTGTGGGAGGGTTTCAATTGAAGGTCCATTTTAGTCGATTTAGGTTAGAAACGGATTGATAATCTCCTTCGATGAATTGAAAGAGGGAAATGTGATTTGAATTGTAATGAATGCGAAGAATCAGGGTTTCAGAAGTTATAACTTCTGATTATGAAAGGACTGTTATGCCCTTTTCTCAACTACTGATGAACAACAAAAAAATAAAGATTATAAAATTGTTCGTCAGAAGTTGTGCCTGCTTCTCTTCAGTAGTTAGCAACTACTGATGTACAATTCACCTCACACCCCCAATACTTAACTACTGATTCACTACTTCAGTAGTTATGTCATCAGATGTTATATAAGCTTTCAGAAGTTTCTAAGTTTAGTGTTTAATTTACTTATTTTCTTACTTCATTTTCCTTGTATTTCCTATTCCCCTTTGGATTTAGAAGTTTGAAAATCTTCTATTGTAATAACATCTGAAGTTCAACAACCAAGGATTTTTGGTCCATGGAAGATCTCTAGCAATAACAACCATTTTGAAAATGGTCCTTTAATTGAAAAATACCAAAGATATGAAAACTACTGAGTTTCTTTAAAATAGATGTTTCATTTAAATAAGTAGTTGTGGTTAATTTTCAAGCTTTAGGAGTTCTATACACAACATCCAATCTTAGATAAACCCTTAGATCTAGATTTGATGTGGTTTGCCTGCTTGAATTAACCTTTATAAACTTTACTGTTTATATGATACTTATTTAATTAAGTACATATTTGGGCAGTAAAGTTACCAACACTTTGTAACATCTTATGAAAAATCTACTTAGGAGATAGTCCACTTGATGTCTGTGTGGTCTTCAGGCCTGACCTTATTGAGACAGATTTATACAATATGTCTCACTAAGGTTATACTACCTGGTATGTTGTGGCAATCATATCTTGTCACTTTGATATAGTTGATTGATTAGCAACTTATCATTAGTATGACTAAGATGATATCACTGAGTGCAAGTCACAAAAGAGTCACAGTCAATTGAGTATCAATAATAATGAGCTGGTCTGTTATGTCAAACTGACTGTTTATTCAACTTTTGACTGGCCAAGCTCTGATACCAATTGTTGGGATCTTTGGGAGCTCAAAGGGACAATTATCATATATTAGAGTATGCAGCAGAATTATGTTAGACAATTGACACCTTGTGACTCAATAGTTATGACCTAGACTCCCCCTCGGATTAAGCCATGACAACATGAATATAACAATACAAACATAAGTGATATTAGAAAATACACTTAAATATTTGATTGTTATTGGCAAATGTTCAATTGTATGAATACAAGTGGCCAAGTGCAAGTCTAAAGGCTACAGGCTGCTAGGTATTTATAGAATACATACCTAACTGTTCAACAGCCTTTTCGATCTACCAAATAGATAAACAAATAAATAGTGGAATACAAACTAAATATAATACTAACTACTGTTGCTTTATACAGACAACAACTGATAAATCAAACTTCTGAGAATCTTCAAACTTCTGATGCTTGTTACAACTTCTGATGAGTAAATCATCAGATGTTGTTCTTCAGTACTTGTAACTTCTGATGACCAGTCATAACTACTGATGAGATAGTCAACAGTAGTTTGTCTTCAGTTTCTGAACTTGTTCTTCGGAAGTTGTCTGGTTTGTCCTTGAACGAGTTCTTCAGTAGTTGGTCTTCAGTAGTTTTACTCTTCAGTAGTTGTCTTTTGTACTTCAGGACTTTGTCTTCAGAGAGTTGGCTGGTTCGTCTTCAGAACTGTCCTTCAGTAGTTCTATTTGTTCTTCAGTAGTTGCTTGTTTAGTACATCAGTAGTTATAATACTTAGCTATTATTATTATGTGGATGATCAGTTAAGGTTTTGTGGTTCATTGATCCTCTCTGACCCAACAAGACAAAGTATAAATACCACACTTTGCAATTTTTCATCATTTCACAAACCCTAAACACCTCTAAACACTCTCTCTCAACTTTATTCACTGGGGAAGAAGTTTTTGAACACGTTTTTCATAATCTAACCTACAAACATCATCCATATTACAATCAAGAGAAGATTCAAGGTTTTTTCTTGATCTAAAACCCTTTTTAAACATTTTTGATTTGTTTTTATTAAACCCCAAAGGTCCAGATCTGTTCTAAGATGATTTTAATGATTAAAAACCTTTTTAACATCTTTCTAAAATAAAACCTAATCATTTGGATGAGTTTTCATGAATAATAACATGTGTTGATGATATTGAATGATGGGTTATGTCCTATTTGATGATGGAATGATGTGTAGATATTATAATAATGATCTAGGACTGTGATGTATGGTGTTTTATGATTATCTATGGTTACAAGTTATTAGATGATGATATTTTGTCCATTTTGGGGATTTTGATAAATCTAGGGTTTTGATTCTTGATATGATTATTGATGAAATGGTTGGGTGTTTTGTTACACATGATAATCTGAGCATATTGGGTTGATTGATAGATGAATTCATCAAGTTTCCAAATTAGGTAAAGTTTGCATGCATTAATGTGACATCTCCATAATTTTACCATTTTGGGTAAGTTGTAAAACGGCCTGGTTTTGGTATAAAATTGGTAGGGTTATGTGGGGATATGTTATTCATACTTGACTGCTGTGATTTGTGATGTTTCGTGATGTTTTCGGACTGATTAGATGTGTTTTGGGGGAAATACAACAGCCAGGGTCGAACCTGGAGTACCTTCGACCTGCATGGGGTAGAAGGTAGCCTCCAGGGGTCGAACCTGGAGCCCTGGAGGTCAAATGTAACTTGGTTAGGTCGAACGAACTTGATTTAGGTCGAATTAACATATGTTGGGGTCGAATTAACATATGTTAAGGTCGAATGAACATGTTATAGGTTGTATGAACTTAAGTGTCACACCCCGATTTCCAACCGTGTCGTTGCCAATATCTAGACCTGAAAGACATGCTTAAAAGTCAGCATAAAGCCGGTGAGTTCATGGTTTTATATTTATTGTTCATAACCCATTTTCTTTCAAAACACTTTGGGAAAATATTTGTAAAAATTAATGAGAAAGTATATTTTCTTTACACAAAATATTATTTGGGAAAATACATATAAAAATCCCGTTTCGATCCTTACTGGATATTCCTTCCTTAGCTTTCGACTCGACTCACTTTGCTATATATTTACCTCCCCATAAAGATAAATATATCCAAGTTTCATCTATCGAACATTCATATAAAAAGTTTCTTTTAAATTCTTACACGTATTTCTTTATTAACCTTCGACTCGACTCACTTTGCCATATATTTACCTCCCCATAAAGATAAATATACCCAAGCTTTGTCAATCGAACTTTTAAACCAAAATGAGACTTCCACAATAACTTTTGAAAAACTTTCTCATTTAAATCATTTTCCCAGTTCGGATTCCTTACTGGACATCCATACATATTACTATGAAAACCATTTTTCCCGGAATTACCCACCGGACGAACACGTACGCCGAAAGCGGAAATGATCAAATAAAATAACCATTATTTGAAAAGTTAATGTGCATAACTAACATAAGAAATGTGCTACATAAACTTAGGGTTGCAAATCCTAATACCGATGGCGTCCCCATGAGCCCGTAACCAAAACCAGACTACTTACTTTTGCCCCGCACGTTGTTATAGTGGTAACAACAAATTTAGAATATCGTAACACCCCTTGGTCCATCCGAGTTGACGCTAATCAACCGGGGGTGGGTCCCCGTCAAGGACCGATAGTACTATCCCCATATTCTACGGCTACATCACTTTGTATTAATGGTTACAGTTAACTGCGGAGACTGCACGTCCCACTAGACTTTCCCGTTACCCATGTGCGCATCTTATGTACCATTTCAAGTTTCCCAGTTACATCACATTTTAATACTTTCTTACTTACATAACTTTCATTTCCCTTTTTACCCACGCACGATTTGTATAAAAGCATTGTAACTTCACAAGTTTTTCATAAACTTTGTTATGCTTTAAAATAATCAGGTTTTTGTAAAAAATGCATGTCTTCCCCCCGAAAACATTTATAAAACAGTAAAAAGTGGGGTCATGAACTCACCTTAATTTCCTTGCTTAGCTAGCAACAAAGCCCGAAGTCTTCACCGACTTCCTTGTGTCCTAATTACCAACAAAGGACACCTTAATAGCCTATCACATGTAAACCTAGCCTATTATCCGGCTAAAAGATAGTTTATCCAACTATCTAGACTCGTGTATACTAACTCGAGTCTTAATATGCTTTAACTCGACGAACCGATCGTGACTTGTCTTACATACACGTTAACACACGACATAGTACCCAAGTTGCGCACTTGTTCTATTCGCGTGTAACCCACGTTGGACTAATACTCGAAACGTATAACTTACCCTGAGCCGTAGCTCGTCTCGTTAGTCGGATAAATGCATTTGTCTTGTACTTTTATTCTTAGGAAAAATATACTTTGCAAATTATTATTCTTATTATTATTATTGTTGTTATTAATTTCCGATTAATAACAAGATGTTACATCATTTCCAAATTCGAACATTTCAATGTTTTCAAAACATTGGTTTTTATAGAAAAAAAATTTCCCAAATAACATCGAACGTTTGTATATTATCGAATCCGAACAATAAGCATTATTTAGTTACCGAAAACATCACTCTTCATACTTGACGTTTGGAAAACTATATATATTTTGTGAATATTATTCGGGATTTACTTATCTTCGAAATAATTCTTGTGAAAACGTCGCGATTTTATATAAATACATTTATTAAAACACTTTGAAAAATTATTTATAAAAACATACACAACAATATTAGATTAGTCGTGCTTCGGATTTTATAAAATTTCGGCAGAGTCTCCTCTGTTTTTGTACGAACCAGTCAGCTCAAGTTGTCTACAATTTCCCAAAAATCAATGCCAACACAAAACGACTACATTTATCCGCAATTTCCAAATCAACGAGACTTTTATACACTTCGATAGCTTTAATATAAATTACCTATCTAAATAAATATACATATACATATATACGCATATAGTTGAACATGTTAATCCGATATCAATATTATTTAGTGACGGTTTCAATATATCATACCAATCATCCGATTAAATACTTTTCGGTTCGTTTCGTTTCGCGAGCTAACAACACCTATTATTTTGCGTGCTTATAAATGTATTTCACAAAAATAAATACAAATGCGAAGATTTTATACCGAAAGCATACGCGAGCGTCTCAATCTACGAGTTGACCCGAACTTGACCAGCTTTGACCGAGTGTTGACCATGCCCGAACTCTGACCCGTGACATGGACCGGACCCATTATCCCAATCGCTACAGGAGTTGAGCCGAACACAAACCCCGGGTTAAGCCAGGCTCGCGTGGCTGCCAATCTAATCCTGCGACCACTCACGCCAACCCGTCACCACCCACCCACGTAACCGGACCTCCACCGAATCGTATCCGCATCCAAACGAACCCTTCCGTCGCTTACCACCGACAATCACCCAACAAAGACCAAACTCAATTGAGTAGCCACCAAATAAACCAACCTGAGCCAACCCCCATCGAACCCAAGCCATCAACGGCCACCACAGTCGACCTATGGCCAGTCCCCCCCCAACCCGTTACAGCAACCGGACCCAAACGACCACCTATACCCCTTACAAGACCCACCATCGGACCATCTTTAACAACCCATGTCGCCTCGGCTCTGCTCGTTTTCAAGATTAAACCACCACGCCGATACTTCCATTGTTTCAGGCCACCACGAACCACCACCTTCACCACGATCCATAACCCTCCGCCACCCCCCTTTCTTCTGCCCGATTGGGCTATTGGACCACCACGCCGCCGCCACCATCCCCATGGTGGTCGGCGTGCTCCTGTTTTAAAGAAGGGGAGGGAGAGAGACGAGGTAGAAAGAGAGGAAGGGGTTGAGAGAGAGAGAGAGACGAGTGCAGGGATAGAGAGATTGAGGAGAGGGAGTGGTCTAGAGAGAGGAACTATGCTTTTCTTGAGAGAGAGGGAAGGTGGGAAGGGAGCATAAAGCTCATGAATTTTGCAGAATTTTTGAGGGGGTTTGAGTTGGTTTGATGTGCAAATGAAGTGTGATGGTTTATGTAATATAAAATTAAAATATCTATAAGCATGCTTAACACCATGATGATGTTCCTCATTTTAGCCAACAATAAGGTGGCTTATGCCACCACATATGGGCCGGCCTAGAGGTCATGAGTGGGGTCCATTTTTGTGCCAAAAATATCTTCCAAGCATTAGTTAGGATCGAATCGGTTCGGTTAGGGTTAGGTAGGTTATCACCACGTATTGAATCCGTTTTAAACGTATTTCGCTTCGGTTTTATTTTAGACCCGATAATTAATCACCAAATATAGCTGATTTTGCTCGTAATCGCTAATAACTAAACCGGGCAATATTATAGATATTTTCATCGCCCCGACACGTGCGTTCGATGCACGCGTTTAAATCGTGTAAAATTAACCGGTCACTATTCCTTTCGTTTAAACGAGCTGGTAACTTCCAAATTTGATAACTAACATTATTTATAATAAAATAATTATTTCAAACACCCAATTCCGGCTAAAAGTACATCGGATGTTGATCGGAAATTTGCCGGTTGTCACATTCTCCCCTTGTTACAGAAATTTCGTCCTCGAAATTTGAGCTAAGGTATTTTCGAAGACTCAATAAAAGTTTCTAAACAATAAATGAGTCAAGGTACCTGCCGGTACAAATGAGACAAGGTAGATTTTCATAATCAACCGAATACAAGGATATTAGGTAACAAACCTCAAATGTTCCATTTGAACGAGTCTCAAAGAAAGCAAATACATTCTCAATCTTCCACACGATTTGCAAATGTGTGGACAGTAGCTTGATTGTTAGAATAAACCGCTAAATTTTCTGAAAAATATCGATGGATTGTTTGTGGCAAACTAGGGACTACCAATAGTCCTCTACAATATACTCAAATACAATAACCGCTTTGCAACAACAATGGCAAGACTCCTCAAGGAGCCATGCCATAAGATCGAACGATTCGGTATTTCAACACCAGAAAAGAAAGAAGGGTGTTCATATACTCAATTAATTTCAAATGGGTGATACGGGTGAAACATTATTCTTTGGCAAACGGGGGATAGACAAGCTACGATAGTTTGTCTCGCTCACAAAACATCAATGTGGTTATGATCAATAAAATCCAAAATAAATTAGCACGTGAAAGTGGCATTCAAACGCCCAAGCGTGCTATTAATTATTTTGTCAACAAATACTATTGGCTTGGCGCACCTCAAACGAAGCAATTGGTGCACCAAGTTTTCCATTACACGCCGCAAGGTGTGTTTGGATTTGAGAGAATGACAAACAAGTTGATGAAAAGAAACATGCCAATAAAGACCACCCATTATTACAAGTCGAATGAATATTCACCACAAGGTGCTGTATCAATTTCCAACAAATTGATTCAACTGAAGTGTCGGTTTCAAGAAACTCACCGACGAAATATCAAAAGATTCATTGCCCACAATGGCCTAACGCATCGGAACTAAAATTCTAGCATTACGAGCAACGTAATGATGACCAAATCATCAATGAAACAATCGTTCGATGTGAAGCCCTACAATGGATCTTCACAAATTCTAAGGAATTCAAATAAATATACAACAATTGACACGTGTACAAAAATATGTGTCCACTTCTGTGAACAGATAAGGAATCAACAAATATTAGATTCCTTTACGATAGTATGTTAGAAGGCCACAAACAAAGAACAAGAGATGTAAACCATACTCAAAAGATATAACCAGGTTCTTCCACATGAACCTTAGGAGCTCAAGAAACAAGATCATCAAGATCTTAGAATGGTTTAAGGAAACTGAATTCACAATGATACGAACAGGGGAGATTCGGCAATCACTTCCGAACAACAAAAATAAATAACCTTTAGGCCTTATGCATATACCCTCACGGTAGATTTTCTTAGGACTTTCATGTGCCTGTAAATTCGCAATAACGCGACGTCTGCGTTATCGAAAATCTACCTCACAAGATCATCCTATTTACCTCCATCGAGAGTTATATCATAAGCACCCATTAATTCTCATAATCACACTTATATTTTACGTATAAACGTTAGTCGTGCGTGCCACCTTTCTTGGTGCCATCCCCGACAACTTTTCAGCTTGCGCGGTATCGTCTTCAAGACGAGATGTCTCTTCACGATGCTTCGAAGCGAAGTTTACACTGAAGACGTAAGCATACCCTAATTCATGGGGGATGCGAGACCGTAGATGCTTCAGACAATCCGTTCTGCATTTCAGGGCTACCAACTTGTCCAACTGCTTCGAGTGCGCGTCCTTGCCACGTCCAAGCTAGTGTCGACATTCGTTGGCGATACGTATTATTTTCGAGGCATACTTTCATATTTAACTTATACTTACACATAGTATACTTTACATATACTTACACACAATATATAATCAAATAAGTCGTTCCTCATAACCAAGAAACAATGACTCAGCTAAACTCTATGTGAATAAACACTTCGCTATCCATAGCGATGACTTGACAGTCACTAGTGAGATATACTTAGCCACTTCGCGCATTTCTTACCTCTCTATATATGCATATAGAAAATACTCACTAACTATTCACATAAGAAAATATTTCTTGCGCCGAAGAAACCTAAGCTGAGATAGTGTGATTCCATACACTAATATTCTTTCAACTTACTTGGCAACGGTTGGAATTTTTACTTCCTAGGCGTTCGTACTAAATTTCCAATCTTAGCACTTTTCGGTCCCTTACTAAAACTCAGGTTAAAGCCTAGGCATTGATGTGTGAAAATGTGTATTAAATAAATTCGGGTCAAGTTTTAAAAATGGATAAACCCGCTAAACCACACACTAACGGCAAGTGCACCGGTCGCAGTGTAGCAGAGCAAGTAAGTCCGGAATATCGATCCGTGGACACAATGTGGCGACTCTCGGTACTAGACCTCTATCGACTCCTAGCCTAGCAAATTGGATTTTTGTGATTTTTTTATATTAATTAATTACTAAAACAAATAAATTAAAAATAAACTCAAACTAACAGATAGTGGAGGATTAATAAGGAGGGAAATCAGAGATGGGAAGGCAACCACCTAGGTATCGAATCCTACTAATGAAATTGGAACTGCCCCGGCTTTGGAAACTATGTTGGCAATCAGGATCTTATAATATTCACCTCTAGTATCCTAGTGGCTCCCGGATCATTTACCAAGACTGACCGAAAAGGAATCCTAAAGGCTACTAATCTCACTGATTGGTTAGATCACCTCTCGGTCTCACTAACTATGCTAAAGTACTCGCTAGACTGGTTTAGATTTCTCACTCTCCAATCACAATACACCCTAAAGTGCAAGGAGTAACCTGTAAAGTCAATCTATGACACAGATAAGCAAATAATACTAGAGAACCTAGGAAAACCTGATCTCTCAGTGTTTCTAGCCTAAACCTCTAGCACTAAAGACAAACCTGACTACCTATCACCTCTCGGTCTCAAGTGTAGGAAGAATACAAATTACCTCTAAACTCCCAATTAATGTTCCTATGGAATTTAGGCCTAAACCCATAAAGTAAACTACAAGCACAAAGCAAGTAATTCTAACAAGTGTCCAAACATGAAAGACATTCACTAAGACACTCGTGGAACATTAAAAGATAATAAATTAGTAAAAAGTACGCACACACATCATAGAATCATAAACAAGTTTCTTACTAAAACATAAATCCAACTATAAAATCCAATACCGAAACATAAACCCAAAATCAAAAAGTCGTCATGTCAAACCTAGGTGGCCACTAATGTTTTAGCCAAACATAATTAGATTAAACAATAAAGACATAGGTTCAAGAAAAATAAAAGTTATAGTAATAATATTCATAAACACAAAGTCAATAAATATAAAAACTAAAACTTATTATAGTCAAACCCGTTGGTTCGATCTTGAACTCGTGCCTTCTTCCCCTTCACTTCTTCTCTCTAAAATCTGCTCTTGTTCTTTGGCGGCTCCTTTAGATCTCTCCAAATAATGATGTCTTCGTGATAGAAAAATTCTGCTCTCAAAAATAATATGCCGCCTTCTCAATCAAATATTTATCTTCCCCTCAATTAATGTCCGCCTCGTGATAACCTGCCGCTGTCTAGATAATATCTCCTTATGGCTGTTGTCTCGTGATTCCCCTCATGTCCCCTCCATAGGGTTTTTTTTTTAATTCAACATTCCTCTCATTCTTTTGGGCCCAAAATTGGGTTTTCACTTTTTTGTAATCGTGACTTTTAAGTCACTAAACTATTATTATTATTATTATTATTATTATTATTATTATTATTATTATTATTATTATTATTAGTGGTAGTATACTTCAAGCTCGCATCTCGGGTGTTCTTGGCTCGACCAAAGTTGCTCGTTTACGCTCCAACGTCCATGAACACCGGCTCTCAAGTGTCGGTGTCTCGATTAAAATTCTTTCATTTTGAGCTCATTTTCTCCAAACACCTATAAAATAATAAAATACATAAATATATAATAAAAACAACACGAAACAAATAAAAACATGACCAAATAATATACAAAATACATAGGAAAAGAGATGTGTTTTGCAACACATCAAACATCCCCACACTTAAAACTTTTGCGTCCCGAAAAAGAATTATACAAAATCCCAAACAACATTTTCAACAAAGCACTTAACAAAAACGATAGCATCAAACAGGGTCAAAAACAGGTTATGAAATCAACAAGCATAGCGGTTTCACAAGACTTACATCGTTCAAAAGGCTGACTAGTTAAGATGATACATTTTAAAAAACAAGGCCTACCTAGTCAAGCTTCACTTACCTTCAAGCAACCGACTATGCACCTGTAAGCACCCCTCACAATATCACTCATCTCTCGGTTATATATTTATTTGGAGTGAATCTCTCAAAACCGAACTATGAAGCAAAATTATCATAAGCTTGTACGTCAATCAAATTTCCACCAAATTGCTAACACTAACACAAATCAAGAGGACTTTGAAAGGGTAGGTAAGGGTTAAAGGTAGGGTATTTTGTTGGGAAAAATTGGCTAAAAAGAAAAATAAGAGGTAAACGGATAAACGATGAATATATAAACTTTAACTCTTTGGTCCTCTCGACCCACAACCTTTATTCTATTTTTTTTTTCTTCTCTCTTTTTCATATATTTTTTTTTTCTTTCAGTTTTTTTTTTTTTTTTTTTTTTTTTTGTCAGCTACTCTTTATGCTGATATATATTTTTCTCTTTTTTTTTCACGTTACATAAATATAAACAATCCGGTAATCAATATAAGATAAAATAGGTGACAAACGAAAGGTTTAGGGTCAAAGTGGTTTCTAAAGGTAAAAATGGCGAAACAGGGCAAATAACAAAACTAAACGAAAAGGCTAAACAAAAATGGGTAATCCTAATGCCTCTATCATATTTGTGTTAAGTCCAAGACTAAGGTCTCAAAATGCATCAAAACGCACAAGTTCTAAAATAATGCAACAAAGTCGGTATATCACACATTAAACGAAATAGTGAATATTTATACATAATATTTAAAGGCTCAAAACTCACTGTCATATGGAAATAAGGGTTACCGATACTAACAAGTGCAAAACCAATTAACCATCCAGCTTGATCCACTATCTCAGGCACCCCAAACATTTTATTTCATAAAAACAACTCAGTCAAGCCTACTATCCCGCAACTTAAAGAAACATATGCTAAGACCCGTAAACCCGACAATCGACCCCGCTTTTAACCGACGTATTACATTGAAAAGGCTAGTTTACTACGCGCAAAAAGGATCGGAACTAACACAAAACCAACTTTTTTTTTGTTTTTGTTTTTTTTTATTTTTTTTTTGACTCAACCTACAACTAAGCAAAATAAAACGAAGTTTCCCATCCCCACACTTAGAAAGTCACAGTGTCCTCAATGTGCTCCAGGATACAACGTAGACTAAAAATAAAAATACAAAACTAAAGAAGAAACGAAAAAAAATATATAACAACAAAATAAATGGAACAAACTCCCCTGGAATATGTGGCGATAGCTTGCAGAAAGTGTCCCGTCCGTCCATCATCTACAACCGTATAGCATATCCTTCGCGGCTATAGTTGGAATCCTACAAAAATAAACTAAAAAGAAAATAAAAGTAAAATGACTCAATGACAAGTGAGATGCCTATTTACAAAAAATAATTTTAAGATCGACCCACCCAAATGGAGATTGAGTACGGCAGGGGAGATCCAACAGTGAAAAAGGCCAAGGCAATCCCACATGACTCGATAAACAAAAAAAAAAAATTAACTATAAAAAAAATAAAATAAAGAAGAATGAAAATAAAATAAAATAAAAATATACCTGGCGAATGATGATACAAAACTCTACACTTGGGTTTTAACCCAAGTTCAATCAGGTGGCTTCTCTTTTATCCACCCTTTATCCAACCCGTTTAATTCAGATCGTTCACCATTGTTCGTCAAAAAACGAATGGTGAATCTAGAATAACGTTTGAAAAATTCAAACGGGTCAGAGCACCTATTCTTACACTTACCTGGACCAAACCTTGTATGTGGCATATTGTGGCAACCGGAAAAATTTTTCTTCTCTTTCGTCTCTTCCTTTTTGGCCTTGGGCAATTTTCGGGACGAAAATTCTTTCAACAGGGGGATGATGTGACACCCGGCAAACTCAGGTTAGTAACGTTGACTAAACTAGTAAGTCTACCTTAGCGAGTCATGCATATTACGTCCTTAACGGGGTCAGTCGAGTCGGTATGATGATTCTGGGAATCATCGGGAGTCGTTATGATGATCCGCGGGGTCATCGGGAGTCGGTCCATAACTATGGGTACAAGGATCGGCGATTCGTGGAATCGCCGGGTTTAATGCACACACGAGTCTCGAGTCCCGGGAATTGGTGAACGGATGTAAACGTGTTAGTTATCATGCATTATATGTTTGGAATCATTATGTGACTTATCGGTATGTGAATACGTGTTTATATATGTTAAAATAGTGTTTAACGCGCCAAAAACCCATTCCAGACCTTATAGGCGATTAGGAGCTTGGGGGGACTCCTAATCGCATGATCAAGGGGCGAGTAGGAGATTATAGGGGCGAGTAGGGACTCTACTCGCCTGTATATAGGCGAGTAGGAGTCCTACTCGCCTGAAACCATCTGCTACTCGCCTATACTGCTGCACACGGGTCAAAACACCTATAAATAGAACCCTTAACTCCCTAAACACCATTTGTGCAACCCTAACTGACCCTAAGCCTCCCACACACCTTGAAACACCTCTGGAGCTTGCTTTGCTTCAAAACACACCATCACCAAGCTTATACACCCTTCTTTGATAAAATCCAAGGTGTGTTCTTCATCCTACACCTTTGTAAAGTTGTTGTTTTGATTCCCCAAAAGTCCAGACCTTGTTTTGTTTAGTTTGTGTCTTTAAAACCTTTTGAAAAGAGTTCTAAAACAAGTCTACACCATGATACTTGCTATATGTGAAGTATTTGTGCATATGATGATTGTTGGTGATTATAGCATGAATGTTTCCATGAATTTGTTGTACTTCTGATATGTAGGTGGTGTTAGGATGATTATCTATGAGTTTAAGCCCTTGATATGATGTTTAGGTGCTAGTATGCATTTTGACCCATTTGGGTAATTCTTGAAGAATAGGATGTATGATGTGAATCATTGCTTGTTTATGGTTAGGAATCATGTTAGAATGATGACATAACATAGAGATAATGAATTGCAACTTGTAGGAGATGAAATCTGATTGTTTCCATTTAAGGAAAGATAAGGTTGGTTGGTGAAACCTAGTACTTTGCCATTTTTGGAAATAATCGCACCGAGCCCGTTAGAGCAGAGGTAAATTGGGGGTTTTTTGCTTGAAAAGGGTTGGTTAATAGTTTAGTTTTGATATTGGGTGTTTTTACATGTTTCGGATCTGATTTGGAGGGTTTAACGCGCGAAAACGCGCAACAGCAGAGCATCAGGCGAATAGGGCCCTACTCGCCTGAAGCTTCATGCGAGTAGGAGCCTACTCGCCTATAGCTTCATGCGAGTAGAGCCTACTCGCCTATACCCTCCCTCCTACTCACTAGTTGACTTTTCCTAATCGCATGAAGGTTTCCTAATCGCGTGTGTTGCTGTCGTAAACGCGTTTTGACATCCCGGAACACGATTTGACACCTAGGAACATGTTAGGAACCCCGGGATACACCCAATGACTTAGTAAGACGTGTTCGGACCTGTTTATGCGTTAATTGGACATTATGCTAGACTAGGTGAATTGTTGCGCGTGCTAAGTGTTTAATTGCATATGTTGCATGATGTCTTGCATTTATCTAACACGTGGGATGTCGGGTCACCAATGGGATGTCGGGTCTTGTCTGGCACGGTCGGTTTAACAGTTAAAAGTGTTTTCAAACGTTTATGGTCACGGTCTGGACATTCGGGGACTAGTTAGCCTGCGGGTTATTAGTCCAATACTTATACGCATCTTATGATAGGTCGCCGCTATCTGGGGCTGTCATAACATAATCACTTAACTATTTTCAAGTAACGCAAACCAAGGTGAGTTTCACAGCCCCACTTTTACCGTTTTGCTTTTGGGGGAGAAACATGCTTTGTACGAACTATTTAAAGGTCATGTTATACTATGGGCACTTTATGTTACTATACGGCTTTTATGAAAAGTCCCAGGGGGAAACCATGAATGTGCTGGCACGCACAACGAGGGAAATGTGGATAGATCTATTGGGCCTCACAAACCCCACTCGACGGCGGGGCCGGGCGGGTGCATATTGTCTCTACCTATCGGGTTACCGAGGCATCGGTAGCCCAGTCAATCTGGGCTGGTATCAACTTTTGGACACGTTTAGTAATGGGTTCCCAACCGTAGTAGTAAAAACACTTAACGTCTAGCTAACGTTCTTATGACATAGTATTAACGGGAATGATCTTTGTAAAACTTGTGACAACACTTTATAAAAGAAAACCTGTGAACTCACCAGCATTATATGTTGACATTTTTGGCATGTTTTCTCAGGTCGCTAAGGTAGCGGTTATCGGACTAGGCGCACGAGGTCATGCACGGCGTCTATTATTTTGAAACATATTAAACAATGTCTTTGTAAACAATGATATGTCTTTTGGTTGTAAACAAGAATGCTTCCGCTGCTGGTTTACAGCTCAAAGCATGATATTTTGGTTTTAAATATAATTATGAATACATGTTGGTTGTATGTTTATTGTGATCGTTGACTGAGATCCTGGTGTGTCACGCGCCTCGCGGTAAAACCCCGCACGTGGAATTTGAGGGTGTGACAGATTGGTATCAGAGCCAACGGTTATAGTGAACTGAGACTGCATGTAGAGTCTAGTCTATAACTGAGTCGCACACACTAGACGGTCACAATTAGTCGAGTCTTAGCAAGTGGGTAACAATATGACTTGTCGGGGTGTCGGTGTCATCATCTACTACGCTACATCATCTATTTACTCTTTATCATTCTATTTCTTGACTCATCCTTACTATAATCCGATGGCGAACGATATACTATTGAACTTTCTTGACGGCAGTGTACATTGGGGTAGCCTCGGCGTACTCTTGAGATCTGTCCAGAGATTTGGACATCTCCCCTCTATGCCCTAATGAACACGCCCGTTCTTATGCATATTATATTGTACTTATATTTGTGATAATACCATGATTGGGCACTGGTGTTCGGTGACTTGAACTTCAAACTTAAAGCGCGCCTGGAGGACCATGTGGAACAGTTTATCATGTCGGGTGCACACGAGATCATAAACTGTGATGCATGGGATCCCTGGCGGACTTTGGGCTTGGACGGATGGACCCGAGCTGGGCCCGTTCTAATTTCTTGAAATTCCTAATGGGTTATACCACGGGCAAGCCTAAATCTTTTGTTTCATGTTGTGACAGAAGATGTCGGGAGCTCGTGGAGGTCGCAGGGGCGGCCGTGCTGGCGGTCGTGCTGGCGGCCGTGGTGGCGGCGGTGGCCGCGGGAACATTAATATGACCCAAGCTGAGCTGGATAATCTGACGCAGCAGCACGTGAATATTGCTTTGGCTGCATTCCAAGCCGCTCATAATGCTATGGGTGGTACGTCGATTCTCATCTATTCTACCTCGTTCTGGGGTACTTTACCTTTTCTTGATACTCACCTGTGTGTCTGTTCCAGGTGGTGCTGTCAATCCTCCTCCATCCCAGTGTTCCTATAAAAAGTTTATGGACTGTAAGCCCCACAACTTTAGCGGCACTGAAGGGGCAGTGGGACTGCTCCGATGGTTGGAGAAAATCGAATCTGTTTTCTCGATGTGCAACTGCCCGGAGGGCGACCGGGTGAAATATGCTTCTGCGACCCTGGAGGGTCAAGCCTTGACTTGGTGGAACTCCACCACCCAGACTATGGGCATTGGGGAAGCCCACGCCATGCCCTGGGCAGAATTCATTCAGTTGCTGAAAAATGAGTACTGCCCGAGGGATGAGATCCAGAAGCTCGAGCATGAAGTCTGGAACCATAAGATGGTGGGTTCCGAGATTGAAGCTTATACTGCTAGGCACAATGAGTTGGCGGTGTTGTGCCCCGATCTGCACACACCTGAATACCGAAGGATTGAGCATTACGTCGCTGGGTTGGTACCGGAGATTGCTGGGTTAGTTGTTGCGGGTAATCTCACTGTTTATTCTGAGGTAGTTCGGTCGGCTCACAGGCTGACCAACATGAAGGTGACTGAAGGGGTCTTGCCTCCTCGAGGCGCTACTGTGAAGACTTCTGATGGTAACAAACGGAAGTGGGAAGCTGTGGGGAAAGGCTCGAGCTCGGCTCAGCCTCAGCAGGTAAAGAAGTCTGATATTGGGGGATCATCGTCTGAGCAGAAACCAGGGGGTTATATTGGGAAGAAGCCGAAATGTGACCAGTGTGGATTTCACCACAACGGTCGTTGCGAGGACCGGAACCGTTGCCACAGGTGCCATAAGCTTGGGCACCAGGCAAAGGATTGCAGGGTTAATCTTCAGGGTAACCGGAACCCTCCTGCTACACCTACTCCGGCTCCTCCTGTCGCTGCTCCCCAGGGAAATCAGGGCAAACAGGGGTGCTACAATTGTGGTGAACTTGGTCACTACAAGCGGGAATGCCCCAAGTTGAAGCAGGGTGAAGCCGGGAAGAATGGGGCGGGTAATGGAAACAATGGAGGCGGAGGCAGGAATGCTCGCGCCTTCGTGATTGGTTCGAGCGGTGCTCGACAAGACCCCGACACTGTTACTGGTACGTTTCTCCTCGATAATCGCTATGCTACGGTTTTATTCGATTCTGGCGCCGATAAGAGTTTTATATCTCTTGGGTTTAGTCAATTGCTTGATAGGGTACCTACACCTTTAGAGGCCAAGTACTTGATAGAATTGGCTGATGGTAAGAAAGTTGAGGCGACGCACGTCCTTAGGGAGTGTCGCCTTGAGTTGTCGGGTTACTCTTTCCCTATTGATCTTATGCCGGTGTCCTTGGGTAGTTTCGATGTTGTCGTGGGTATGGATTGGTTGTCCCTGTATCATGCCGAGATCGTTTGTTTTGATAAAGTCATTCGACTTCCTCTCCCTGATGGAGAAATTCTGTTGGTGCACGGTGAGAAGAGCGGGGTCCCGTTGAGTATCATTTCGTGTATGAAAGCCTATAAGTATCTTCGGAAGGGGTATTCTGCCATTCTGGCACTTATTTCGGTTTCGTCTGAAGAGGAGAAGAAGATTGAAGATATTCCTGTTGTCCGCGACTTTCCCGATGTATTTCCTGAAGACTTACCTGGTCTTCCTCCTTATCGCCAGGTCGAATTTGGTATTGAACTTGCTCCGGGTGCGGCCCCTATTGCTCGTGCCCCTTATCGTCTTGCACCTCCCGAGATGCAGGAGTTATCGAACCAGTTGCAGGAGCTGTTAGAGAAGGGTTTCATTCGGCCTAGTTCGTCCCCGTGGGGAGCCCCTATTTTGTTTGTCAAGAAGAAGGGCGGAAGCCTGCGGATGTGTATCGACTACCGGGAGTTGAATAAGGTTACTATCAAGAATCGCTATCCTCTTCTTCGCATCGATGACTTATTTGACCAGCTTCAGGGCTCTAGTTTCTATTCGAAGATTGATTTGAGGTCGGGGTACCATCAGTTGAGGGTCCAAGAAGCTGACATTCCGAAGACCGCCTTTCGAACTCGCTATGGCCATTTCGAATTCTTGGTCATGCCTTTTGGTCTCACCAATGCACCTGCCATCTTTATGGATCTGATGAACCGTGTTTGTAAGCCTTATCTTGATAAGTTCGTGATTGTCTTCATCGATGATATTCTAGTCTATTCCAAGAACGAGGTGGACCACCAGGAACACTTGCGTCTTGTTTTGGAACTTCTAAGGCGGGAACAGTTGTACGCCAAGTTTTCTAAGTGTAGCTTCTGGTTGCGTGAAGTCCAATTCCTTGGTCATGTTGTTAATGAGAAAGGAATTCACGTTGACCCAGCGAAGATTGAAGCCATAAAGGACTGGGAAGCACCAAAGACGCCATCTGAGGTGCGGCAATTCCTAGGCCTTGCAGGGTATTACCGTCGTTTTATCGAGGGATTTTCGAAGATCGCTCAACCCCTCACCTCGCTTACCCAGAAGGACAGAAAGTTCGACTGGGGTGATTCGCAGGAGTCGGCCTTCCAGTTGTTAAAGGCTAAACTCTGTTCTGCTCCTATCTTGTCCTTGCCTGAAGGTACGGACGATTTTGTGGTTTATTGTGACGCTTCTATCCGGGGTCTTGGTTGTGTACTGATGCAGCGCGAGAAGGTCATCGCCTATGCTTCTCGTCAGCTTAAGGTTCATGAGAAAAACTATCCCACCCATGATCTGGAGTTGGGTGCGGTGGTCTTTGCTTTAAAGATTTGGAGGCATTACTTGTACGGTACCAAATGCACTATTTACACCGATCACAAGAGCCTCCAGCATATCTTTGATCAGAAGGTGTTGAATATAAGGCAGCGTCGTTGGGTCGAGCTTCTTAATGACTACGAGTGCGCTATCAAATACCATCCTGGCAAGGCGAATGTGGTCGCAGACGCCTTGAGCAGGAAGGAAACGGCTAAACCTCGTCGTGTTCGAGCTCTTCAGCTCACTATCCATTCCGGCTTACCTGATCGGATCCGTTCGGCACAGCAAGAAGCTTTGAAGGAGGAAAACCTTAAGGCTGAAACCATGCATGGTGCTGATAGCCACCTTGAACTCAGATCCGATGGGTTACACTATTTCGCTGAACGTATTTGGGTTCCTTTATTTGGGGGCTTGCGGGAGCTTGTTCTCGATGAAGCTCACAAGTCCCGGTACTCTATTCACCCTGGCTCCGATAAGATGTATCAAGACCTGAAGATACTTTATTGGTGGCCGAACATGAAGGCGGACGTGGCTTCGTACGTGAGCAAGTGCTTGACCTGTGCTAAGGTCAAGGTCGAATATCAAAAGCCATCCGGCCTTCTGCAACAGCCTGAAATCCCCGAGTGGAAGTGGGAGCGGATTACGATGGACTTTGTGACCAAACTCCCGAAATCGCCCAGTGGTTGCGACATGATCTGGGTAATTGTCGATAGGTTGACAAAGTCTGCGCACTTCCTCGCTATCAAAGAGACCGATGGTCTCGAGCGCCTGGCACGGTTATACCTCAAGGAAGTGGTCTCTCGGCACGGGGTGCCTGTCTCTATTATTTCTGATCGTGATCCTCGGTTCGCCTCTAACTTCTGGAAGTCTTTGCATAAGGCTCTGGGTACTCAGTTAGACATGAGCACAGCGTATCATCCGCAAACTGACGGTCAAAGTGAGCGGACAATCCAAACGCTAGAAGACATGCTTCGGGCATGTGTGATCGATTTTGGCAAGGGGTGGGAGAGTCATTTACCGTTGGTGGAATTCTCCTACAACAACAGTTACCATTCTAGCATCAAGGCAGCTCCGTTCGAGGCTCTTTATGGGCGGAAATGCCGGTCTCCTCTTTGTTGGGCCGAGGTGGGTGAGAGTCAACTCACCGGCCCGGAACTTGTGTACGAGACTTCCGAAAAGATCGTACAAATCCGTAACCGCATGGCAGCAGCTCGGGATCGTCAAAAGAGCTATGCCGATCGTCGTCGCAAGCCTTTGGAGTTTGAGGTTGGCGACAGAGTTTTATTGAAGGTATCTCCGTGGAAGGGCGTTATACGTTTTGGGAAGCGGGGCAAATTGAATCCTCGGTATGTGGGACCGTTCGCGATCCTGGAACGGATTGGACCGGTAGCATACAGGCTTGATCTGCCAGCTGAGCTCAGTAATGTTCATAATGTCTTCCATGTTTCTAATCTGAAGAAGTGCTTGGCGGATGAATCTTTGGTTGTTCCTCTCGAAGAGATCAAGGTGGATGATCGTCTGCGTATCGTGGAGGAACCGGTTGAAATTCTTGACTATAAAATCCGTAGCCTTCGCCGGAGTAAAATCCGCATTGTTAAAGTCCGTTGGAACTCTAATCGTGGACCGGAGTTCACGTGGGAACGGAAGATCAAATGAAGGCTAAGTATCCCCATTTATTCCCTAAGCGCGCGTTCGAATCAAGACATGCCTCTGCTGAAGCTGAATGAATCTCGGGTCGAGATTCCTTTCAACAGGGGGATGATGTGGCAACCGGAAAAATTTTTCTTCTCTTTCGTCTCTTCCTTTTTGGCCTTGGGCAATTTTCGGGACGAAAATTCTTTCAACAGGGGGATGATGTGACACCCGGCAAACTCAGGTTAGTAACGTTGACTAAACTAGTAAGTCTACCTTAGCGAGTCATGCATATTACGTCCTTAACGGGGTCAGTCGAGTCGGTATGATGATTCTGGGAATCATCGGGAGTCGTTATGATGATCCGCGGGGTCATCGGGAGTCGGTCCATAACTATGGGTACAAGGATCGGCGATTCGTGGAATCGCCGGGTTTAATGCACACACGAGTCTCGAGTCCCGGGAATTGGTGAACGGATGTAAACGTGTTAGTTATCATGCATTATATGTTTGGAATCATTATGTGACTTATCGGTATGTGAATACGTGTTTATATATGTTAAAATAGTGTTTAACGCGCCAAAAACCCATTCCAGACCTTATAGGCGATTAGGAGCTTGGGGGACTCCTAATCGCATGATCAAGGGGCGAGTAGGAGATTATAGGGGCGAGTAGGGACTCTACTCGCCTGTATATAGGCGAGTAGGAGTCCTACTCGCCTGAAACCATCTGCTACTCGCCTATACTGCTGCACACGGGTCAAAACACCTATAAATAGAACCCTTAACTCCCTAAACACCATTTGTGCAACCCTAACTGACCCTAAGCCTCCCACACACCTTGAAACACCTCTGGAGCTTGCTTTGCTTCAAAACACACCATCACCAAGCTTATACACCCTTCTTTGATAAAATCCAAGGTGTGTTCTTCATCCTACACCTTTGTAAAGTTGTTGTTTTGATTCCCCAAAAGTCCAGACCTTGTTTTGTTTAGTTTGTGTCTTTTAAAACCTTTTGAAAAGAGTTCTAAAACAAGTCTACACCATGATACTTGCTATATGTGAAGTATTTGTGCATATGATGATTGTTGGTGATTATAGCATGAATGTTTCCATGAATTTGTTGTACTTCTGATATGTAGGTGGTGTTAGGATGATTATCTATGAGTTTAAGCCCTTGATATGATGTTTAGGTGCTAGTATGCATTTTGACCCATTTGGGTAATTCTTGAAGAATAGGATGTATGATGTGAATCATTGCTTGTTTGTGGTTAGGAATCATGTTAGAATGATGACATAACATAGAGATAATGAATTGCAACTTGTAGGAGATGAAATCTGATTGTTTCCATTTAAGGAAAGATAAGGTTGGTTGGTGAAACCTAGTACTTTGCCATTTTTGGAAATAATCGCACCG
This sequence comes from Ambrosia x helenae, assembly GCA_030844895.1. NCBI lineage: Eukaryota > Viridiplantae > Streptophyta > Magnoliopsida > Asterales > Asteraceae > Ambrosia > Ambrosia x helenae. The sequence continues at coordinate 9,487,050 of CM061230.1, read as the reverse complement.
AGCCCGTTAGAGCAGAGGTAAATTGGGGGTTTTTGCTTGAAAAGGGTTGGTTAATAGTTTAGTTTTGATATTGGGTGTTTTTACATGTTTCGGATCTGATTTGGAGGGTTTAACGCGCGAAAACGCGCAACAGCAGAGCATCAGGCGAATAGGGCCCTACTCGCCTGAAGCTTCATGCGAGTAGGAGCCTACTCGCCTATAGCTTCATGCGAGTAGAGCCTACTCGCCTATACCCTCCCTCCTACTCACTAGTTGACTTTTCCTAATCGCATGAAGGTTTCCTAATCGCGTGTGTTGCTGTCGTAAACGCGTTTTGACATCCCGGAACACGATTTGACACCTAGGAACATGTTAGGAACCCCGGGATACACCCAATGACTTAGTAAGACGTGTTCGGACCTGTTTATGCGTTAATTGAACATTATGCTAGACTAGGTGAATTGTTGCGCGTGCTAAGTGTTTAATTGCATATGTTGCATGATGTCTTGCATTTATCTAACACGTGGGATGTCGGGTCACCAATGGGATGTCGGGTCTTGTCTGGCACGGTCGGTTTAACAGTTAAAAGTGTTTTCAAACGTTTATGGTCACGGTCTGGACATTCGGGGACTAGTTAGCCTGCGGGTTATTAGTCCAATACTTATACGCATCTTATGATAGGTCGCCGCTATCTGGGGCTGTCATAACATAATCACTTAACTATTTTCAAGTAACGCAAACCAAGGTGAGTTTCACAGCCCCACTTTTACCATTTTGCTTTTGGGGGAGAAACATGCTTTGTACGAACTATTTAAAGGTCATGTTATACTATGGGCACTTTATGTTACTATACGGCTTTTATGAAAAGTCCCAGGGGGAAACCATGAATGTGCTGGCACGCACAACGAGGGAAATGTGGATAGATCTATTGGGCCTCACAAACCCCACTCGACGGCGGGGCCGGGCGGGTGCATATTGTCTCTACCTATCGGGTTACCGAGGCATCGGTAGCCCAGTCAATCTGGGCTGGTATCAACTTTTGGACACGTTTAGTAATGGGTTCCCAACCGTAGTAGTAAAAACACTTAACGTCTAGCTAACGTTCTCATGACATAGTATTAACGGGAATGATCTTTGTAAAACTTGTGACAACACTTTATAAAAGAAAACCTGTGAACTCACCAGCATTATATGTTGACATTTTTGGCATGTTTTCTCAGGTCGCTAAGGTAGCGGTTATCGGACTAGGCGCACGAGGTCATGCACGGCGTCTATTATTTTGAAACATATTAAACAATGTCTTTGTAAACAATGATATGTCTTTTGGTTGTAAACAAGAATGCTTCCGCTGCTGGTTTACAGCTCAAAGCATGATATTTTGGTTTTAAATATAATTATGAATGCATGTTGGTTGTATGTTTATTGTGATCGTTGACTGAGATCCTGGTGTGTCACGCGCCTCGCGGTAAAACCCCGCACGTGGAATTTGAGGGTGTGACACATATGATGTTGGTCCTTGTGACTGTGAACCCTCTCCCGTGATGGTGGCGGCACGGGCCGGCAATTCTGAATGTGCCAAGGTGGTTCGGTCTTTTTCTTCGTTACCACCTCTTCCTCTTTTTCCTCGTTTGGTGTATTGAACTCCGTTGTTGGCATCCCTGCAAGTAAAGTTTCTAAAAATAATAGATCGCCAACATGGTCAAATTCTCCTTCTTCGAGAGTTGGTAAATCTACCAACTCCTCACCAAACTCGTCCTCCCAAGATGGTATATGTATATCTTCTTCATCCCCCATCTTGTTCTTCTCACTAACTTCTTCAATCAACCCGACATCTTCTTTAACCTCACTATCACTCCAAAAATCATCTTCAATGGGTTCTTCTTGGACCGGAGGTGGGACTTCTTCGTCCATTATTGTCTCCAGTGCTGGAGTGATATCAAATGGTTGTAAGTATGGATTCTCTCCTTCGTACCAATCTACATAGATCTTTGGTACTGAAGAGGCAAAAATGCTATCGGGTTCCCTCCAGACGGGCATGTAGTGATTTTGCATTTGATTGTAGAAGTCTTCTTCATTGTAACCAGCTTGGTCGCGCTCTCTTATGTAGTCTGCTACAGTCTTTGTTTCACTAGCAGCTGCCATCCTAAAAATTTCACTGTATACAGACACTAAACATACAGATCACGGGCACCAGATAGAGAAAATATATATAAAAAAATAAATAAATAAATAAATAAATAAAAATAATGAGAAAGAAAAATAAATAAAAAATATCTACAAAATGGCTAGATCCCCGACTCGGGTCGTCCTCAAAAGCGCACTGTGTCCCCGGCAACGGCGCCAAAAACTTGATGTGTGAAAATGTGTATTAAATAAATTCGGGTCAAGTTTTAAAAATGGATAAACCCGCTAAACCACACACTAACGGCAAGTGCACCGGTCGCAGTGTAGCAGAGCAAGTAAGTCCGGAATATCGATCCGTGGACACAATGTGGCGACTCTCGGTACTAGACCTCTATCGACTCCTAGCCTAGCAAATTGGATTTTTGTGATTTTTTATATTAATTAATTACTAAAACAAATAAATTAAAAATAAACTCAAACTAACAGATAGTGGAGGATTAATAAGGAGGGAAATCAGAGATGGGAAGGCAACCACCTAGGTATCGAATCCTACTAATGAAATTGGAACTGCCCCGGCTTTGGAAACTATGTTGGCAATCAGGATCTTATAATATTCACCTCTAGTATCCTAGTGGCTCCCAGATCATTTACCAAGACTGACCGAAGAGGAATCCTAAAGGCTACTAATCTCACTGATTGGTTAGATCACCTCTCGGTCTCACTAACTATGCTAAAGTACTCGCTAGACTGGTTTAGATTTCTCACTCTCCAATCACAATACACCCTAAAGTGCAAGGAGTAACCTGTAAAGTCAATCTATGACACAGATAAGCAAATAATACTAGAGAACCTAGGAAAACCTGATCTCTCAGCGTTTCTAGCCTATACCTCTAGCACCAAAGACAAACCTGACTACCTATCACCTCTCGGTCTCAAGTGTAGGAAGAATACTAATCACCTCTAAACTCCCAATTAATGTTCCTATGGAATTTAGGCCTAAAACCATAAAGTAAACTACAAGCACAAAGCAAGTAATTCTAACAAGTGTCCAAACATGAAAGACATTCACTAAGACACTCGTGGAACATCAAAAGATCATAAATTAGTAAAAAGTACGCACACACATCATAGAATCATAAACAAGTTTCTTACTAAAAATATAAATCCAACTATAAAATCCAATACCGAAACATAAACCCAAAATCAAAAAGTCGTCATGTCAAACCTAGGTGGCCACTAATGTTTTAGCCAAACATAATTCGAGAAAACAATAAAAACATAGATTCAAGAAAAATAAAAGTCATGGAAATAATATTTTTAGAACACGAAGTAATAAAATATTAACCAAAACTTATTATGTTCGAACCCGTAGCTCTAGTCTTGAACTCGTGCCTTCTTCCCCTTCACTTCTTCTCTCTAAAATCTGCTCTTGTTCTTTGGCGGCTCCTTTAGATCTCTCCAAATAATGATGTCTTCGTGATAGAAAAATTCTGCTCTCAAAAATAATATGCCGCCTTCTCAATCAAATATTTATCTTCCCCTCAATTAATGTCCGCCTCGTGATAACCTGCCGCTGTCTAGATAATATCTCCTTATGGCTGTTGTCTCGTGATTCCCCTCATGTCCCCTCCATAGGGTTTTTTTTTTAATTCAACATTCCTCTCATTCTTTTGGGCCCAAAATTGGGTTTTCACTTTTTTGTAATCGTGACTTTTAAGTCACTAAACTATTATTATTATTATTATTATTATTATTATTATTATTATTATTAGTGGTAGTATACTTCAAGCTCGCATCTCGGGTGTTCTTGGCTCGACCAAAGTTGCTCGTTTACGCTCCAACGTCCATGAACACCGGCTCTCAAGTGTCGGTGTCTCAATTAAAATTCTTTCATTTTGAGCTCATTTTCTCCAAACACCTATAAAATAATAAAATACATAAATATATAATAAAAACAACACGAAACAAATAAAAACATGACCAAATAATATACAAAATACATAGGAAAAGAGATGTGTTTTGCAACACATCAGGCATCCTACTGACACCTAATTCGCTAAAACCTATAGCTCTGATACCAAACTGTCACACCTCGATTTTCCCGTCGGTTGTGAACGTTTGGCACCTTTACTACGCAGCGGAATATTTTAACTAAGACTTCTACTTGTTCCGAACGCCTTTTTCTAAGCCTTCTAGGGTCTCCAATTCCAAGACATCGCTTATTTCCAACCGTGTCGTTGCCAATATCTAGACCTGAAAGACATGCTTAAAAGTCAGCATAAAGCCGGTAAGTTCATGGTTTTATATTTATTGTTGATAACCCATTTTCTTTCAAAACACTTTGGGAAAATATTTGTAAACATTAATGAGAAAGTATATTTTCTTTACACAAAATATTATTTGGGAAAATACATATAAAAATCCCGTTTCGGTCCTTACTGGATATTCCTTCCTTAGCTTTCGACTCGACTCACTTTGCTATATATTTACCTCCCCATAAAGATAAATATATCCAAGTTTCATCTATCGAACATTCATATAAAAAGTCTCTTTTAAATTCTTACACGTATTTCTTTCTTAACCTTCGACTCGACTCACTTTGCCATATATTTACCTCCCCATAAAGATAAATATACCCAAGCTTTGTCAATCGAACTTTTAAACCAAAATGAGACTTCCACAATAACTTTTGAAAAACTTTCTCATTTAAATCATTTTCCCAGTTCGGATTCCTTACTGGACATCCATACATATTACTATGAAAACCATTTTTCCCGGAATTACCCACCGGACGAACACGTACGCCGAAAGCGGAAATGATCAAATAAAATAACCATTATTTGAAAAGTTAATGTGCATAACTAACATAAGAAATGTGCTACATAAACTTAGGGTTGCAAATCCTAATACCGATGGCGTCCCCATGAGCCCGTAACCAAAACCAGACTACTTACTTTTGCCCCGCACGTTGTTATAGTGGTAACAACAAATTTAGAATATCGTAACACCCCTTGGTCCATCCGAGTTGACGCTAATCAACCGGGGGTGGGTCCCCGTCAAGGACCGATAGTACTATCCCCATATTCTACGGCTACATCACTTTGTATTAATGGTTACAGTTAACTGCGGAGACTGCACGTCCCACTAGACTTTCCCGTTACCCATGTGCGCATCTTATGTACCATTTCAAGTTTCCCAGTTACAGCACATTTTAATACTTTCTTACTTACATAACTTTCATTTCCCTTTTTACCCACGCACGATTTGTATAAAAGCATTGTAACTTCACAAGTTTTTCATAAACTTTGTTATGCTTTAAAATAATCAGGTTTTTGTAAAAAAAGCATGTCTTCCCCCGAAAACATTTATAAAACAGTAAAAAGTGGGGTCATGAACTCACCTTAATTTCCTTGCTTAGCTAGCAACAAAGCCCGAAGTCTTCACCGACTTCCTTGTGTCTTAATTACCAACAAAGGACACCTTAATAGCCTATCACATGTAAACCTAACCTATTATCCGGCTAAAAGATAGTTTATCCAACTATCTAGACTCGTGTATACTAACTCGAGTCTTAATATGCTTTAACTCGACGAACCGATCGTGACTTGTCTTACATACACGTTAACACACGACATAGTACCCAAGTTGCGCACTTGTTCTATTCGCGTGTAACCCACGTTGGACTAATACTCGAAACGTATAATTAACCCTGAGCCGTAGCTCGTCTCGTTAGTCGGATAAATGCATGTGTCTTGTACTTTTATTCTTAGGAAAAATATACTTTGCAAATTATTATTCTTGTTATTATTATTGTTGTTATTAATTTCCGATTAATAACAAGATGTTACATCATTTCCAAATTCGAACATTTCAATGTTTTCAAAACATTGGTTTTTATAGAAAAAAAATTTCCCAAATAACATCGAACGTTTGTATATTATCGAATCCGAACAATAAGCATTATTTAGTTACCGAAAACATCACTCTTCATACTTGACGTTTGGAAAACTATATATATTTTGTAAATATTATTCGGGATTTACTTATCTTCGCTACAAATAATTCTTGTGAAAACGTCGCGATTTTATATAAATACATTTGTTAAAACACTTTGAAAAATTATTTATAAAAACATACACAACAATATTAGATTAGTCGTGCTTCGGATTTTATAAAATTTCGGCAGAGTCTCCTCTGTTTTTGTACGAACCAGTCAGCTCAAGTTGTCTACAATTTCCCAAAAATCAATACCAACACAAAACGACTACATTTATCCGCAATTTCCAAATCAACGAGACTTTTATACACTTCGATAGCTTTAATATAAATTACCTATCTAAATAAATATACATATACATATATACGCATATAGTTGAACATGTTAATCCGATATCAATATTATTTAGTGACGGTTTCAATATATCATACCAATCATCCGATTAAATACTTTTCGGTTCGTTTCGTTTCGCGAGCTAACAACACCTATTATTTTGCGTGCTTATAAATGTATTTCGCAAAAATAAATACAAATGCGAAGCTTTTATACCGAAAGCATACGCGAGCGTCTCAATCTACGAGTTGACCCGAACTTGACCAGCTTTGACCGAGTGTTGACCATGCCCGAACTCTGACCTGTGACATGCATCGGACCCATTATCCCAATCGGTACAGGAGTTGAGCCGAACACAAACCCCGGGTTAAGCCAGGCTCGCGTGGGTGCCAATCTAATCCTGCGACCACTCACGCCAACCCGTCACCACCCACCCACGTAACCGGACCTCCACCGAATCGTATCCGCATCCAAACGAACCCTTCCGTCGCTTACCACCGACAATCACCCAACAAAGACCAAACTCAATTGAGTAGCCACCAAATAAACCAACCTGAGCCAACCCCCATCGAACCCAAGCCATCAACGGCCACCACAGTCGACCTATGGCCAGTCCCCCCAACCCGTTACAGCAACCGGACCCAAACGACCACCTATACCCCTTACAAGACCCACCATCGGACCATCTTTAACAACCCATGTCGCCTCGGCTCTGCTCGTTTTCAAGATTAAACCACCACGCCGATACTTCCATTGTTTCAGGCCACCACGAACCATCACCTTCACCGCGATCCATAACCCTCCGCCACCCCCCTTTCTTCTGCCCGATTGGGCTATTGGACCACCACGCCGCCGCCACCATCCCCATGGTGGTCGGCCGGCTCCTGTTTTAAGGAAGGGGAGGGAGAGAGACGAGGTAGAAAGAGAGGAAGGGGTTGAGAGAGAGAGAGACGAGTGCAGGGATAGAGAGATTGAGGAGAGGGAGTGGTCTAGAGAGAGGAACTATGCTTTTCTTGAGAGAGAGAGAAGGTGGGAAGGGAGCATAAAGCTCACGAATTTTGCAGAATTTTTGAGGGGGTTTGAGTTGGTTTGATGTGCAAATGAAGTGTGATGGTTTATGTAATATAAAATTAAAATATCTATAAGCATGCTTAACACCATGATGATGTTCCTCATTTTAGCCAACAATAGGGTGGCTTATGCCACCACATAGGCCGGCCTAGAGGTCATGAGTGGGGTCCATTTTTGTGCCAAAAATATCTTCCAAGCATTAGTTAGGATCGAATCGGTTCGGTTAGGGTTAGGTACGTTATCACTACGTATTGAATCCGTTTTAAACGTATTTCGCTTCGGTTTTATTTTAGACCCGATAATTAATCACCAAATTTAGCTGATTTTGCTCGTAATCGCTAATAACTAAACCGAGCAATATTATAGATATTTTCGTCGCCCCGACACGTGCGTTCGATGCACGCGTTTAAATCGTGTAAAATTAACCGGTCACTATTCCTTTCGTTTAAACGAGCTGGTAACTTCCAAATTTGATAACTAACATTATTTATAATAAAATAATTATTTCAAACACCCAATTCCGGCTAAAAGTACATCGGATGTTGATTGGAAATTTGCCGGTTGTCACATTAAGTAAGGGTCGAAGGAACATCATGGGGGTCGAACCTAGGTTGTCTGGGTCGAACCTGGCCCAATTTCATGATGATTCGACCCTACGACTCCAAATGTGCGATTTTTGATGCAAACTAAGTGTTTTATGCTTGAACCTTATGTGTAATCCATGTTTACTTGATTAGTTCATGTAATGGGTCACCAACGGGATGTCGGGTCAATTTGGTGTGTCGGTTTAACAGTCCAACATGCTTTCAAACATACTTAGTCACGATCTGGACAATCGGAGACTAGATAACCTTAGGTTTATTAGTCAAAACACTCATTTAAACTCTTATGATAGATCTCCGGTAGTTGGGATTAACAAGAACCTGTCTTTTATTCTTCGTTTGAAGAACGCAACCTAAGGTGAGTTTCACAGCCCCACTATTACTGTTTTTGCTTTCGAGGGAGAAAACATACGCTAAACTATTGATTTGAAACTTATGTCATACTATGGGTTGTTTTGGGTTACTATGCAATCTTTTTCGAAATGGCATATGTCCATGGATTTGTTCTAAAATTAACATCACATAATTATAGTTTTAAAATTCGTAATTATACAAGTTAGAGTTTTAAATGGTTATAATTCGCATTATTGCACATTATGTCAACGTTAACATCCCAAATTTCAACTCCTCTAATTTCAACTTTAATCATAAACTTTAAAAAGTTTTATCATGTTCCGTAATATCCACCAAAATTAAAACGAGGTTCACATCACACAAAAGAGTTTACAATCCCATTATATCGTTTATAAGTATCCATTTTTAACTTTGTTGCAACCCCGTATAGTTCAAAACTCTAAATCGAGTGAGCGGAAGCGTTTTAATAATCTTTTGTGCGTTTGGTTCTTCATAAGTGGCTTGATCTTCTTCCGACTTCAAATTCTTCTTACCTAAGGGTTTTACAAGACATATAACCCATTAAACATGTATAGGATTGGATGGAAATGGTAAAAATGAGAAAATTTGGATCCTAATGCTCGTCGCGTAGCGTGACCAAAGTAGCCTCTCCCCGTCGCGTATCGCGATGGAGTGTTTTTCACAGAATTCTTGCAGCTTTGCTGTATTACATACCTTAGCCAAATTTCCAACCTTTTCAAGATTTTTCACCCCTTTTTGGCTAAGTTAAGGTCCCTACACTTAGGGGCTATTCTCATATCCTATTTTCTATTCCAAACCTTTGTCCGAAACCGAATTCACCCTCAATTTGCACTTCGGTTCGGTTAAGAATGTTTTTACCCAAATCACCCCGTTAAGGCAATGGGCTATACAAAGCACTTTTTGGCCATTCAAAAAGCATAGCATTCATATTTTTGACTCATTGGACACTTGTTTAACTAAAACCATCATCCGGTTTATGTCATTAAGACCCGGTTTCTAGCTTTTAATGTTTATGTCGACTTCTACCCAAATCGACCCGTTAAGGCCTTGGACTATACAAGACACTTCTTAATCACACCAAAGGAATAGAAATCATATTATCATCTCATTGGACACATGTTCAACTAAAAGCATTGTCCATTTTCTGTCATTATGACTTGGTTCTTAGATTTAATCTTTAGTAAATCTTTAAATTCCCAAAATACCCCTTTATAGCCAAATCCTTAAATTTAGCCATCCATGGCGACACTTTTGATTCAACCCATTGCTTTTGACTCATTAACTTGTTTACAAACCTCTAAGTCCTTCTGGACTTAGATTTCTACCATTTCCCAAGATTGTTCTAATTTAGTCAATTCTAAGCGCCTTAGCGCGCATTAGACATAGTTATGGAAATAACTTACTTGATTTGCACCCACACTTCATGTGGGTAGTTTTAGTACCCATGTTGCTTTGCCCGAAGGCGTTTAATTAGCTACGGACTTACCGGGTAGCCTTGACCCATATCCATAACTTGTGCTTATCCTCTATGATTCTTAGCATCAAGCGTGCATGCGCTTGTGCATTTACCTACGTGCTTTCTAAATAGACATATTAATTTCTCGGAACTTAAATGGTAATACTTTGCCATTTGATCCGTTTAACCTCATGAATCTTAATGCTTGAAATACAAGCATCAAGTATTGGACTCACATGGTGAGGACATCACCATTTAACCCATTTAGACTCGTAGTTCATAATACTAAGTTATCCAAGCTTTTATCTATGGTTCAAGTGTCATAAACTTGACCCATTTAACAACATACTTAAAGACTTCATTCAAATGATTTCAGTGACCCATTTTGGATTAAAACATCATTTCTTACATACCATTATTAATTGACCCGTTTGATGAATTTCACCATTCGGTCACCACTCATGGTTTCAATTAATCTCATAAACCTTGATTTATTGTGAGTCCACATAAATCTACTCACTTAATGAATTTCACCCCTTGGGGTTTGTCTTTAGTACACACTCAAGATTTAATACCAATATGTACAACACTTAATCCATGCCATAGTCTAATAATGTAAGTAGAACTTACCTCATATCCGTTCTTGTTTCCATGCGCATTGAGCTTGCTTCCATTTGACCCGTTTGCATCCCTTGTTCTTGTACCTTGATGTTCTTTAGGCCCTAGATGACCCGTTTCTTGTTTATGCACTGAAAAACCCTTTCATTTAGCATGGATTTGGGCATGATTCATGAGTTTTAGGGTTTGGTTGGTGTAGGAGAATGATCTCTTGATCATTCATATGACACACACACACACATAATGTGTGTGTTTTATTGTTTTATTTTTTTTATTTATAAAACCTACTTAGACATATTGGCAACTATGGCCCCTCAAGTTTGGTCTTGAGTTTCCTTCTAGATAATTACTTAAACTAGATTAGTCTCTGGTAAAGGGTTTAGTCTCATTTTTATTCGGTGGTAAAAACATCCAGCATTAAACTCGCTTTGTTATTTTATTGATTACGCCTAATGGTGTATTTAGGCGGAACGAGAGTTTGGGGTGCTACAACTCTACCCCCTCAAATAGGTTTCGTCCCCGAAACCTTTCTCTTGTATTTTCTTTGGTTACCCCAAAGTACTTTGGTTCTTTAAACCGATTTCAGCACGACCCATTCCTTACCAGTCTATAGTCTAAGCAATTAGTGTTATATACTTAGGGCGATTATCCCTTTGTTCGACTTCACACCTTTCGATTGTTATATGAAAGCCTTAGCTTTCATAATATGACTTGATTATACTATTCTTTTTGTTAACTAGGGGCAATATGTACATACATACCCCTACCAGGCATTTTAGCTACTTATGTTCCTCATAGACCTTCCTTACAACCGTAGACTATTCCCCGTCTACTATTATCCCGAAGGATGTAATGATTTAAGGGTCCGTTCTATCATGACCCTTAAGGCGTGTACTGGGTTGCCCAAGTGCGCATCTGTATACATATCTATGCACCTATTAACACAAGTAATTTGTCTTGGTTTCCAAGACTAACATGACTTTTTAATATGGCCGTTTTTCTAATCCCTTGGATCCATCCCCGAATCCATCTCTATTTTGTTTTATGCTCGCTAGAATGTTATAAACAAACTTTGATTTACACTAAAGCTATCTTTTCCTTGGCTAATCCTATTTTAATAATTTGCCATCTATTGGGTTTCCCCTACCCTTCCTGATTGACGTGGAATTTCTTACAAATTCCCAGACTTTACCCAGCCGGTTTGCTAAGTTCCTATGCTTCAAGTATCGCATTTTAAGGGTTGATTCATTATGATTCATCCTGCTCTTTAACCTCACACCAAGTGAGTTATTCGGTTTACTATGCTCGGGCTCACCCATAACATATCTAATTCGTGTCCGTCAGTTTCAATTTGGTTTTCCCCAAATTCCTGTTTTGTCATTTCGATTGGTGGTAAATGCCCCAACCGACTCGTTTAAAGACTTTTGAGTTTCAGATTTCAAATCGTTTGTATATTTAGAATGCTTAGTTTCTAACAATCCATTTTCTGGTTTACTGATCTCAATATAAGTTGATGTCGTTTTTCTTTTCATATTACACGGTGTCGATTTGGTTTTTACAATGAATTGTATCGACTAATCTCCTATTATCACCAATTGCATTAGATTGTACCAATTATACAATCCAATGTTTACACAGTTTACACTTTTTCATCCTTAACCCAAGGGTTGAATGATTAACTGATTTATTACGGCCCAAATCCGTTGTTTATGTCACTAATCCAAAGATTTACGACTTACCCGAATGTGATTATGACTCAACCTTTTATTATGATTCAAGTCCCCTTTTTACGAATTTATCCTTCTATAAAAATTCGAGTTTGATTATAGCTTAACCTTGATTAAGGTCCAAGGCTGTTTACGAATTATATCTGTTTATGACTCGGCCTTGATTAAAGTTCAAGTCTATTTCCAAACTGAATTTACTTATGACTCAACCTTGATTAAGATTCAAGTCGATCCATTTACAAACTGAATTTACTTATGACTCAACCTTGATTAAGGTTCAAGTCTATTTCCACACCGAATTTACTTATGACTCAACCTTGATTAAGGTTTGAGTCTATCTCTGTAACAGCCCAAAGTAACTCGTATACTATATTGCCCGCTTTGCTAGCCCAGCGTATAAGCTGGTGCCTTGCTCAAGGTCTTGCATGGATCGCATCCCTGCCGTGTTAGATAGTGGACTACGTCTAAAATCCCCCTGCACCTCACACTTACTAAGCCTTTGCTGCATAGATTGCATTTGTATTAATTATAAGAAACCCATCGTATCATATGTTTAACACTTACCTGGCCAGGGTAAGAAATTCGCATATGGTACACGCAGACTTTTTAAAATTAAGGCATCACATCCTATGCAAGCAAATTTTTAGCTCGTGCTTGTGTCCCCTATTTTATTTGGTAAAACCTTTTTCTAGATATTTATTTGATATTTGGTCTTACCTTTATTCATTTAAAACCAACGATGTGTTTTTGTTTCGTAATACTTTGTGTGATCACACCATATGTTTCAATCCACTAGGACGGTGCACCACAACTATTGGACATGATTTTTTTATTTATTTTTTTTTTTTTTTTTGTAAATTTTCAATTTGAATCATCAAGGAAAATCTTCAATCCGTGTTTTACCCTCTTTTATGTTGTTACCATTTTCCTAGAAGCAAAGATTAAAGCTGTTGTTTTTGGTTCTCTAATTCTCATGATAACAACAACAAAACGCTGAAAAACATTAAAAAAGATATCTTAAACAATTAAACATATAATCTTCTATAACTTACATAGTTACATGCATATTGCCACAAGAGTTCTAGTGTTCCATGCTTTTATAATATAACTGGCTCACTGCATTGGAAAAGGTTGGCAAATATAACTGTAACATTCTTTACACAAACTCCCACCCAATGTACGTAGTATCATCCATTTCAACATCAACCAATGGACCCTTAATCCTTATGATCTTGAGTTATATTTAGAATAATTCAGAGGGAATATTTTGTTGCTGGAAGTGAGAACTTTACATATCACCTCATTTTATTTTTATTTTTGAATTGCACAAGCATCATAAAAAAATAGGAGTGCATATCCTGATCTCTACAATTGTCCTAGACTTAGAAAAATAATACATAAGGTTGGGTGCATTCTAGACATCATGACGAGTCTTAAACTTCACATAAGGTAATTTTATAGTTTTACCTTCTACCTGGATACTTTTGCCATTTCTAGTTTGAACTTTTAAGTTTTTAGTTTCATCTAAATCTTTAACAATGATAACTATGTTGTCACGTGATTCGAACAACCACTATCGATGAACTATACACGTACGTGTATCATTATTTCGATATAGAGTCATGATCCCATTTGGTAGGCAAACTCCTCAATACCAATGGTCTAATTAGTAACACCTTCACTATATGCACAAAGCCTCCATCAAATCTCCCAATTTGAAGAAGAACCCTAGAATTTATAATTAATAATTAAAAACTTACTGTGTAATCTTCGTGGATTCGGTTCTCCCATAAACCCTAGAAAACCCACTGATATATAACCTAAGATTTTGAGTAGCTTCCTTGAGACGATTCTTCCAGTTGTGCTTCTATCATGGGATTGAAATGGAGAAGAGGCGATTGGTAAAGTGAATGGAGAAGGGGCGTATGCAGAAGAGAGAATGTAACCGTATGGAGAAGTAGGGTTGCATTTGGGTGGGTTATAATTCATGCCGGGTCGGGCGCGTGTTTTAGTAACATGCATTATGTGCTTGACACGTGGAATCCAACTCGGAGTATATGTGGAGCATAGGTGGACACCTTAGGAAAGAGCCATGTGATGTTCGAGCTACTCTTTTATTAGGGATGTAGATGTATATGCAGATATAAATATATAAATATATATAAAGTCAAATCTAAATAGTGTATGAGTAACACCGTATTCCTTGTATGTTACGTTTTAATTATCGTTTTTTTACTCATTTATATCAAACGAACATGGTAAAATCATCTATACTCGTCTTTTTGATATATCCTTTACATACGACTTTGTCTCTCTCTATTAATATTTATTGAAAAACACAATGATATACATATATAGATGTAGTGTATATGCGTGACGTAATTAGAGACAAGACTAAATATAACATTTTCTTAAAAATCTCATCTTAAACAAAAAAAAATAAAATATATAATAATACAAATGTGCACCCTAGTGTACACTTGGTCATTTTAGACCACACATCCAAAGATAGGAACAATACATGCACAGATATCACAGGTGTATCTAAAAGTAAAATACAAACACGTGCAATAAACATACAAGTAAGTCGTTTGCAGATCACCACACAAAAAAAATTGGAATAATGGAAATAAATAATCCCAACTATTGACTATTGGCCAATAACAGTCCCAACTACGAAAATCACCAATATTGGTCCCAACTTTCGACATATTGGAAACCAACGGACCCAAACTAACGGAGGCTAACTCCGTTAGTGTGATGCTGACGTGGCATGCCACGTAGGATGCCACGTAGGATCATTTTGCCACATGGCATGCCACCTAAGCATGCCATGTCAGCATCACACTAACGGAGTTAGCCTCCGTTAGTTTGGGTCCGTTGGTTTCCAATATGTCGAAAGTTGGGACCAATATTGGTGATTTTCATAGTTGGGACTGTTATTGGCCAATAGTCAATAGTTGGGATTATTTATTTCCATTTTTCCAAAAAAATTACATATGTTACCTACACATGTGCATGGGACACTACGAAAGTTTACGATGAAGACTAAATTATGATTGGAAACCCCTGCCCCTAGTTAGTCACATTTAAATTTAACAAGCATTAATTAAACTAGGTCCTGCAAAAAGCACCTAGTGAAACACCTTTAATTAAATTGTATATTCCGGATGCTAGGTGCAAGCGTTGTGGGTTAGAAGATGAAGACCATAATCATGCGTTCGTCTCCTGTTTTTGGGTCAGAGCCACTGGCGGAGCATAGTAAGGGCGGGGAGGGGCGGCCGACCCCCCCGGATTTTCGCGCAGAAATTCCGATTATATAGTATTCGTATAGAAAATTTTGAAAATATAGGGTTTCGACCCCCCGAAACTAGTGACTTCCGACCCCCCGAACATTCGGGTCAAGCTTCGCCACTGGTCAGAGCTATATAGTGGAACATTTTCAGATGGTTAAAAATCCCTTGGACATCCAATTGGGAGCATTACTTTGATCTGGTCAGCTTTGTCGATAAGCAAACGGGCTCGAAGACATGGAAGAAGGTCATTCACATCTGCAGGCATCTGTAGGAGAAGAGGTGGACCAATGATCTGCAGTCTGCAAGGAGAAGATTGTTTGTTTGTTAACTTCTTCAAACGAATAAATAAATGGCAACCTCTGTTCATCATTCCACTTGGCCTCTCCACCCAATTTCATCTCAATTTATTTCTATACTACTAATACTCACTAGGGGTGTTCAGAATTCGATTCGGATTCGAAAAATTCGAAATTCGAATTAGTTCGATTCGATTACCAAGAATTCGATTCGATTATTTAGAATTCGAATTCGATTCAATTCGAATTCGAGTCCAGTAAATCGAATACGAATCGAATACGAATTTATGATTTTAAATTCGATTCGATTCGAAATTCGAATAAAAACTGGACATGTATATTTATATATATATATATACACACACACATACACATTATTATATACACAAATATACACATTGAAAAAAAAGAACTTCTAAATTTTTGTCAAACTCTAAGAATCCGTAGTGTCTACAACTTTTACCATAACCATATTTTACATATTTACCTTATACATCACAAACTCTAACAAAATATACTCTCTACTATTTTTACTATTACCGTATTTGACATATTGTTGTTTATCAATTTTGTGGATTTATATTTTATATGTTAAAAATAATGAGTTTGTATTAGTTTTAAAAGTAAAAGTAAAACAATTTATTATTTATGGTGAATTTGAACTAAAGCGAATTTATTCGAATTGGAGTTCCTTATTCGAATCGAATACGAATCGAATAAATTGAATTTTAAGCGAATACGAATCGAATACGAATTCAGATAAAAATATTAAAAATTCGAGAAATTCGATTTGAATAATTCGAAAATTCGTTATTCGATTCGTTGACCACCCCTAATACTCACTGTCATAATTTATATCCTACAACCAACTTTTACAAACATTTCAGGCCCTTATAATTCCAACAAATCAACTCCAAACACTGGATCCCACAACAACATTGGACATAAATCAATATCAAAAACAAGAAACGTAATGGTAATGCAATCAAGGAAGAATATTTGTAAGCCTTTTTACTGAAATTAATAAATTAGGTGTTTGTAAATTAAACCTAATCAATACGGTTCCTTCCCAATCAATCACCCAACCTTCCTATTTAGACACCAAGCACAAACCCCAACCACCCAACGATTCCTTCATAAAATCCTGACTGAAATCTTGACGTGACGGTAGGGAGAGGGGAAGACGGAGGACGCGAAGGGGAGGGGGAGGTGACGGTGGAAGAGGAGAGGAGGAGGGATGAGAGAATGAGTTTGAGAAGGTATAGGTCTGATGTATGTCCAGTAGAAGATGAGAAGGGAGGGAGAGAAGGAGGGGGATGATTATGTCTGATAAAGAAGGAAAAAAAGAAAGGAGAAGGGGGTAAAGGGGAGAAGAGGTGAGAAGTGGTTGGAAGACTTTGGTTTATGTCTGCACCAAGAAAAGCCAGGAAGATTTTTTTTTTAGTGAAATGTCTTCCAAAAACAAACAATCTGTAAACCTCAAACGTCTGCCCGCGTCTACGCGGCGCAGGTCCACCACCACCACCGTCAGCCACCACCACCCACCACCACCACTACCCTCTATCACCACCACGGTCCACCACCACCAACCACGGTCCACCACCACCGTCCACCACCACCTACCACCGTCCACCACCACCCACCACCGTCCACCACCACCTACCACCGTCCACCACGGTCCACCACCACCCACCACCACCACCACCACCACCATCTACCACCAGACTGCTGTAAAAAATCAGTTTATTTAAATTTCAATTTATTTCAGCAGCCAGCAGACATTAACAAACAAACAGTCTTCTTCTTGCAGACTGCAGACCTTTGGTCCACCACTTCTCTTGCAGATATCTGCAGATGTTCCGGAAACTGCAAACCTTTTCCTGCAGAAAAAACAAATAGCACCTAATTACATTCCTATGAAAGTAAACCAAAGCACAATGAAAAATGAAAACAAAAGGATCAATAGGACTTGCAACAACAGCAGATCCACAAGTAACAGCAAATCAACTATTTGATTGACTATAACAAAACCATTATAGTAGTAATATTCAAGAAATGACCATGTGGTAAAACAAAGTTATCATGCATCTTGTATAATTTAAATAACTTTATTGTATCAAACATCATATATTTTTTTTAACAGCTAATTACATCTTCACCTAATATTCACCTTTATCACCTGTGGGGGGATTCGAACTCCTGACCTCACCTTATACACCCTCACTCCCACACCACTGGGCCAAAGCCTCAGTAAACATCATATACTTAAACCCCCATTAAAAATCTTCGGAACCTATCCATCCATAGTAGTGGAGTGGCTTTTGTTTCACCCATGTGATCAAAGGTTCAATCCCCACTTCCATCATTTATGGTTTGGTATCCGGGTGAAGATCGAATACGGGTGGCGCCGGTTCGAATCTGACGGGCGGCGAGGTTTTACCGAGTTCTATAACACTGTCGTGCCTTCGGGCGGGTGGGGCTCGGGTTTCCGCGCATCGGGAGAAGGCAGGGGCTGCTGGAGGTCGAGTAATCGATTCTTAGGCACGGCGTCCCGCAAGGATGGTTGCCACACAGTTGTTCGCCGATAAAAAAAGCTATCTTGGGAACCCAAAATGAATTAAAAATCCAGTGGTGTTTTCCAAATGACCAAATTTCATATTCACTAGAAGAAATCAACAACTAATGAATTAATCACAAAATCCAAAACTCAGATAAGCAGAGAATAAGTGAACAACGACTTAGTAAATCAAATATTAACTCAAGAGTCTAGCAAATGTTAAAATCAATCACTAATAAATGATAAATTAGCATAACCATTCAATATTTCAATGCGTGTCAATGAACGTGTTAAAATACAGTTCTCATGGAACGCCAAACCCCGCACTGAAGCCAGTATGCTCTGCCCAGTCCATTATAGCTTGGCCAAATGTGGGGTGGACTGGAGGCCATGCTTTTAGCAGGAACAAATCCACATAAAAATATTAAGGAAAGTCACCGTTCAAAAAATAATAATAATAAATTAATTATAATTTCAAAAACCTTGAACAAGAATTACAAGTGAGGCGTGGGTAGACGGGCAACAAGCTGCACCGCAACCCCTTTTTGAATAGCCTACTCTATTAAATATAAAGCTTGTGTCCTTGGCCGCAGGAGAGTTACTCTGCACCACCTTTTGCACTCGATCTAAAAACCGGATTGCTTCGGGAGCAAGGCCCCCAAATGTGTCAAAAGCGAAGGGCACAAAGACGTGTTGGTTTTCAAGACAAGACGCTTCATGTTTGTCAACTTTCTTGGATTCAGCTTTTAAGACTGCCTGCCCAGCCACAAACCCCGAATCCCGAAGTCCCACCAAAGGAGACACCCCTGTGAGATCAACGCACGCGTGTTTGCCCTGCGCCCACCCGAACACAAGGACATCCGCTGGTCTTAGGGTGGACCGCCCCTCAAGTGGATCCGTCAAAAAATTAACCGGGGCTTCTTTCCTAGCTGAAATCCCTGCTCTTTGTAAGACATCCCATAAGACATCCCTGACCAGGTCATGTCTGCATTTAAATCCTGGCAGCTCCTTACAGTGAAGGGCATGCTCCCCAAATTTATCTAAACATGACTTTTTGCAAACTGGACACGGCTCATCAACTGGGAACATGGGAATCATAAGTCTATACTTAAGGATAGCCTGATATTCAACAGCCGACATGTGTTGCCCAAGCCCATCGATGGGAAGGACAGTCAAGAAATCTTGGGCATGCGCTCCTTTAAGGCATTCAAACACAGCTTTCTGGCGCGGGGACATGGCAAACTTTTCTCCCATGGTTTGAAGGGTTTTACCGGTAAAAGCACTCGCCAAAATCTTTTGAGGTTTTTTGGGGGCGGTGTCCTTATCCATAAACCCGCCCAAATCGAAGTCCGGGAGAGAGCTGCGAATGTTGTCCAAGGCAAGCTCATAATCCAGGTCCATCCCCACCAACCCGCTATTCCTTAAGATGTGGTCTTGAAGGTCCCAGGACTGCACCCGAGAGGCCACAAAAGCATATGCAGACACGTCCTCCGCCGAACAAAGACCAAGCCCTCCCAACCGAATCGGCAAAGACGCCAACCGCCATTGGAAATCCCCAAAGAACGCCCCTCCACAAACCACAATATCTTCCGCCGCTTCACGAAGGCATTTGTCAAAAATGGATACGGCCTCATTGGCCATGGCCGGTGGACATGTCCGAAGGCCAAACAACAGTTTAGCAACGCCCATACATGAACGAAGCAACAAAAGTTCACTTTGGGGGTCCCTCAACTTCTGCAGAGAGAGCATTAGTTCTGTTGCCTTCTTAGCCCTTTTAACGACCAAAGAGCTAATATACCCCTCATCCCGACTAATGGCCCCTCCTAGGAGCTTAACACCTCCCTCTGGTCTCCCTATCTCGCTAGGAAATAAACCAGGCTTCTCTTTCGCTCCGTTGGTCGATGGCCAAAAAACTTCAGATTTCTTAATATTAAGTGTAAGACCCAAATTCGGTCCCTCAGCTCGGATGATATCAAAAGCCTTAGCCACTTCCTTGGCTTCTCCAATAATCGTACCGTCATCCAGGTACCAAGCATGAAATGGGAGGGAACAACGCTCCTCCAGCCGATGAACCAATGGGTGCAGGACAAGCGCGAAAAGAAGCGGCCCTAATGGGTCCCCCTGCTGGACCCCGGTGGATGCCCCCATACAAGTATCACCAACATAAAGCCTAGCAGGTTGGGCATAAAAGAAACTGAACCCAAGGGTAGATAGATGGGCAGCGAACGCTCACCTCCCGCAGGAGAATCGTCCTGTCAACTAGGTTAAAGGCATTCGAAAAGTCGACCATGAACATGACCATAAATTACCAAGTGAAGATGGAAAACCAGGACACAAGAATATACATTGTCGTTAGTATAATCATAAGCACAGTTAAACAAACAAATTATTAATCCCCCCTCCCCCCCCCCCCAAAAAAAAAAAAAAAAAAAAAAAAAACTTAATCAACGAATCTCCTCATCACCAGAATAATGACCACTTAAAAATCTTATAACTTTGGTAACCTTAAAGGTTGTGTTCCTTTTGACGTGAGGATCCAAAACAACAAACTTATGTTTTACTAAACTAGAGTCAACCACTCAACCCTCTCATCCATATCACAACTAAAAATGCTTTTAATTTCATTATCAACTTCACCAACAGTCTATAACATAATAAAATAAAGCGTAATGATCAAATGCAAATAAGCTTAATATACTGAACATTAGAAATGAAGATAGATCTTTTTATTGATTTTTTTCCCCATCAACTTAAATATGTTTTATATAATAACGTTATTCGTAAAAATAATCGAAATACAAACAAATTCTTTCAACAATAAAAAAAGTAGAAAACAAAAAGAAAAAAATAATAATAAAATATCGTTTCTTTTCAGAAAAAAGGAGAGTAGTAGATATCGAAAACATTTCAACTGTTTTCAAGTCACAAATATCGCGAAAAGTTTCGTGTCGTGTAGCTGCTATATATATATTATTTTATATTTTATAAAAAACACACACACACACTCCGAAAAAGAGGGTGCGTGGTGCGCTTACCTGCGGTTTCCATACCCTTATTCCGACAACTTCTATTCTTCTCCTTCACACCTTCAACTCCAACTGTCTCCTTCATAATATCCATTTCATCTCTCCTTTTTATTATTATTATTACTGTATCAGAATAGGTATAATAATAATACAACACTCATCTACTTACTTTCATTTCCTTCACTTGCTTCCACATTAATATTATTATTATTATTATTGTTATTTTACTCTAATGAACTACAACAATAACCACAAGTAAATGTTAACTGTTTACGCTACTCTGTTTGTTTGTTGTGTTATATTTATTTATTGTTTGCAGATGCAGTTGCTTGTGAGTTTATTATAACTTGATATGGTTTGTTTTGTGTTTTGAGGAGAAATGTAGATAGATTATGGTAGTTTTAGGTATTTACGGTGCTTTGTTTTGTGAAAAATTGTTCATTAAGTTAGGGATTTTACTCTGGTGGCTTCTATTGGTTGATTATGTAGTCAACTGCACTTGTTTGTGTGTTTATATGATTTTTTATGTGTTTTTAGCAGAATGCACTAGAGAAATGCAGATATTATATGCTGATTTTGTGGTGTAGTAGTTTATTATTTGATTTTTGTTTGCTTGTTGACCGTTTGCCTTCTATTTCGATTTCGATGTATTAGTTTGCTACATAAATATATTGGAACTGGAATTGACACTTTATATGGTTCCTTTGAGGAGAAATGTAGATAGATTACGGTAGTGTTAGGTATTTATGGCGCTGAAATGGAGGATTTGTGGCTTGGCTGCTGTTTGGTTTTGTGAAATTTGTTCGTTAAGTTAGGGATTTTACTCGAGTGGTTATTATTGCTTGCTTATATTGTCGATTGCACTTGTTTGAGAAGAATGCAGTAGAGAAATGCAGGTATTATGCTGATTTTGTGATGTTTAGGGCATGAAATGAAGTATACAAAACTTTGATTTTGTTTAATTTCATGCGTTTTAGCTTATGGATTTAACTAGCAACAGGTTTAGGGGATTATCATTATACCAATTTTTGGTGTTTAGGGCAAGAAATTAAGGATTAGGACTTAGATGTTTCATTTTGCTTGATTAATTAACCACAAAGGATACCCTAATTTTTGCTGGGACCTGTAGGTGCACTTGAGTAATCTTAGACTTCTTGTGTTGTTTACTGTTCAGGGCGTTGAGATGAAGTATTTTAGAGTTGGATTTTGCTTGTTTTTATGAATTTAGTTTGCTAAGTAAGAGATTTTACTCAGGTTGTGCTGTAGTTGAAAGAGGTTAGATTAGGCTGCGAGGCTGTTTTCGGGTTGATTTTTAAGTTAGTTGCCATTTAATAAGTTTCTACATTATTACAATAATGCAAGCTAGTGACTATTGATGTGTATGAAGAGTAGAGACATATCTTAGTCACATGAGCTACAACCAAACAGCAAAAGCACTATCGGATTGTCGGTGTGAATAATCCGTCGTTTCACTGCTGCATGGATGTGTGTATATGATAAGACTAATTTGGGAGTTAGGGGTGTTTGTCACTACTTTTGAAATTATGAATTGTAATAAGTATTATTAGATAACCAGCTGTAAGCCTGTAACCAAACAGACCGCATGAGATAGTGATTGCATGTGCTTTTCCTGTTTGAAGATGTGATGGTTAGAACTTGGATAAATAGTTGTTTTGAGTGTTTCGATAATTTCTGATTACTCAAAAATTTACATGTAAATTGACCCCTAAATAACCATAAATCGGAAACAGTTTTGTTATAACTACCCTTAAATTCTTTATCTGAAACTGATATTTTCACACCTGACTAACCAGATGATCATAATCAGTTTGATTATACGATAACAGTTGAAGCTGTTCCTAGTGTAGTAGTGCTTCAACACTCATTAATATGATAGTTACTTCTTTAAAAGTAATGCCAGACATCTCCTTACTATGATGGTTGCTTATAGAGTGTGCTTGAAGTTTGAACAATGTTAAAAATTAAAATGCTATGTTTGTTCATGGTTTTCATTCTATCTTGTTGAATTTCAGCACTGAAATGTGGGATTGGCAAGGTGAAGATTATGATTTGCAAACAGGTAAGATTCAGTGAACCATTTTTTTAATCTCTTGTTATCATGATAAAGATATGTAAAATTACATTTGTGATTGTGGGTAGGTGCATATGACAATTTTTTATTTTCATTTTGTTAAAATGGCTGAATAAGCAGATGGTTCTATTTTTTTTTTCTTGAACTGCAGATGGTTCCACTAGCCTATGGAACAATGTAAATGAGAATCAGGATGATCTTTCATGCGTATTCAATGAAACGACCCCAGCAAAGTCCTTTGAGGATTTGGATTATCAAATTAACCACAATGGTAGTTTATATCTCGAAAAGAAACAACAGGCATTTTAGCATTTTTGTTCTAGCTTAGGTATGAGTTTGTGACATTAATACAAGAAAAAAATAACGCAGATGACATAAACAAGGGAATGGTGCCATGTACAGAAACCTACTCACAAGCAAAAAGACGTCGAATGCTGCATTTTGATAATGAGATTTCGGATGCGGATATGCCACTTTGTGAGGAGGACTTCTCATCTGTATATCTAAAATCCAAGGTTAGTGGAATTCTTTCCAAAATGTTATGTTTAATCAAGTGAAACAATTTATGTTACTTTAGGTGGATCCTTGTTGCAATGAATGAGGAGGTACAATATGAAGAGATAATGTGGGATTTAAAAGTTTGAATCTGCATTACTGCTTTCTGCTTACACTATTAGTTAGCACAGACAGAGAAAATGTTGAACCGTTTACTTATTTGTGTTATGTTATATCTCTAACGTGTCAAACAGGTAAAAAATTAGCTTAAATGGAAGCGGGTCGAATGAATTGAAAGTCTCCTAGCGTTTATATTTAATGCATAAAAACCGCCTAAATGATTATACTACAATAATATAATTTGTCTTGTATATTTGACATACTAGCTAATCATATAAATGTTAAAGACTTTTGTACAAATTGTGTTTTATGTAAAACCAAGCTTACCGTTTTGACCCCATTTAAATAATACCCATTCTGACCCGTACCAACTCACTCAGCTCACCTATTTTGCCACCTCTTTATCAGCACTTATTCAACGGTATAGAATCTGAAAGAAGTTATATCGTAGTTTGTTTATTTGGTGAATTTGTTTGTCTTTTTTAGGTTTTTTCATCATCTATTTCTATTTTTATTTTTGTGGGACCTGTTGATTGTAAAAAGCTTTATGTGATGATTCTTAACCACTCTATTTTTAAATGAGCAGGAGTGGGAGGCTTCAATGAATGAAGCATTATCTGATATGACTCAATGGGTTGCTGGATTCGCAGGTTTGACTTATAACAAGTGTTCTAATTTGTTAATAATAAGGAAGTCTCTGACAACCAGCTTTCATTGTTTGAATAAACAAGTTCAATTTCTAATTATCTTATTAAAAAGGGTTCGATAATTAATTTCATAATAGTGGTAACAGATATTATTGTTTACCCCATTTTTGAAATTAATATGAGACGTTCTCACATTTCTCACAAAGTTGTCCTTTTTTAGCCATGTATCTATTTTTTTTTTTTAATATTTGAACTTGCAGGCACATCCAAACACTAATTTGTTAATTGTTATGGCGTTTTATCACAACTGATTATCTGATTTCTAAAATGACTCTATATCACATGATCACTTTCAAATCACACATATACAAATGCCTCCATGATTGTTTCTTTTAAAAGTTTGTACATTGACCATATTTCAAATATTTAATAAAATCCTTGTGTTAATTGTGAGCAACTAATTCATTGTTTCCCAGATGAGACATCCGGATCTGGTAATGGGAGCCTAGATCAGTGTTCAGAGGAATGGCTAGCCGATTGTCTAATAAATGATACTGAAATGCATTTAGACATCGATGATTTGTATGTTTCTTTCAACTTCACGGTAATTCATTAACTTAACGACCCAAAATATTAAATTAATTACCAATATGTCCAAACAGGAATCCATCTGGATCCACTGCCGTTCAGATTGATCTTACCGGTACAGAAACTATCTAATAGCTCATAATTTCCATTTTTTTAATATCTCTTACTAAATCATAACCTTAATATACAGAGTCAAACAATTTTGAACCTGAGAACGAATGTGGTACTGGTCAAAAGCTCCCCACTCCTACCCGTAAAAATATCGTCTTTAAAGGTTTGTTTTATCCCTAAAGTGTTTTTCATTTTCCTTTTATAGTTCATTTCAAATATATACAGACAAGCCAAGACAAGCCCGAGCTCGCCAAGGCTCGAGCTTGGCTCATTTAACTTAATAGAGCTCGAGTTCGAGCTTGTATTTAAAGCTTGAGTTGCGCTCATTTATTATTTATTTTGACTATTTAGCTAAGTATTTATATACATGTTATTAATTTTGTAATGTTCAGGGAAAAGGTCTTTTATCAGGACGCCAACAAAAATGACTTCGTCGGTTGTGCTTCCATTTGCCTTGGTAAAACCATGTGGTATGCAAGGAGCTGTTACCATAAAAGACATAAACCAGAAAATACTCACTCCACCGCCATCGAAATCAAAGAAAAGTAACGAAAATGCCACAAAATCGTATCCTACTTCAGCCTTTTCAGGCAAACCTGTTGTTGGTAAAACCAAGATTCGTACCGAAGGAGGAAAAGGCAGCATTACAATTATGAGAACCAAAGGGTGATCAAGTAAGTGCTTTCGGTCCGATAAATTAATCTGTTTTGTGGGTAGTTTCTCCCCTAAAAAAATGAGAAGAAAAAAACAATCAGAAAAGGGTAAAGAGAAGCATTTTGGTGGCCATTATTATTAAGTTATCGAATTATGCTAAGTGTTTGTATCTTCATGAAATGGTTTTAGTTGGCAGATTCCTGTATTATCCTTTTGTATCTAGAAAAATACAAGTGAAATTATGTTGTATTTGTATGTTATTTTTGTCATATATTCCTGTCAGGTGGGGTGGGACTGGTTGTATATTTTGTAGTCATAAGACATTATTTTAGAGTACTGCTTTAAACTGAGAACCGGATTTTAAAACACTTTGAACCGAGAACCTATCCGAGAACTGTTTTTCTCCCATAACCAACCAGACCAGACTAGTTCGGTTTTGCGAACACTCAAACATGAGTAATTTTATGCACACTCTAGATGTAGTATTTGTATTCTTTTATTATTGACTTCTTATAAAATGAAAGAAAAACACATTACCAACTACCAAAGAATGACCCCAATTCTGGTCCAGACAGGTCACACTTAGTTGGGACCGTTGAGAAAAAACCTTAACCCTATTCTCTTTTACAGCTAAATCATGGTTAGGATCTGATCTAGATCTAGGCCGGTCCGCGAGTAGGCTCAAGCCTTGTTAGGAAGGTTAGATTAGGAGTTTAGGACCATCTTTTTTGGAATCATTTATTTTTAGTATTCTGTGTTTGCTTGATAGTTGATAGTTGTTACTGCAAAGGTAAACATAAGATGGTGAAAAAGGTAAACATAATGGATCAAAGTTGTCATAAAAGCTCATAATGGCAATTCATGGATATGGGTGTTTAACAAGGCAAGTCCCCATATTTGTCAAGTGTGCACAACAGTTGGTACAATAAAGCCCGAACTTTAATGGGTCTATTGCATTAATAGCAAAAATAGACTGGTTGGGTAACGAGTTATAGATGAAAGAGGTCCTTAAGGGATATCCTTGTAGTTAAGGTGTGTGCCTCACAGTTAGAATGTTGGGGTTTAAATTTCGTATAATATAGGTTGTGGTGTATTTATCCTATAAAAACTAGGAATTGCTATTCCAAACAAAGATGATTCGGGTTACTCTTATGTGGGTTAAAATTAGAGGTGTTCATAAAAGATGAAACATGTTGCTTTTGTGTGGGTTAAAAATAGTTTTTGGGTTAATTTAGGTTATTCAAATTGGTTCAACTTCGATTGCTATAGAATATATGTATATATATTTTTAAATCCGATTTGTACAATGAAAACACATTGATTATTCTTAATTTCCTTTTGAAATTTTAATAAGTTATGTATTAAATAGGACTTAAAAAAATGATATTAGAATAACGTTTGTTTAAAAAAATTGTTTTTAACTAGTTTGACTTGTATAGTCTATATTTTATTATACGTATTCTTTTATTTATTGTTTTAGCTAGTCATCTTATAAATCAATTAGCCAATGATCTCCGGCTCAACTGGTTTGAGGTAGGGTGAGTTTTCTCTTAGAGGTTCTCATCCTGGGGTAGGTCACATGTTCGATCCATGCACACTACAAAAAAATTCTCCGTGACGGTTTGAGCTTAGACAAGGAGGATATCGGTTTGTGGGTAGGAACTTAGGACTGCTAGGCTAGGATTGTACAAAGATTTCACTGAACTAAGCCTTTAAACAAAAATCCTATAAATCAATTAAAATTATCATTTTCATTAATAAAATGATTGCGTGATTTTCGTTTCTAAAATGTTAATAATCATTTCGAACACATCCGATCACCTTTTAATAAGACCAATAATAATAATTAATAATCATAACGACGAGGACGCCTTTAAAGAATAGAATATTATAGTAGGAGTTAGTAAAAGGAATATTTGGAACTAGTCTGTTTTCAATTATCATGCAGGTTGAGTTTATTCCTTTGTTTTTTTCTCATAGAATCCAAAAAATCAAACTAAAGTTTCCGTTTCACATAGTGATTTTAAAAGTCAATCCAGAAACACATATTGTGATATTAAGTTCGATC
This sequence comes from Ambrosia x helenae, assembly GCA_030844895.1. Classification (NCBI taxonomy): domain Eukaryota; kingdom Viridiplantae; phylum Streptophyta; class Magnoliopsida; order Asterales; family Asteraceae; genus Ambrosia; species Ambrosia x helenae. The sequence goes on along the minus strand of CM061230.1, from coordinate 9,458,818 downwards.
ATCAACTAATCGACTTAATTTGCGTCTAGCGGAAAACCGTGACCTTACCTACTTTGTTTAAGAAAATTAAAAATGGCTTTTAGAATTCTGGAATCTGATTTGGTATCTGAAAATTTGGATACGAATCAATATCCGAATTTTCAGATATCCGGTTTTGAACACCCTTACCCCGAGCTAGTTATCGGTTGAACCAATGGTTTGTAACACCGTTTTCATCACACTTCATGATGTCTTAAAAAGTACAATATTAATAATTTTGCCATCTATTTTATTATGAAATAATAATTTTGGTTCTTGGATTCTATTGTCACAAAATTTTGGTTCTTAAAAAGTAGTAATGAACAAAACTGGTGTCCTGATGGGCCCACTCGCACTCTTTCGCTTTTTAACTCATGAAACCGGCATGCACTTCAGTAACTGTAAACACCAACCCATCACTATCCATCACAGCCTATAGGTTTCAGTACATCTTTTTTACTGGATTGCATGCTTAAGATTCAATTTCAACACAACACATAAAGTAAACCACTAAAGTTAACACCATTACTACTCTAAGTTTATGCGTAGTGGAGCGCTATATGGGGATTATAACGCCCGCAACACCGCCTCCTTAGGCGTTATGGGGCATTAGGGGGGGGGGGGGGGGTTTAAATTCAGCGGGCGTTATCTTTTTCCAAATCAATTTTATATTATTATTTTTTAATCAGTTTTATACCCTCTTCTTCTACACCCAATCAAATAATAACACATCAAATCAAATAATAATATTTTAATCCCTATAACGCCCCTCACTCACTACACCATCTTTTCCCATAACGCCCCATAACTCCCCTTCTATTATTTTTTAATATTTTAATCCACATAACGCCTATAACCCCCCTCCACTACACATGAGCTAATACACACAAACCACTAAAGTTGGTACCATTACTTGAATAAATCACTTTATAAGGATGCGAAACATGAATTAATGAATTATAATGTGAGACATCTGCTAAAGAGGCTATCCTTCGATCACTGTAGGATAAAACATAAAAAAATATTTAATTTCTGTTATTTTCATGGACTGTACATCATTCATTGCACATGGGGACATGATTAGGGATATGAGTGAGGTTTTCATATTGTTTTGGTATAAATATGAAAGAATAGGAAATAAATGCTCTTGCAGTCAATTTAAAGGCCAACAACGATTTTTCATTTTTTTCATCTGCATAAAATAAATGTTTTTTTTTAATAAATAAAAACTAAATACAATTATTTTAACAACTAAGACTATCCGTTGTGGAAGCGCGAGCGAGATTACGCGAACGGAGTTTTTGCACCGGTATTCACCTCTAGCCACAACAGCCCCACGCGAACCCCAGCACGAGCGAGCACAAGCAACGGTAGTCGCGTGGACTAACGGAAGAAACTGATGCTCACCTCCAGACACAACGGGGTCAAGTGGTCGGGTTACTTGAGAGTCACGTTGGTGGCTCGCGCCAGATCGCTCGCGACTCCACAACGAACGGTCTAACAAAAGCCCGATCACCTGGTTCGTCAACAATTAAGATGAAACCATCATCCGAAGGCACACTCTGGTAAAATCACTGACTCATCCCCAAAGCAATTTACTTCATGTTAGACTCAAATCCATAACTTTCACATTAGAAGGTCATAAGACTGTTAATACGCACCGGAAACTCATCGAAAAAGAAAAACCAAAAATCAAACTTGATTATTTATTGATTTATGAACTAAAAAATATCAAGAATTTCCAAAATCAAGTTATTACACAAGGGACAACTAGCTCTTTTAACAAACAACTCCCTTGAACATAGTCTACAGAACGTGTGTCCACAGGGGATAAACGCTGCACCCTTATGCCTTACCATGCACACACAACAATTATTATAACCGTCACCACCACCACCACCTTCTTCCACCACAACCTCTTCTTCACCGTCATCATTCATATACGCAGCCGCCTCCACTTCCAACAACGACATTAACGACATCCTCACCGCCCCTCCCCTTCTACCCATCTCCACAACACCGTCATCCTCGGCGCTAACGTGCGCACCTCCCTCTGTGCTAACCTGCGCCTGATGGTCAACGCTAACGTGCGCGTGAGGGTTTCTGCCATCATCCGCAGGCGGGTTGTTGCTAACATGCACATGAGGTTCGGTGCTAACGTGCGCTGGACCGGGTGTGCTAACGTGCGCTTGGGCGTCGGTGCTAACGTGCGCTTGAGGGGCGATGACAGGTACGGCGGCTGTAGAGACAGAACCGTAGAGTTTTAAACGGAGCTTGTCTCTGAACATCTTCCATGTCTTCTTGGACTCCTTACCGTAACTGGAGTCGTCACGGATAAGATCAAGAAGCGTCCGAGCATGAATACGATACGGGGGCGTTTGTTTGATCGATAGGATTCCGCCTAAGGTTAAACCGACGGATGAGGACGACGTCGTTTCTCCAACGTAGTCGCCCATTTTACAAACCGAAAACAATAACTGAAACAATATCAATAATAAGATGAAATAGAGAGTAAAGGAAGAGGACAAGAATTGAGATAAAATTGTGGATGGAGAAGAATTAATAGAGATTAATATGAGACGATGATTGTGTGGTGAAGGATTTGGATGTGGATTGTGATGATGATGATGATGATGATGATGATGATGATGAGGTGCTTCTTTTTGTTAGTATGTGTTGAAGTTATATGTGTAATGTGTGAGTGGTCAATTTAGATACAGTTCGTTGGAGAGAGGGATGGGTTGGAAGGAAGGGAGGGAGGGAGGGACACTAAGGCGAGTCTTGTGGGACGCGCTTTATTAGGAGAAAATAGAAGCGCGGTTTCATGTCCTAGTTTAATAATAATAAAATATTAGTTATTTGCTGGCTTTTGTTTATTTTTTTTAAACTTTTAACATGTTATTGAACTATAATTTTGCCTGTTATGCGCCGGGTTAAACCGTGTAGTAATACATGAGATGTAAAGCACTATGCTTGAGATATAATGCGATACGTATGATGTGTAAAAGACAATTGTAAAAAATGTAAAACAAAATGCTAGACACAAACTATAAAAACACAATGCGGTATACACAATATGTAAAAGACAGTTAAAAAAAAATGTACAATACACTACTAAGTTCAAAGTGTTTTTAAGAGTATAGGGAAATATAACCAAATTAATGAAAAATGCAAATTATAAAAGTCAAGGGTTTAAAAAGTGAATAACAAAAGTTAGTTAGGACTTAGGAAGGGATAAAAGGGCAAATGGCAAAAAGATGAGAGGTGTTAGTGGGAAATCCCACCGACACCCCTTTTAGGATTATGTATAATTGTTTTTTTTTTTTAGTTTTGTAACATTTTTTAATATTTAATGAATTAAAATAATGAAATTGACGGATCGGAAATTTTGGTTAATGCAGAATGTGTTTTGTTAGATAAGGCAATATGTTAATGTGCTTTTATATTTTTTTTCTCTTTATATTATTTTTACGTAGGTATGAGTTCTCACTCACTTTTTATCCTCACATTTGTGTGTATTGGTGGAGAGGCGCTGCTGCACCAACGACGTGAAAGTTGAAGAAAAGTGGGGCCATCCCCATAAATGGCTACATGTACTTTGCCGGAGGAAGGAAGAGACTTGTTTGCGACGGCAGATCAAAGCACTTGAAGAAGACGAATGAGGAGACTAAATCAATTAATAACATGAATTAAATAAGAAATGATTTGACTAAATCAATTAAATCAATTATTTGGAATTTTACAAAATAACTCCTTAGCTTAAAGAAAACTTACATTTTTGGATTTATTTGACTAAATCAATTAATAACATATGAGTTAAATAAGAAATGATTGAGAGGTAGTGAAAACAAGTGAAACTATAATAGGTTGTGATGAAAAAAAGTACATAAAGGTATGATGATGATGTATCAATAATGGCGTTGGTAGCTTTATAACGTGACGGTAGGAAAAAAAACAAAACCCGTAACAAATAGCCTTACCCATCAATTAATATTAAATGATACGAATAGCTTGAAAATTTTCATCTTATCACTACACCCTTTTCTAAAATTGTCATTGAAGAGGAAAAAAGTTACCTCTCGTTGGTTCAGAGGATTAGATCTGAGAGACAAGTTGTGAAGAAGAAAGGAGTGATCAGATCTGAGGATAACCTGCAAAAAAGGAACACCGTTAAGCTCGCCACAGGGGAGAGGAAGGGCCCCTCTGTGACCACCCTCCGGCGTGAGAATAAGTATGGTTTAAAGAAGTGGGAAAGTAAGTACGAAAAGTACAAGAAAGTACAGAATAGTGAAGTTACCAAATGAGGAATTCTGGGAGGTATTTATACTTTCCCAAATGGGCTTCAGCGAACATGGGCCCATGGGCCATTTGGCCGAAGCTGATCGTTCGGTTTATCTTTGGCTTCGGTCTTTGTGTGGACCGAGCTTCGGTCTAGAGCTTGGTTCCTTATAAGTCTTTGGCTCGGTTCCTAATGGTGGTCCGAGCTCCGGCCCATAACCATATATTCTCTTCAAGTCCCCGGAAGTCTTTTTGAATGCTTTGGTTTTCAAAAAGGACTTTGTAGTTAATTTTTGTTTTGTTTTTTTTGTTTTTTTTTTTTTTGGGATTTCGACTTTTGGGATTCCTTCGAGCCTTGTATAGTTCGGTGTGTGACAGCTGTTTGCCTTTCACCTGAGCGAGTGGATGACAGCTATTGTCATTTACCTTGTTTTATTCCCTCACCTTCCGGTTATTATAGCGAATCCCTTTTTTGATTGGTTCGAGGGGGTCAGTTGGTGACCTTTGATTGGACGGTTACTCAACCGTCATTTTACCCCTTTATAAATGAGTTTTTACTCATTTTATTTTCACTTTTTCTTTTTTACACTTTATCTTCTTCCCCAATTCCTCAGTTCTCCGGCCAGAATCATCTTCTTCCTTTTCAATCAGCGTCTTCCTTACTGCTATAAGGTGTGTAATCTTCTCTATCTTCTTTTAATCATGCCTAAAGATAATATGCTTACATCGTTTAGCGTTCTTAGTCAAGCGAAGCTTGACGAGTTTGTAGAAGAATTTAGGATCCCTGTAAATCTTCACCCTACCCTTCCTGCTTCGAGAACTCCCATATATCCTCTTCCCCCTGGGAAGTTTGCATTTTACACTCGGGTGTGTAATTATGCAAACTATCGAGTCCCTTTTACCCGTTTTTTAATGAAAGTTTTGCAATTTCATAAGGTTCATATTTCTCAAATGACACCTTTTGGCCTTAGCCGGGTGAATCAATTTGAATTGTCTTGTCGGTCTTTAGACGTAGTACCCGACTTGAACCTGTTTAGGGCTTTTTACCGATTGAACCGTACGGGTAATTGGTATACCTTCGAGAAGAGACAGTCGAAGGATAAGAAGTCGGAGGTAAAGAAAGAAGACCGGGAGTGTGTTGGTTGGGAGGTATCTAGTTTGAAGGATTGGAAGGATAGATGGTTTTGGTTAGATGATTTGTGTCTTCCCAAAGAGATGGTGTGGAGGAAGAAAGACGATCCCTTAGATGGTGACTTGCCGAAAGGCTTTACTGTAGATAAAACCCTTTATGCTGCATTGGTGAATAACAAGTTTGACATAAGGAGATTGCCGGAGCACGTGCTGGTGATTGGTTGTGTTAGTAGGAATTGGGAGTTTTCGGACCAGTGGCCTATCGTTAGACGAAACAACATAGGTTCGTCTTATGGTTTTTACGATTTTCCTTTTTTATGAGCTTTTGATGCTAATAATGCCCTGTGTTGTTTTTTTTTTTAGATATGTCTCTTCGTGACATGCTTCATTTGGAGTCGTTCGATGATGATGACATCGAGTACACGTCTCTCCAGCAGAACCCAGGAGACAAACCTTTTCTTGAAGTTTTGAAGGCCCCGTCTTTTAAGATCAGAGAGCCGGATGTGGATGCCCCGGTGAACGTTGGTGGCTCATCGTCGTCTGCAGCTGTGGCAACGTCTGAACGAGATGTGGGAAAGCAACCTGAAGGTGCATCTATTTCTGTTGCGACTGAGGACTCATCGAAGCATAGGAAGAAGTCATCGAGAAAAAGAAAAGATATTGAGGAAGGAGGTTTGGGAGAGAAGGTTAAGGGGACGCCGAAAAGGACGAAGACCCCCTAGTCACTATACCCGAAGCATCTTCTGGGGGTCGGGCCGCTCCATCTACTATCCTGGAGGCTCTATCGGACCACTTGGATAGTGGGAAGTCTGCTCGAGACGAACCTCCGGTGGAGATTGATCGACACCCTAATCCTTCGCCGCTTCATTCTCATCCACATTTTGCCGGTCCTTTTAGCCCTGCTGGTAAGTATGATGATGGTGTAGATTGTTTCCCTCTGTACTTTACTTCAGACGACGAAGGTCCTAAGGATTACCTTGAGCGTCTGTGGTTTGGTTCAGAGTCTAAAGTGGATGACTTCCCTGTCATTGTAGATTCGGTGGAACTGGATCCTTCGGTGGCTGAAGCTAAGTTTATTCCCAACTGGGATTTAAAGAACGGGGACAAGATACTTGATGCTTTGACAGCGCGAACCATGCTTCTGAATATCAACACCCCAGCCGAAGAACACAGGTTTCGGAATGCAGCTCCTTTGGCCTTAGCTGATGCTTTGATGATCAATCAAGCACAATCAAACGGTATCGTGGTGGAGGTGTATCGACGGTGGGTGGATCTTGAGATAGAGAAGGAGAAACTAAGCTCGATGCTTGGAGGTGAAGATGTTACTGCTTGGGGTAAGAAGCATGAGGCTTTGTTGGGTGAGAAACGTGCTTTGGAAGAGAAGCTGAACCAGACGTTGCTTCAGGTTAAGTCACATAATGCTGCTATGGCTTTAGCTTCGGAGGAGAGAGATAAAGCTCAGAAGGAGGCCGAAGCGCTGAAGGCTGAGAGGGACGAGGCTTTGCGGGGTAGTAGTTTCCTATCCCATTCATTCATTGATTGGATTATATTGTTGGTTCAGTTTGTTTTGTTTTTTATTGACATTTTCTTTCTTTTTCAGAAAAAATGTTGTTCGAAAAGGAGGCGTCCCAGTTTCGAACCCAGCTAGAGGAAATGGAGGTTAGGATGGAAGGGCAAGTTTCAGCTTTGACAGAATCAAATTCCAAGTTGTCTGATCAGGTTAAGGAGCTGATGGAGACTAAGAGGTGGCTTTTGACCGAAGGAATGCTTCTTGTGGCTCGGAGGATTCATACAGGAGAGGAGCTTCGATCGGCCGTGGGGGCCATCAACAATGCCATGAATGCTTGTGGCGTCAATGTTGGTATTAAGGCCGGGTACCACTATTCGTCGAAGGCCGTTCCTGTCGAGAAGGTGCCGAAACTGAAGCCGATTGCTGAAGAAATGTTGAATGGTGCATTGGATAAGTTTGATACTTTGGAATTTCCATTTCTTCAACACGTTGGGCGCCTTATCTCCGAGCCTCTTGAGACGATCAAAGCTGCTGGTCTCTCCGGTGATATGTTTAATCCTCCTTCAAATTAACATCCATATGCCGCAACGGCCTTGAATATCTTTTTGCTTTATGAACGGATGACCGAACCGCTTTGGTTCGGCTTGCTGTACCGTGTATTTTGTTGGAACAATGCATCCTGGTTCTTTTAATAATGTTTATATGTTTGAATATGTTATAATCTTATGTTTAGGGGGTTTGTGTTGGCCCCCAAGTTATATTCGAATTTTGTTGTTGCTGTTCGGTTCGTGCCTCGAAAGAAATCCCCGCTTCGGCGTAAAAAGAAGGGGAAGGGGAGTAGCTTCGAACAGCCTGACATAAGCTAAGGGTTTGTTTAACCTTTTCTGCTTCGAACCGTGATATGCGTCCATATGCTTCGGTTCAAATTGTGATTTTAAACTTGCAAGTTTTTTTTTTTTTTTTTTTTTTTTTTGTGGGATCGTTTGTCGATCTTTTGTACGCTTGGTTGAGGCATCGGTTTTTGTTATGCCCGTCCACCGGAGCCTTTTCCTTCGGCGTTTTTAATAAGTAGAAGGCGAACTTATGATTTTCGACGTCGATATGATATTTATTTGTTTGCATGCTGTATTATTTATTTTTTAATGTGCTTTAATCACATCCTTTATGTATTTCGTTTGAGATAGACATAGTTTGTGGTTCCTTCCTTTTTTTTTTACGAGGCATTTAGAAGAGTAAGTTCGAATACTTCGACCTTTCTTGTGTCCAATCTCATTTGACCTGTGGGTTTCATGTTGACTGATTATGCCTATCATCATGAGTTCCAACATATTGCTTGTTTTTAACGTGGGGTCGGAACATTGAGGATTTATTTACCAGGGTGACTTGTTCCGACCTTTTCCACAATGTTTCTTACTACCTTGACTGGTCTTACTTTAAGCGTGAGTAGCCGGTATAATGAATAGGCTGTACCGAAAAAAGTAAGAAAGAAACTTATTATTAGTGGGGTAAACACTTCCCACCTTTGATTAAACAAGGTTCGGGGTAACCATCATCCCGAATTACAAGCAAAATAAAGAAAAAGTTCGGGGTATAACTCATCCTGAGTAACAAATTTGAAATTTATTGAAAACAAGACTTGGATACTAGCTTCAAGCTTCGGCGTCTTACATGTAACATTTCTTCAAGTGGATTCCGTTCCATGTTCTGGGAACGGGGTTCCATCTAACTTGGCTAGCGTGTATGAACCCTTTTCTCCGACGGAGGTTATCTGGTATGGGCCTTCCCATCTGGATGACTGACGGGTGGTTCAAGGAACGACCCGTTATAGTGTTAAAACGCATATATTAATCACAATTAATCATGTTATTGCTTGGAGTTGGATAACTACGGTTGCTATGGATGCAGGTATGATAAGGAGTTAAAAACGGCGAAAAACGGGCTTTCGGAACGGATCGGAAGCATTGGAACGAGGTGGAAAGAAAGAAGAACAAAATCAAGATTTTCAACAAGCCCACCGTAGGCCTACGCCAAGGGCGTTCCCCTACGGTGGCCTGTGGACACGTTTTTCCACCGTATGGCAGGCTTGAACAGCCGTAAGCTTTTTACTCTTGGCCGTACCCCTACGGCCATACAGTAGGGGTACGGTGGACCTGATGGGTTTTTGTAACTTATGCAATTAAGAGCACTTTGATGAAGATTTATATCAACACTTATCATTCCAACCGTTTTATCATCTTGGGAGAGAGTTTTTGGCTGCAACTTATCATTGGAGAACATTGAAAAACACTAGTTTCGTGTCTTTGATTCATATGAACAAGATGATGTTTGTTTTGATGATTCACCAAGCTATGTCGGGCTAAACTTTTGGTGATCATTCTAGGTGAAGGTTTCTACTAGACTCTTGTGTGTTTTTTCTCTTATTTCTAGAATAATAATTTGGTAATTCTTGCTTTATTATTATGATGTTTGATCAATTGCTTGTAGCGTGTTAATTAATTTTCCAATTTCTCATCTAAATCATACGTTCTTGGTGTTGCTAACAACCGAGATATCATGGGAGGGATTTGGGTTGGTTATTGATTAATTGGTCATTGGGAAACAACCTCGCATTAATATAATCCGAGTACTTTGTTCCCTTTTACCACAACAATTGCTTTTACATGAGTTATGTCTATGTAACTCTTTCTAGTGGGAATTTTGCACAAGTGTTTAGAGAAACCGAATCCTTGAATGGTCATTATCTCATAATTTGAAGAAACACTTTTAAGTTGAATTGATAATTAGTTGTTATTTTAGTTTAAACCAAACAATCACAAATCATAATCACTTACTTTTTATTCAAGTAGTTTAATTGTAGTTAATCAACAAGGCTAGAACTAACACATTTTCCACAAACTCCCTGTGTTCGATACCTTCTTGCCACTATTCAATAGTTGTAATTGGGAAATTTTACGTGTACCACGACAAGCACGTCAAATTTTGGCGCCGTTGCCGGGGAGTAGTGCGCAACGTGTGTTAAGTTAATAGTTTTGTTTGTTATTTTCGGGTTTACACTGGTTGTGTTTAGTGTGCAGGTACATCAAGTGTATGCATACTAGGGGCTCTCACGAGTCATCACCACTTTTGTTTGATCCGGAGATTGAAAGAACCTTGAGAAAGAACCGAGTTTTAATTCGAAGAAACAAAGTCCTCGATTCACCTACTTCACCGTTCACCCCAAGAAACATAATGCAAGACCCTCACATACCAACAACGGGTCAAACGACCTCACCATTCATGCCTTCTTCTTCACACATTTCACCCAACACCACATTACCTAGCTTGTCCACCAATCCTGAGACACCAAGCCATACCACTCAACCAACTTCCACCCAAATTGATCCAAACCTTAACTTCAATCCATCATGTACCATTCCACCATTTTCCCATTTTTTTCCAACTACGGGTCAATCATCTTCTACCATCCCTCACCCACAAGGACAAGGTTCGACAATTGTCCACACCACATCTTCTTATCAACCACCTAATCAATCGGGTTTTTACCATTCATCTTTTCAAGGTGATCTAAATTCAAGATTTCAAAGAGATGTGTATGACGAGGGGTATGATGATGAGGAGTTTAGAGGGTACAATGAAGAGGGTTATTACTATGGAGGACAAGGTGCATATGTGGATTCACAAGCTCAAACGGGTCAAACAAGTCAACCACTTTTACAATATCAAGACCCGTCAAGACTACCGGTTGGTGTGCAACATGTTAGACCACAAGGATTGCAGTTTCAGCATCCCACGCCACTAAATCAAATGCGGCCTCCAAATATGCAAGCTCAACATCAAAGGCCAAATCACCAACAACAACCGATGCATCCGAATCAACATCAACAATTTGCACCACAAGGTGCAATGCAAGGGCAAATGGGTCCACCAAGAGCGCCATTGGGAGCACCTAGAAGACTCCACCGTGATGTTGTACGGGGAATTGAGGCACATTTTCGGCCTATCATCACTAATAATCCATCACCCATAGTGATTCCACAAAATGCAAATGGAAGAACTTTTGAGGTTAGAACAACCGCACTTCAAAGTCTACCAAAGTTCAAGGGGCTAGCAACGGAAGAGCCTTACTTTCATTTGGAAACTTATGATTCCATTTGTAACACTATTGGGGGCCAACGGAAGAGCCTTACTTCTTATCAACCACCTAATCAATCGGGTTTTTACCATTCATCTTTTCAAGGTGATCTAAATTCAAGATTTCAAAGAGATGTGTATGACGAGGGGTATGATGATGAGGAGTTTAGAGGGTACAATGAAGAGGGTTATTACTATGGAGGACAAGGTGCATATGTGGATTCACAAGCTCAAACGGGTCAAACAAGTCAACCACTTTTACAATATCAAGACCCGTCAAGACTACCGGTTGGTGTGCAACATGTTAGACCACAAGGATTGCAGTTTCAGCATCCCACGCCACTAAATCAAATGCGGCCTCCAAATATGCAAGCTCAACATCAAAGGCCAAATCACCAACAACAACCGATGCATCCGAATCAACATCAACAATTTGCACCACAAGGTGCAATGCAAGGGCAAATGGGTCCACCAAGAGCGCCATTGGGAGCACCTAGAAGACTCCACCGTGATGTTGTACGGGGAATTGAGGCACATTTTTGGCCTATCATCACTAATAATCCATCACCCATAGTGATTCCACAAAATGCAAATGGAAGAACTTTTGAGGTTAGAACAACCGCACTTCAAAGTCTACCAAAGTTCAAGGGGCTAGCAACGGAAGAGCCTTACTTTCATTTGGAAACTTATGATTCCATTTGTAACACTATTGGGGGCCAAGGGTTTACTCCGGATGATGTCAAGTTGGTACTTTTCCAATTTTCATTGGAAGATAAAGCAAAGAGATGGTTTCACACTTTACCATCCGCATCAATTTACACATGGGCCGACATGCAACAAATCTTTCTAGATGAGTTTTATAGTTCGCAAAAGACTAATGATGCGAGACGAGGCTTGAGGAGTTTCCAACAACAGTCGGGGGAGATGTTTCATGAAGCATTTGAGAGGTTTAACATGATGCTACGAAATTGCCCTCACCATGGTATCCAACTATGGGAGTTGCTAAATGCTTTTCATGAAGGTTTGACATCGGAGGATGCACGGGATCTTATGTCCATCACAAATGGTACTTTTGGTACAAACTTTGAACAAGACGATTGGGCATATTTAGAGCAAATGGCGGTGACATCAAAAAGGAAGGCCCAATCTTCAAGAAGGGCAAGACATGTGATTCAAAGACCACAGGTACATGCAGTTCAGGGAGGTAATGTGCAAAATACTAACCAATTGTATAATGTTTGCAGCACTTGCCAAGAGATAGGCCACACGGCGGAGGTTTGTGGAGTGGGTGTGCAAGAAACACCAAGTGAAGAAGTGAATGCTATTCAAGGGGGTGGGAGAAACTATGACATGAACTCCAACACTTACCACCCCGGGTTACGAAATCATCCCAACTTCAGATATGGGAATGCTTCTAATCAAGCCAACCCGAATTTTCAAGCTGCTCAAGGTAATTATGTGCCTCGTCAACAATACAATCAAGGGAATTACCGAGGCGGTTACAACAGTGGCTACCAAGGGCAAGCTCAAACTGGACAAAGAAATTCGGGTCATGATTCGTCAAGTGGAAATGAGGTCATGGAGATGCTTAAGGCCATGCAACAAGACATGCAAAGGCGAAATCAACTTGATGAAGCACGAATACAAAAGGATGAAGTTCGTGACAAAAGCATTCAAGCATTAACAACTCAAATGGGTCAATTGGCAACCGATGTGGCGGAGTTGAAGAAAGGTAAAGGCAAACTTCCTAGCGATACGCAGGTAAATCCGTCACATGGCTCGTCACGAGGTAATAATGTTAATGTTAATCATGTAAGTGTTTTGAGAAGTGGGAAAGAATTTAAGGCAGACTTGTCACCAAGTTTTGTCGAGGGGGTGGTTGAAGATGTCACGGGTGAGGAAAGTGACAATGATGAAAGTACACCGGTTTTACAAAAAGAAATAAATGTTAAAAAACCGGAAGTGAGTGAGAGTGAGAAAGTTGAAAATGAGCCGAATCAAGTCCCATTTCCATCGGCTCTACTTGACCGGGCAAGAAAAACTTTATTGCATCAAGAGGTCCCCAAAAAGAAGAGATGTGGGACATGTTTAAACAAGTAAAAATAAATCTTCCTTTACTTGATGCAATAAAACAAGTACCAGCATATGCAAAATTTTTGAAAGAACTATGTACACAAAAGAGGCAACAAAAGAAAAAGATGCCTAAGCGGGTAAATGTCACGGGTCAAGTGAGTGCAGTCTTGAACGGGGAGCTTCCTCCTAAGCTCCAAGATCCGGGCACGCCATTAATAAACATTCAAGTTGGAAATTTTCAAATGGCAAAGGCGTTGCTAGATCTTGGAGCCGGGGTGAGTATTTTACCGGGTGGGTTATATGATCAATATGACTTTGGTCCATTGGCTAGGGTGGAGACAACGGTTGTTTTAGCCGATTTGTCCCATAAGTTACCCCGGGGAATGGTTCAAAATGTCATTGTAAAAATTGATGAATTTTACTACCCGGTTGATTTTTTGGTATTGGACTACTCATCCGCCGAGTCAAAACAACAACAAAATGTCATATTGGGTCGACCGTTTTTAAATACCGCACATGCGGTAATTGATTGTAGATTTGGCACGGTTGACATGACATTTGGAAACCGAAAAATGCGTTTAAATGTTTTTACTAACAATACTAATGATTCCGGTGTTGAAGAATGTTTTATGGCAGATGTTATTGAAGGATGCAACCCAAGTGAGTATGAACAAGATGGAATGGAATTGTGTGCTTGTAATTTTTCTGAACAGGTACATGCTTTGGATTTGGAGATTGAGGAAGAGACGCAAGATGTGCTAGCCTTGAAGGAGGGCCGACCACCATGGTCCCACCAGTTTGATAATTTGCCAGTGGAGATTGATTCGGGCACCAAACCTTCATTAGAAGTGCCACTGAAGTTGGAGCTGAAGGACTTGCCAAGCCATTTGAAGTATGCTTTTCTAGGGGATAATGACACATTACCGGTCATTATTGCCTCTAATTTGGAGATGGCTCAAGAGCAAGCTTTGTTGGAAGTGTTGAAGGAAAATAAAGAAGCTATTGGGTGGACAATTGCCGATCTTAAAGGAATTAGTCCATCCATTGTTATGCACAAGATCATTACCACCGAGGATGCAAAGCCTACGAGAGAAGCGCAAAGAAGGTTGAACCCGAACCTTAGGGAAGTGGTAAAGAAAGAGGTAATTAAGTGGTTGGATGCGGGAATTATTTATCCCATTTCGGATAGTGCTTGGGTAAGTCCTACTCAAGTGGTCCCTAAGAAGTCCGGCATTCAAGTAATTAAAGACGACAGTGGTGACCAAATTGCTACCCGACCTGTCACCGGGTGGCGGGTGTGCATTGATTACCGAAAGTTGAATGCCGCCACTTCTAAGGACCATTTCCCGCTCCCATTTATTGACCAGATTATTGAAAAACTTTCGGGTCAAAAATACTACTGTTTTTTAGATGGGTATTCGGGGTATAACCAAATAGCAATTCACCCGGATGACCAACACAAGACCACCTTCACTTGTCCTTATGGTACTTTTGCCTTTAGGCGGATGCCATTTGGATTGTGTAACGCTCCGGCAACTTTTCAACGATGTATGATGAGTATTTTCTCGGACATGGTTGGAGAGTCGCTTGAAGTGTTTATGGATGATTTCTCAATATTTGGCACTAGTTTTGAATCTTGTCTCAACGAGTTACAAAGAGTTTTAAAAAGATGTGTTGAGAAAAATTTAGTGCTTAGTTGGGAGAAAAGCCATTTTATGGTGCAAGAGGGAATTGTGTTGGGTCATGTGATTTCAGAGAGAGGTATAGAGGTGGATAAGGCAAAAATCCGGGTTATTTCATCATTGCCACCACCAAAGAATGTGAAAGGGGTAAGGTCATTTTTGGGACATGCGGGCTTTTATAGACGGTTTATTAAAGGTTTTAGTGTCATTACCAAACCTTTATGTAATTTGCTTTTGAAAGATGTTCCATTTGATTTTACTAATGAATGTTTGCAAGCTTTCACTGTTTTGAAGGAACACTTGGTCAAGGCTCCTATTTTGCAACCACCGGATTGGTCGAAGCCATTCGAGATAATGTGTGATGCAAGTGACACTACAATTGGAGCAGTTTTGGGCCAACGAGTTGACAAGAAGCCGGTGGTAATTTACTATGCGAGCAAAACTTTGTCCGAAGCGCAACTGAATTACACCACAACCGAAAAAGAATTATTAGCGGTGGTGTATGCTTTGGACAAGTTTCGTTCGTATATTTGGGGGAGCAAGGTGGTGGTATATTCGGACCATAGTGCGGTTCGATATTTGATGGAGAAGAAAGACTCCAAACCAAGATTGATTAGATGGGTTTTGTTGCTCCAAGAGTTTGATTTGGAGATTCGGGATAAAAAAGGAAGCGAGAATGTTGTAGCGGATCACTTGTCTCGAATTCCGATGGAAGGGAGTGATGATATGACTGAAATAAATGAAAGATTTCCGGATGAGCAACTTTTAGCCATATCAACCCAAGCCGCACCGTGGTACGCTCATTATGTTAATTATTTGGCCACAGGTGCTATTCCGGATCATTGGACCAAGAAACGACGACAACAATTCATGGTCCAAGTGAAACAATATATTTGGGATGAGCCGGATCTTTTCAAGATTGGACCCGACCAAGTGATTCGAAGATGTGTCCCCGAGGCGGAAGTTAAAGAAATTTTGACACATGCTCATTCTTCCGCGTGTGGTGGGCATTTTAGTGGGCATAAAACTGGTTACCGGGTGCTTTCATGTGGGTTTTATTGGCCTACAATCTTTAAGGATGCTTGCCAGTTCGCCCGAAATTGCTTAAATTGTCAAAGGTTGGGGAGCATATCAAAAAGGGATGAGATGCCAATGCAACCAATTTTGGTTGTAGAAATATTTGATGTTTGGGGCATCGACTTTATGGGGCCGTTTCCTAATTCAAACGGGTTTTTGTATATTTTAGTAGCGGTGGATTATGTCTCCAAGTGGATTGAAGCAATTGCCACAAGAACAAATGACCATTCGGTTGTTTGTAAATTTGTTCAATCCAATATTTTTGCCCGGTTTGGTGTGCCTAGAGTGATTATAAGCGATGGTGGTTCACATTTCAAAAATTTTAATTTTGGGAAATTATTGAAGAGATATGGTGTGAACCACCGGATTGCTACACCGTACCATCCACAAACAAGTGGACAAGTCGAAGTGTCCAACCGTCAAATAAAGGAGATTTTAATGAAGACGGTAAGAGTTGATAGGAAGGATTGGTCGGGGAAATTGGATGATGCTTTGTGGGCATACCGAACGGCCTACAAAACTCCCATTGGTACAACGCCTTATCGGATGGTATATGGAAAGGGTTGTCATTTACCGATGGAGTTAACGCATCGAGCGCATTGGGCAGTAACGACGGTGAATGCGGATTATAATGAGGCGGGCAAAACGAGGAAATTACAACTGAGTGAGATTGAGGAAATTAGAGATGAGGCATACGAATGTGCATCGGCTTATAAAGACAAACTCAAGAAAGTGCATGATGCCAAGTTGAGAAAGAAAACCTTTGAAGTGGGTCAAAAGGTTTGGTTGTACAACTCAAGACTCAAGATGTTCGCGGGGAAGTTGAAAAGCAAATGGATGGGTCCTTATATAGTTTGCCGGGTTGGTGAGTATGGTGATGTTGAAATTTTGGACGAGATTACTGGCAAGCAACAAACGGTAAACGGACACCGCTTGAAACCGTATTTGGAGGGCAACGATATCAACTACTTGGAGATGGATAAATCGGGCTACATTCTAAGCCCGGTTGAGGAGACGTGATCAAGAGGCTCAGGTTTGGTAGTGTAAATAGTAGATTTTTACTTTACTTTATTTTATTTTATTTTATTGCATACTTTTGTTTTTGATCGAAGCCCGTGTTCGAAACAAGTGTGGGGACGTACCGGTAACGAAACGGTCCTAGCACTGTGTTGAGGACAACACGAGATTTTCGAGGGGGTAGGGTAATTTTCAGGTTTATAAAATTACTTGTTTTTATAGTTATAAAAAAAAAAAAAAAAATTTTGGCTCAGGTCTACCGTAACTTTACGGCCCAGCCGTAGGGGAACGGCCCAAACTTTAAACCCAACGGCTGTTAGCCTCTGCCATACGGTGGAGAAAAGTGACCATGAGCCACCGTAACCCAACGCCCCAACCGTACCCCTACGGTGGGGTCTGGGCAAAAAAAGAGCGGTATATATAAAAAAAAAAAAAAAAAAAATTTGGTGCACGTGAAACAACAAAACCGGCCCACAAGCCTTTTCCTTGCCATTCTTCTTTCATTCTTATTCTTCTTCTTCTTCCCTTTAACTCTCAAGAACACCCACTATCTTCAATCTTCAAACACCCATTAAACCTTCAATTCATCATTAAAATCAACGATTTTTGGGTCCATCTTGGCTAGTTTTTCACCTAGTTTCTGATTTTGAGGAGTAAAGTGGAAGATAAACACGTTTTTGGGGTCGGATTTCAAACCCTAAAACCGAAAATTTGGGGGTTTTTTCTTGTTTTCTTATTTTCTTGTGTTCTAGCATCTTCTAATCCAAGGTATGTATCTTATTTGTGAATTTTTATGCCACATTGTTAGATTTTTAGGTTTATGTTTTTGGCTTAGTTTTGACCCACTTGCTTGTTAATGTTATAGGATGTAAATAGGTTGTTTGATAATAATATGGTAGTAGAAGTAATTTTGAGATGTATTTTGTGAACTTTTGGTAATGGTAAGATTGTAGAGGCGTCATGCCCAATTTTCGTTAAACCAAAGATGATATTTTCGTTCACAAATATCTATTACCATAGTAACAAGCAAGTGTGGGGATATTTTGGTTGTGTTTACTGATTTGTTTTGTTTTGTTTGGTGTGTTTTGTCTTTGTGTTGTTGTTGTACATTGTATAGGTAATGGCACGTACGGGAGAAGCCGCGGGGTCAAGTTCGTCGGCTGCAAAGGCTAAAGGAAAGCAGCCGGCGCAGCAGTATAAAAGAAGAAAGTATGTTCCTCAGAATAATGAATCCGATGTGGAGATGGAGCAAGCACCTCAAGCACCTCAAGCACCGGAGGCTCCAAGGCTAGACCCGGCTGAGAAGCCGGAATGGAAGACTGGGCCATTGAATGCAAAACCAAGAATATGGCAAGCTACGTTATTCCATGATCAACTCAAAAATTTGAAAGATCGAGCTGGGGCTTTTATATATGAAAGGGAGGTGAGCCGACAAGATTTCGAGCCATTTGGGGTTTTTGACAGGTTTAAAGCGTTAGGATGGGAAGCTGCGCTTTATTGTTATGATCAAGAAGAAAGAAGGGTATATTTGGACGAGGTAGAAGAATGGATGGCGACATTATGATGTCCAAGATTTGATTCACCTTCAAAGATGAAGCTGATTGGTGAGGTAAATGGAATAGAGGTGGAAATGTCTTACGAGACATTACGAAGGCTTGCGAAGTTCGACAGTTTACCGGCAAAGGAATATAAGAATCCGAGCATTGATGAATCGTTGCTTAATCCGGACAAGCATCCTCGTTGGATGGATATGTTGAGTGATCTATTTTTGCCGGGTACTTATCATGGTACGTTATATCGAAGAAATTTGAAGATAGAGCCTAAGCTGTTGTTGAACTTTACCATCTTGAGTGTATTACCGAGACGCGCTGATAAGGAACAAGTGCGTTTTTCTGAGGTTCCTATTTTATATGCGTTGATGCACGGTGGTCCAAAATTCTCTTTCCGGTATTTGGTTTTGAATCATGTGTGGATTTGTAGAAATTCACCGGAGAGAACAATCATTCCTTACTGTCGAATTATTACTGGATTGTTGAAGCAACAAGGTGCAATCACTGCTGAAGATGAAGGAAGAAAGAGGAAAAAGTTTAAACCTGTTGATCTGGCAATATTGGGTTCTGGCTGGGTGTATTCTGAATCTGAGAGGTACCATAAATTGAAAAGTGGAGGTCAAAAGTGGAGGATGTTGAAGAAAGATGCGCGGGTACTTTTGCCCGGTGAGGAGGATGACCCCGAAAGTGGAGCTGAGGCGCCACCAACTGATGATGAAGAATATGAAGATAACCCGGCGGGTGGACATTTGGATATTGGCCAAGGGAGTTCGAGCGGATATCATGGGGGAGGCTTTTATGATTTTACCGAGAGGACATTTGTGGATGGTTGGGCCTTTGGGGGGTCTATGAATGAGGTGATTGAAAGTCAACGCCCCCCAGCCTCGGTGTTTGATACTTGGTCAGGGTCGGAGCGTACGTTATTTGATCATCAAACAATGATGGGAGCTAGTATGGAGCGGAGAATGCAACAAGGTTTTGATCGCCAAGAATTATGGAACCGTGGACATGCTTACGCTCAACAAGTAGAGATTAATCACAGGTATATTGATGATCAAAACAGGAGAATGAATGATGATTGGCACGCGGGAAGGCCTGTAGTCGCAAATCCACCACCGGTGGATTATGGGTCTTTACCGCCATATGACGGAAGCATCTCCTACCCGACGCCACCAATCCACCATTCCCAATGGGTTAACCCTCAGCAGCAGCAGCAACCCACAGATCAAGGAGGAAGTAGTGATGGAGCATTCGGCTTTGGCGAATGGAATGATTTATTCACCTCGGTGTTTGGGCCGCCGCAGCCGCGCTACTATTGATCAGGTCGTGCTTCTTGTACATAGTTTTATATTCTGTTTGTTTATGCTTGTGTTTTTATCTTTGGGTTTTGGGTGGTCGGGTGGTGTATTGAATCATGTAAATTGTTGATGAGTTTGGGTTGTGGAAGTTGGATGTGTGTTTTAGACAAATGAAAAAACTAAAAAAAAATTAAAAAAATGAAAAAAATACAAAAAGAAATTTGTGGTTTGAGTGTACGAGTGTTTCCTTCCAAAAACCGCACATTGGGGACAATGTATCCCAAGTGTGGGGATGGGGGAAAATTTTGAAGAATTTAAAATTTTTTTTAAAAAATCAAGCGTAGCGTTGTGAGAATTGGAACACCTTGAACTAACCTCGAGAGGCACACCGGCAACCCTTAACCCATTTTTATTCTTGGTGAGATTTGAGCCACAGTTATAGAACAATATATATAGATATATCTTTCTTTGTGAGAGTGGCAATGGGTGGGGGTGCACTAGAACTTGTGCTTGAATGCGACTTGAATCTTTGTGTGAGCATAAGTGTAGAGATGATAAGGGCACTAGGTAGCCTTGTTATGTTGAGTGAGAGTGTGGGAATTGGGGGGTTGGACCTCATGCATTATATATATGAGCTTGGTAGCGAGAGGGGCGGGGGTTTGGACATTTAGTTGCCCATTTTTGAGCCTAAAAGCCTATCGATTGTTAACCCTTTAGCTAGTTCCCTAAATAAATACCCAACTTGATCCGGTCTTGTGTGTTTAAACAAAGTGTTAGTGTGTTATTTTAGTATTACAAGTTGAAGTTTTAGTTGAGTGTGTTCGTATGTGTATGTATTAGTGTTTCTTGATGTATTGAAAAAAAAAAAAAAGAAAGAAAGAAAAGAAAAAAAAAAGCAAAAGAGAAAAAAAGAAAAAAAAAAGAGAGGAAGTTTATATGTGATATCTATTATAGTTGTGTTCGTATTTGTGTTTGCGTGTGTTAGTTATGTGTGTGTGTCGTTGTGTAATAAAAGACCGGGTAAAGTTATGCGCTACTAAAAATATACCCTTTTCCCTACCTTTGCACTTAGCCACATTACAACCCGACAAGCCCCTTTGATTTGCACTTATGTTTAGCGTGTAAGAGGAGGGTTGATTCAGGTACAAGCTTATGGTTGCACACTCATTTATTTGTCTTTTGTGTGCCTAGCTCCGAATTGCTAGTTTTCAGTTGTCACCGAGAGGAGAGAAACTGTGAGGGGTGTGTTGATTCGGGTGTTAAGGACGGGTTAGTATATGGATTGCACGTTAATGCTTGATTTAAAAATGATTGTTTTGCGTAAAAGTGATTTTGGTAGATTGCTTGGGACAAGCAATGGTTAAGTGTGGGGATGTGACGGGTGGTTCAAGGAACGACCCGTTATAGTGTTAAAACGCATATATTAATCACAATTAATCATGTTATTGCTTGGAGTTGGATAACTACGGTTGCTATGGATGCAGGTATGATAAGGAGTTAAAAACGGCGAAAAACGGGCTTTCGGAACGGATCGGAAGCATTGGAACGAGGTGGAAAGAAAGAAGAACAAAATCAAGATTTTCAACAAGCCCACCGTAGGCCTACGCCAAGGGCGTTCCCCTACGGTGGCCTGTGGACACGTTTTTCCACCGTATGGCAGGCTTGAACAGCCGTAAGCTTTTTACTCTTGGCCGTACCCCTACGGCCATACAGTAGGGGTACGGTGGACCTGATGGGTTTTTGTAACTTATGCAATTAAGAGCACTTTGATGAAGATTTATATCAACACTTATCATTCCAACCGTTTTATCATCTTGGGAGAGAGTTTTTGGCTGCAACTTATCATTGGAGAACATTGAAAAACACTAGTTTCATGTCTTTGATTCATATGAACAAGATGATGTTTGTTTTGATGATTCACCACGCTATGTCGGGCTAAACTTTTGGTGATCATTCTAGGTGAAGGTTTCTACTAGACTCTTGTGTGTTTTTTCTCTTATTTCTAGAATAATAATTTGGTAATTCTTGCTTTATTATTATGATGTTTGATCAATTGCTTGTAGCGTGTTAATTAATTTTCCAATTTCTCATCTAAATCATACGTTCTTAGTGTTGCTAACAACCGAGATATCATGGGAGGGATTTGGGTTGGTTATTGATTAATTGGTCATTGGGAAACAACCTCGCATTAATATAATCCGAGTACTTTGCTCCCTTTTACCACAACAATTGCTTTTACATGAGTTATGTCTATGTAACTCTTTCTAGTGGGAATTTTGCACAAGTGTTTAGAGAAACCGAATCCTTGAATGGTCATTATCTCATAATTTGAAGAAACACTTTTAAGTTGAATTGATAATTAGTTGTTATTTTAGTTTAAACCAAACAATCACAAATCATAATCACTTACTTTTTATTCAAGTAGTTTAATTGTAGTTAATCAACAAGGCTAGAACTAACACATTTTCCACAAACTCCCTGTGTTCGATACCTTCTTGCCACTATTCAATAGTTGTAATTGGGAAATTTTACGTGTACCACGACAAGCACGTCAATGACAGTTTGCCTAAGGGTTCGACTCGGCTTGCTTCATTGCTTCGGAAGACATAGTCTCCGACTTTGAACGTTTGTTTTTTCACCCTAGCATTGTAGTATTTTTCCAGTTCTTTCTTGTACCGGGATTCTTTGATGGAGGCCATTTCTCTTCTTTCTTCTAAGAGATCCAGGTTCAGACGGAGGGATTGATCATTATCAGACGTATCAGCTCTTCGGGGACTGATCATGCCGATCTCAACTGGGATCATTGCTTCGGTACCGTAGGTCAGGCTGAAAGGCGACTCTCCGGTACTTGTTTTTGGCATTGTTCGGTGTGCCCATAAGACATTGGGTAATTCGTCTGCCCATCCTGCCTTCTTCCCTCCCAACCGCCGCTGGATTCCTTCTACAATGCTTCGGTTGGTCCTTTCGACCTGGCCGTTGGCCTGTGGGTGAGCAACTGATGAAAATAGTTGTTTGATGTGTAGGTCTGAGCACCACTTCTTGAAAGGATTTTCAGCGAACTGCTTTCCATTATCGCTGATGATGTAGAGTGGTAACCCGAATCGGCAAACAATATTTTCCCACACAAATCTTTTCACCTGATGTCCTGTGATGTCCCCCATTGGTTTGGCTTCGACCCACTTTGTAAAGTAGTCAATGGCTACCAGCAAGTACTTAACCCCCCCTGTGGATTTGGGAAATGGTCCGACAATGTCAATTCCCCATTTTTGGAACGGCCAAGTTGCCGTAACTGGGATCAGATCGTTCTTGGCTCGAAGGCTGACCGGGGCGTTTTTCTGACATTCTTGACAGCTTCGGAGTTCTTGTACGGCATTTTGGTGCATATTGGGCCAATAGTACCCCGCGTTCATTGCCTTTGTAACGACCATCTTTGGCCCGGCATGTATGCCACATATGCCGAAGTGGATTTCTTTGATAACGTATGCTGCTTCGTTCAAAGAGAGGCACCGTAGGAGTGGGCCTAAGAATGTTCTCCGGTACAATTGACCATTTTGAATCTGGTACTGTAGGGACTTGACCTTGAGCTTTCTAGCCTCTGCTTTATCTTCCGGGAGCCAGCCCTCGGTGATGTGCTTTGTGATGGGGGTCATCCATGTATCTTCTTGGGCTTCGACTTGCAGGACCTCGTTTTCTTCAATTGAAGGTTTTTCCAATGTTTCGATTTTCGTGCCTTGAGTTGAGGTAGCCATGTTAGCCGATGCGAGTTTGCTGAGAGCATCGGCTTGTGTGTTTTCTTCTCTTGGGACATGGAAAATCTTATACGTTTGGAAAGCGGTTACGAGCTCTTGTGCTTTTTGGAGGTACTTTATCATTTTTGCTTCTCTTGCTTCATACTCGCCTCGGAGCTGATTAGCCACAAGCAACGAGTCGGTATAAATCTTGAGATTCTCTACTCCGAACTTTCGTGCTATCCGGAGGCCAGCCAACAGTGCTTCATACTCTGCTTCGTTATTCGAGCTTGGAAACTCGAGTCGGAGGGCATAAGCAAATTTGGTGTTATCTGGACTGATCAGTACAAGACCTGCTCCGGATCCTTCGGTGCAAGATGCACCGTCCGTGTACAAGGACCATGCCTCTGTTTGTTCGTTATCTTCCTGGTCTTGCTTTTTTGATTGATCTTCTTCGCTTGGTAACTCAGCTATAAAATCTGCTACGGCCTGTCCTTTCATGGCCCCTCTTGTTTTATAGGATAGGTCAAAGGCCCCCAGTTCGATGGCCCATTTGGCCAATCGGCCGGAGACCTCTGGCTTTCGGAGTACATACTGGATATTTTTGTCGGTCTGGACTTCTATTTCGTGTGCCTGGAAGTATCTTCTCAACCTTCTCGAAGCATGGACTAGTGCTAACGCCAATTTCTCCAACAGAGGGTATCTGGTTTCGTAGTCTCGGAGAGCTCTGCTGACATAGTAAATTGGTACTTGAGCTAAGTGCCTTTGTACCGTGAGAACTGCGCTGATGGCACCATGAGATGCGGCTAGGTAAACAGTGAGTACCTCGCCCGGCTTCGGCGCGGTGAGAGTTGGTAACAGACTAAGACATTGCTTTAATTCTCCGAATGCTTGTTCGGCCTCATCGGTCCACTTGAAATCGTTCTTGCCGAAGCTGTTTTTTAGCACAGTCATGAAGGGCAGTGTCCTTTCGGCTGCCTTGGAAAGGAAGCGATGTAAGGCTACCAACCTTCCATTCAATGATTGGATCTCTTTAACCGTCTTTGGAGGCTTCAGCTCCATCACTGCCTTGACTTTCTCAGGGTTTGCTTGGATTCCTTCTCGTGCGACCATGACACCCAAAAATTTTCCCGACTCCATCCCGAAGGAACATTTTGACGGGTTCAGCTTCATATTAATACTCCGGAGACAAGCGAACGTTTCTCGAATGTCAGCCATCATGTCTGCTTCGTCTTTGCTTTTTATTACCACATCATCTACATATACTTCCATGTTTCTTCCGATTTGATTCTTAAATGCCTTGTCCATTAACCGTTGGTAAGTGGCCCCAGCATTCTTGAGGCCGAAGGGCATCTTCGTGTAGCAGTACAGCCCTTCGGCGGTGATAAAAGCGGTCTTATCTCCATCTTCGGCTGCCATTTGAATTTGATGGTAGCCTTTATACGCATCAAGGAAGCACTTTAGCCGGAAGCCAGCTAGCGAATCAACCTTGACATCCATTTCGGGGAGCGGGTAGCAATCTTTAGGGCAAGCATTGTTCAGGTCTTTAAAATCAACGCACATTCGCCAACCACCGTCTTGCTTCTTTACCAAAACCGGGTTCGACACCTAGGTTTGGTATTGAACTTCTCGGATGATACTTGCATCCAAAAGCTTCCGGACGTCTTCGGTGATAGCCTTGTTCCGATCCAACCCCATGCTTCTTTTCTTCTGTTGCACTAGACAGACCGTTGGGTAGACATTTAATTTGTGTTCGGCCAGATGCCTCGGTACCCCCTTCATGTCCGAATGTTGCCATGCAAAGGAATCTAGAGATTCGGTTAGGAGATTCCATAAGGCAACTTTGTAATCAGTCGAGAGCTGTGCCCCAACGGTTACCTTTTGTTCCGGAAAACATGGGTTAATCGACCATTTTTCTGATAACTCTTGAGTGATTGGTGTGACTTGGGAGCTCGAAGCTTGTCGTATTTCAGCTACGTGGTGCATCGGTTCGGTATGCACCGTTGCTATCCCGTCTTCTGTTGGGAACTTGATGCTTCCATGGATGGAAGAAGCGACCATTCCGAAGGCACACATGCTTGGTCGTCCAAAAATGACGTTGTGTACCGAATGTGCTCCAACCACCAAGAAGGTTAGCATCTCTGTTCGGCTGTGTCCTTTGGTACCCAAGGTTACTGGGAGAGTAATTCGTCCCATGGGCTGGATCACTTCTCCCGAAAAACTGACTAATGGCATGGAAACCTGTTATCATTTAAAACTTAGTTCGTTGTTGTTATGCCGAGAGTCGAAGGGCATATCTTTAGTTAAGGTGTATATTTGATTTGGAACAAGTATTTGCAAGTACCTGTACCATCCTTCGCTGAGTTTCGGGTGCCAATCGTTGGAAATAATGATAGTACATTATTTCCGAAGCACTACCGTTGTCAACGTAAACTCGTTGGACTTTATGCCCGGCGATGACAGCCGAGATGATTATTGTTCCTTCCAGAAACTGGTCTGGTGTTATCTCGGGGAACGAGATTGCCTGTCATATAAACAAGTGTTTTTAGAGATAAAAGTAATCATATACTTCTGATCTTGGAGATTCTTTGCTAAAAAACATCAATGTTGAAATGCATAATTTTACTTAGCAACCTGACTCATGAATGGAGCAAGGTGAAAGCCGGAGCGTTTAATGCCATGTGGTGCGACGGCTTGAATCATGTTGATCCCTGCTTGGTTGTTGGTGTTAGTGATTGCTGCGGGTTTGCCTTCCTTTACCTCTTTGATAAGGTGAGAAAGCTTCCCGGAACGAACAGCTTTTTCTATTTCTTGCCGAAGGGACCAGCAATCATCGGTATTATGCCCTTTGGCTCGGTGATACTCGCAATACTTTTTGGAATTTCGATCAACAGATGGTCGTTGTTTAGCTGGTGCGGGCAATTGTAAATTTTCTGTTAACAGAATGTCTCGAGGGGTTTTGGTTAGATCGGTTGTACTGCCGGTCCTTCCGGAACCCTGAGACTTAGAAGGATGCCCCCGGTCTGTTCGCTCGTACGGTTGTTGCCTGTTCTTGTTCCAGTGGCTATTGCGCTCTGCATTATGGGAACCCTTCTTCCACGTGTTACGACCTCTGGAGCTTTTGTAATCTCCTTCGGTGGATTGCCCACAAGCACTCTTTCCTCTGGCAAAGGCTCTGGCCCTCTCTATAAGTACTTCCATTGTCTTCGGTAGATCTTCATGCAGTTTCTCCACTAACTGGTTGTTTCGGACTCCGTGACAGAAGCCCGATACCCGGAGCTGATCCACTGCTCCATGAATCTGCATGCTCTCTTTGCTGAAGCGATCAATAAAAACCTCCAAGGACTCACCATCCTTTCTTCGGATGTTGTGTACCTCCGTGATATCCTTGGAGCATCGTCTTTGATTTGCAAAGTTTAGTTTAAACAACCTTCGGAATTCTATCCAGTTAGTGATTTCTCCAGCGGATAGGCCGTCGAACCATATCCTTGCTGCTCCGGTGAGGGTTTGAGCAAACATGTGGCACCACGCTGGCATGGGCCATAATTCGATTTCAGCTGCGCCTTCAAATGCGAAGACGTGGTCGTCTGGATCTGACGTCCCCGCATATGTTTTGATGGTGGCTGGCATTTTCAGCTTGGCCGGAAGGCGTGCTGTTGCAACTCTTTGAGAAAATTTGGAGAATGATGTCATATGGGCTGGGCGGTACGGTGCCGTGAGTTCATCATCCTCCGGTGGTGTAATTAGTGTTTTTTCCGAGGTGGGCATGTCAATTTGCATCGGTCCGGTATGACCCAAGGATGCTAGTTGCCTTTGTGGAGTTTGAGTCTGCATAGTGGTGACTACTGTGGAGTAAGTGGCGAGAGATCCTAGGCCGGTGCTTGTTTCTGCCGAAGCAGTAAGCCCTCCTGTGGCGAATAAGTTAGCTTTTACGCTTTGCATTACGGCCTCCCTACTCTGCTGTTCCTTTAGTCGGAGCAATAACTCTCGATTTTTCTGGAGGAAAGTGTCATCGAACTCCACCAGTGGAGCACTTGCTTTTATGGCCGAAGCACCAACAGAGAGAGATGACTGTTGAACGCTCCCCTGTGCTCCCATAGAGGTAATAGCTGGTGCTGACGAAATGATGACTGTCTGATCATCGTTTGTCTCGGTTGTTGTTATGTCTTCGATCACGAATCCCTCAGAGCGTGCCGTCATGGATAGAAGTTACTCTGTTCTTTCGAAAAGAGCAAAGAAACACAGCAGTCCCACGGATGGCGCCAATTGAAGAGGAAAAAAGTTACCTCTCGTTGGTTCAGAGGATTAGATCTGAGAGACAAGTTGTGAAGAAGAAAGGAGTGATCAGATCTGAGGATAACCTGCAAAAAAGGAACACCGTTAAGCTCGCCACAGGGGAGAGGAAGGGCCCCTCTGTGACCACCCTCCGGCGTGAGAATAAGTATGGTTTAAAGAAGTGGGAAAGTAAGTACGAAAAGTACAAGAAAGTACAGAATAGTGAAGTTACCAAATGAGGAATTCTGGGAGGTATTTATACTTTCCCAAATGGGATTCGGCGAACATGGGCCCATGGGCCATTTGGCCGAAGCTGATCGTTCGGTTTATCTTTGGCTTCGGTCTCTGTGTGGACCGAGCTTCGGTCTAGAGCTTGGTTCCTTATAAGTCTTTGGCTCGGTTCCTAATGGTGGTCCGAGCTCCGGCCCATAACCATATATTCTCTTCAGTCATCATCTTGATTTTTTTTTTTTCCTAATGCAATTTTATAAAAGATGACGTGTTTAGGTAATCTTATACATTCTTACGCGTCACCGGCCCATTGTGGTTTGTTTAGAGTGGTTCGGCCGTTTGACCCACTCTTTCGTCTCCTTTTTAGTTTGCACAACTACCCATGGCTTTAGTTTATTTATGTAGATAGGGAGTCAGTACGGAACATATTAAAAAAATACAAAAAATTGCATAACTAGTTCAACATAGTGCATCAAGGGTAATAACATACAAATTTTTAAAAGAAGATTCATAAAAATCACATAAATACTTCTACTACTTTACAGATAATCACAATTCACATATAGTGTGTGAGAGAGATACTGGGAAAGGAGTTGTTTAAAACATGTTTTATTTATCACATTCAATTCAATAAATAAGTATTTATACGGTTATTATAGTTATAATTTTTTTTGAAAGGTAAATTTTATTCAAAAAAACACCATGAGCGGACCTCAAAGCGGGGACCCCCGGGCCACAAACTAAATTACATCATGTCTAACGGGTATTTACACCAACCAATCCAATCTAAACCTTTAATACTAGATCTATTTTTAAATCAAAAATACGATGTCATTTTTATACTTTCAACCACTTCAATCGCATGACGCCTTTTGCCTTGGAAAATACGATCATTGCGCTCCTTCCAAATGGTCCACATAGAAACGAAAACAATGCCACGAAGGATGTACTTAGCATTCCTTGAAAGAGGTTGAGAGCCGGTAATTTTTATTAAATCGGCAACATCAAAGATAATCAAAGGACTCAAACGACACCAAACCTCCACCCGGTGCCACACCTCAGCAGAAAAGAAGCATCATGTGAACAGGTGCGTAGTCGTCTCAACATCCGTATCGCATAACCCACAAACTTGACTTTGCAAAGTAACACCACGTTTGAATAACTCAGCTTTGGCTGGTAAATGGTTCATTAAAGATCTCCATACCATAATTTTACATTTCAATGGAATCCAACCCTTCCAAGGCATAATCACTTGATTAGTCAGACGCGGGGCTGTAGATAAAAGGAACCTAGCGCTGGAAACAGAAAACTCCCTTGAATTGCTAGCTTTCCATTTCCAAGTATCTTTACCACCCTTCCACATAAAATCATACAGGTCATTCATAAGGTTAAAGAGCTCCGAAATTTCTGCAGCCGTGGATGGGATCGAGCGCCAGTCCCACTGCAGAATTTTGGAGTTATTCTCAACCTTAAGTCTGTCCGAAATCAGGCTCCACTTCTGCTTTTCAAGTCTAAAAAGATGCGGATATGATAAGCGAAGAGGATCCTCATGGAGCCACAAATCCATCCAAAATCTGATCGAAGAACCATCTCCCACAATACCTTCAAAATAACTTTCGAGAGTATTACCGGACCAAATCTTCTTTCCACCTATTTTAGAAATTTGTTTCCAACACCCGCTAGCGTAGGTAGTACACGGAAGAGAAGACCAAGATCTACCAAGACCGTGACAACCGATAACTATTTTCTTCCATAAACAATTTCCCATGTTTTAAAACGCCACGTCCATTTAAGAAGTAAAGCGTCGTTAACTTCTTCCAATTTAGACAAACCAAGACCACCCGTTTTTTTTTTTTTTTTTGATGTCGTGATAATGTTCCAAGCCACCCAATTGATCTTTTTCTCCACACTACAACCCGCCCAAAGAAAACGTCTCATAGTCGCCTCCATACTCTCTATGACCGCCTTAGGAGCTTTATAGAGAGAAATGTAGTAAATGGGTAAATTCTCCAAAACGGACTTAATTAGGATCACCCGACCACCCATAGAAAGATGCTTCGCTTTCCAACCGGCTAATCTATTCTTAATGACATCCAAAACCATGTTCCAATTATTGATTCTATTCATCTTCGCCCCCACTTTAATCCCCAAATAAACAAAAGGAAAGACCCCTCTTCTACAACCCAACACATCAAGCATACTATCCACCTCCCCATCTTCCGTACCAATCCCGAATAAATTAGATTTATGAATATTGATGCGAAGGCCCGAACATAAATAGAAAATTCTAAGAATACGAGTCGTGTTTTGGATGTTTTCTTTGGACCATTCACCAATAATTAAGACATCATCCGCAAAGAAGAAGTGATTAAAACCCATATTATCATTCGAAACATTAATACCTTTAAGAATGCCCAAACTACTAGCTTTCTTCAACAACCAAGATAGACATTCCATAACAATAAGGAATAAGAATGGGGAGATCGGATCACCTTGTCGAATGCCTTTTTCACTTTTAAATTGGAACGTAGGGGAGCCGTTAACAAAAGCCAAAGAATAAGCCGAATGAAGAACACCTTCAATCCATTTGTACCATAACTCGGGGAAACCCATTTGAACAAGCAACGACAATAAAAATCGCCAATTAACATTGTCGTATGCTTTCTCAAAGTCAATCTTCAAAATAAACGCCTTTTTCTTCTTTGTTTTTAACCACTCAAGAATTTCATTAACCACCAAAGGGTCGTCCAGAATAAAACGATCAGAAAGAAAAGTCGACTGATTTTCCGAGATTAATTTCCCTATCACCTTCTTAAGACGATTAGCAAGGACTTTGGAAAGAACCTTACTAATAGCCCCAATTAGAGTGATGGGTCTGTAATCTTTAAGACCAACTGGCGATGTAACCTTTGGGATCAATGTTATGAAAGCCGAGCCACAACCCGTGTTAATAACACCTGTATCATGAAACTGGGATAAAATACGAAAGAAGTCTCCTGCAAAAACATCCCAAAAATGTTTAAAA
The DNA here is from genome assembly GCA_030844895.1 of Ambrosia x helenae. Lineage (NCBI taxonomy): Eukaryota > Viridiplantae > Streptophyta > Magnoliopsida > Asterales > Asteraceae > Ambrosia > Ambrosia x helenae. The sequence continues at coordinate 9,427,794 of CM061230.1, read as the reverse complement.
AGTTGAAGTTGAAACCGTCTGGCCCTGGAGCCTTATTAGAACCACAACCCAAGACTACCTCTTTAATTTCCTGCATTGAGAACATGGCAGTCAAAGACACCACTTCTAGATCATCAATTCTGGTCATTCCTTCACAAATAAGCATCGGCCGAACCAGGGCAGACTCATGAAAGTGAGTGCGAAAAAATTTAAGAACTTCCTTTTTAACTAAAGCCGGCTTGGACACCCACTCTCCTCTAATCTCCAAACCAGGAATCGCATTCCTAGCTTTACAGCCATTGATCATACTATGGAAAAAACTTGTGTTCTCGTCTCCAAGAGTCGCCCATTTCACACGTGATTTTTGTCTCAAGTCACGAGTTCTAAGATTTTCAATCTCTTGGATGCTCTTTTTACATTCCGTCCAAACCCATAACTCCACCTCGTCCAACTCTTTTTGTTCCATAAGCCTTTCCATATCTTCTTTTTCTCCATTCAAGCGATTCTCATCTTCTTTATCTTTGTTTTTACAGTTCGTGATCCACCCTCTTAATTTAACCCGGAGCGCTTCCAATTTATTGATTAAATTAACATCAGGCGGCTCCACGTTATTCCAACCCAATAAAGCCGATTTTATAACATCTTCACATCCTGGTCTATCTAACCAAGAGTCAAACCACCTAAACGGTTTTGGACAAAAATTCGTATCAATCAAAGATAAACACAACAGTGCATGGTCTGAGTGTTCTCTTTTAAGAGCTCTAACACAAGCACTTGGCCATTTATTAAAAATACCATCACAAACGAATATCCTGTCGATTCTACTCATTTTGCAAACTCCCCGTCTATTAACCAAATAAGTAAACTTCATACCTTTTAAATTATACTCACGGAGGCCAGTGTTGTCCAGAAAATCGTTGAAATCTCTAGCACAAACGGGATCAAAATAGGAATTTTTTCTTTCATCTGGCTCTCTAATCGCGTTAAAGTCCCCAAGAACAATCCACCGACCTTGCTCCGCTTGAATAATTTGATAAAGTTTAGCCCAAAGATCTCTTTTATCCCCATTAGTTTGCGGAGCGTAAACGTTAACCATATTAAGACGCGTCAAACCATCCGTAAGTAATCCAGAAACACACAGGAAATTATCATCTTTCATAACCTTATCCTTCCTTAAAACTTTCTGATCCCAGACACTAAGTAAACCCCCTGAATTTCCAACCGAATCAACCTTTTCAAACTCAAAACCCAGACCACCCCAAAATCTAGAGACAACCCCATCATCTACATTGCTAGACATAGTCTCTTGCAACCCAATAAAGGAGACACCCAGCTCAGACTTTAATCGATTAATCCAAACTGCTTTGTTATCACCACCCAAACCCCTAACATTAATGGACAAACAATTCATTTGTTACCTGTTTGTAAACCTTCTGTAATAATCGACTCCATAATCAGTTTATCCTGCTTTTCTAGGTTGACACCCAATTTAAACCCCAATGATTTAGTAGCCGCCACTTCCTGAGCTTGTAAATTGACACCAGCACCTTCTACGTCTGATGGGATTGGGTACTGAATAGACCATTCCGCATACCCAAACCCGGAACAACACTGACGCGCGGAAGAAAGCCATGCGCAGGATTTGGTCAAAGCTCATTAAATACACAGTCAACAGTCAAGGGCCGGTCAAGGCGAATATCATGCATGGTCAATAGCCATGCATGAATCACGTAACCATGCCAGTTAAGGCGGTATTCGATTCCACTGTTTCCTTTAATCTAGCTTTCCATATATCACCTTATTAACATAATTAAGGGTGATGGAGACAACCTAACCATGGTTAGGACTTGGGTAATGGTGGCATACGGACTCTCCTATAAAAGGGATCACATCCCCAATTGGAGAGGACACTTTTCTACTGACCTGGAGAGCTATCACACTAGATAGTATCCCCATTCACCCCGTTTTTGTCATAAACAACTACTTCGAGTAGTCGTCTCCACACCCACACTTTCACTCTTATTTGCAGGTATCCCCAAGCCGTAGCTGTTAGTGAAGGATCAACTCTGTAGCAACTGAAAATCTTATCATCCCTAACCGGTGGTGAGACTATTTGTTTCTTCATTGGCGCCATCCCATACGGTTATACCAATCTTTCAAACTAGCACAATGGCTTTCTCAAAGGATGGAAACAACAACATTGATGCCGAGGCCACAGTCAACGAAGAAATCCAGGACGTAACACCAAACACAATCACCAAGAATGTGGCCCAGAGGCAACAAGCCTCAACATTCCAATTCCACCCAACAAAGGGAGGAACAAGTGGAGGAAAAAAGGCACAGGACAACCTTTCTTCGGTTGACCCGGACGAATGGTTGGCCCAACAAAACTCAAAAACGATTGCTGAATACCAGAAGATGGTAATGAAACAAGCAAAACTCAAGACTCAGAAGGCGTTAAGTTTTGACCTAAGTGGGGATGATTCAGAATCCCCACAGAAGAACAACAGTGGCCGTCACGCAAAGGGACACCGTCAGGCGGTACGTGGTGGAGGCCGTGGTAGAAATACTCACGGCCAGGACCCCGTCAACCTGAACGGTGAACCAGATGGCTACGAATCTGAGGACGAAGTGTATCATGACACAAGTAAGAGGCAGCATTCCAAAACTGCTGCCAGCAGCTTGGCTCCTAAAGATGATGATCTGTACAAGCCATACAGACCAAAAACTTTCGCAGAACGTTCGAAGTTCTGCGCAAAAATCGCAGAGGCACCGATGCCGCAAGAATGTAAATTACCAAGTACCATTGGAAGATTTGATGGCCTGCGTGATCCTGATGATCACCTGCACGCATTCGATTGTGCTGGCAGCTCCAAATTGTGGCCAGTGCAAGCCTGGTGTCACTTATTCGTACAAACCCTAACGAGGGCAGCTAGAGTTTGGTACGAGAGTTTGCCGGTTGGAAGTCTCGTTGACTTCGATGACTTAATAAGGAAGTTCAAAAACCATTTCTCTCATTTGCGCAAGCATAAAAAGGACAAAGCCCATATCCTTTTGTGTTCGCGCAACGATAATGAGTCTTTGGAAGACTATATAATCAGATACAACAAGGAGGCACTCCAACTGGGATGCGGAGAAGAACTTACCCGCGCAGCCTTTATACACGGGGTAAAAAATGATGATCTAATGAGATGCTTAACCGGCAAAGACGGCGTATCGGAAGCTTGGGATGAAGTAATTGAAGCTGCCAAAGTCTACGCGTCTTCAGAGCGCTCTTTCCAGCGCAACAAAAACACACAGCAAGGTAATGGTCATCACGGACCATCAAATAACAGAGGAAAGGGTAAGCAGTCCGTTTGGTCAAGAATCTCAGGCGCAGCTGAGGAAGGAAAATATTCTTCCTCACAAGACGCAAGAAACATGCTGAGCTCCAGAGGATCCCGTGATAATAAGGGACATTCAAAGAAGAACTATGATTGGACACCACTGTCCAAAACACCATCTGAGGTGCTAAAAACAGAACAGATTCAATTTCCAAAACCACAAGAGCTTCGCAGTGACAGGAAAAACGTGGACAGGTCAAAGTACTGTGAATACCACGAAGACCACGGTCACATGACGGATAATTGTTATAGCTTAAAGATGGAAATCGAAAACGCAATCAAATCTGGTCAATTGACGCATCTTGTTAAAAACATGAGAAGAAAGCAGAGGGACAACACAGAAGCAGGAGAACCCTCCCAAAAGAAGATACGCAATCTCAACGCGCATCATGTCTACAGCGCCTCCCGCAACACATGCAACATGATTCACAGGAGCGCAAGCCATAAGCGTACCTTCATCGAGGCGAAGAACGATTCCTGGAAGGAAGAACAGGTGATTATGCCAAGGGTAAAAGGCGGAGCATGCTCCACAGATCCATTAATCATAACAGGTGTTGTTGGTCATTATCGAACACGATACATGTTCCTGGATAATGGCAGTAGCACCGATATCATGTACCAGCAGTGTTTTGATCAGCTGGATGATGAGGACAAAAAGAGGATAGTACCAACAACGGAACCGATATCCGGTTTCATTCATGAATCCATTTACCCACTGGGCACGCTGACTTTCCCGGTAACACTCTCTGACGGGAAACATTCACGCACCGAAACGTGCGACTTCACCGTGCTCCCAGTCAATTCCTCGCACGACATCCTCCTAGGTCGAGAGGGATTGGCAAAGTTCAACTGCAATGCTTCTACACCTCACCAGATGATGGGTTTCCCAACGCGAACAGGAGTCGCGTTCATCAGGGGAAATAAAACGTGTCATGCAACAGAAACATCCAGGCCTTCAAAGCAAGCAAAACCAACTGTTCGGACCGAACCGGAAAAATGGGTTATTAACCCTCTATTCCCGGAACAAACAGTTGTCATCGGCCATGCAATTTCTGACCCCATCCGCACTCATTTGAAACAGCTGCTGACAAAAAACATGGACATTTTCGCGTTCAAACCATCAGACATGGTTGGAGTTCCGCGACACGTTGCGGAGCACAGGCTCAATGTTTACAAGAATGCAGAGCCTATTGTTCAGAAGAAACGAAGCATGGGGCCAGAAAAAACAAAGGCGATGAACGAGCAAGTAGAAGAACTCTTGAAGGCCGGTATATTGCGCAAAAGCAAATACCAAACGTGGGTAGCAAACCCGGTTATGGTAGGGAAGTCTAATGGCACATGGCGCATGTGCGTCGACTATAAAGATTTAAACAAGGCATGCCCAAAAGACTGTTACCCACTGCCTGAAATTGACCTAAAAGTCGATTCTTTGGCGCCATACAGATTCAAATGCTTCCTCGATGCTTACAAGGGCTACCATCAGATACAAATGGCCAAAGAAGACGAGGATAAAACTGCTTTCCGCACAGACATGGGTACCTTCTGCTACACCAAAATGCCGTTTGGGCTAAAAAATGCAGGGGCAACGTATCAAAGATTAATGGACACCGCTTTCGTCAAACAGATCGGTGTAAACCTAGAGGTATATGTCGACGACCTGGTGATCAAAAGCAGGGAGGAGGATCAAATGTTACTCGACATACAGAAAACATTTGATCAGTTACGAAGTGTGCGGATGAAGCTCAATCCGGGGAAATGTTCCTTCGGAATGGAGGAAGGAAAGTTTCTCGGCGTGTTGGTAACAAAAGATGGATTCCGTCCAAATCCAGAAAAGGTTCAAGCAATTGAACGGATGCCTTCACCATCCTCAATCAAGGAGGTACAAACGTTAATGGGACGGCTAGTAGCTTTGAACAGGTTCCTGTCAAACTACGCGTCCAAATCTTTTCCTTTCGTGGACACGCTGAAGAATTGTTTAAAAAAGTCCAATTTCAACTGGACGAAAGAAGCAGAAAATGCATTCCAAGAAATGAAGACGTGTCTGGGCAACCTGCCAACACTCACAGCTCCACTACCAAAGGAACCACTCACCTTGTATCTGTCCGTAACAGACAAAGCTATCGGGGCAGTTCTCATGGTTGACCGGAAAGGGGTCCAAACCCCAATCTACTATGTTAGCCGCATGCTTCTAGATGCGGAAACACGCTACTCGACAATGGAAAAATTGGTCCTGGCATTAGTCCATGCATCGAGAAGACTGCGGAGGTATTTTCAAGGACATCCAATCAATGTCCTCACAGACTTCCGGATCAACGACATCTTGCGGAAACCAGAACTTCTTCATCTTCAGGGGCTTTCCATCAACGGTACCTTGATCATCCAGATAATCTGGACGCATGTCCTCCTGTGACAGCAGAAATGAACAATGGTCTGCTAAACGATCAAGGGCTCCAGTAGAAGTACAATCATGATCAGGATAACAGGACAAGAGGGTAATACCCTGCACTGCCAAAATCTCTTTGGCATTTAGAATATTGCTTGAAGTTCTGGACGCCATTTTTTCAGAGAAAGTGGTGAAAATTTTTAAAGGTATAAACTATTCTGATGATTATACTTACTATATATAGAGGAGAGAGGTTACCATCATTAATTACCATTAATGGTAATCCACTCGAGTACCTAGGGAAGACTGACAGGCGGCCTGTCATCGCCGTCATAACAGTCACGTCAAGGGCAGACTGACAGTCACCTGCGTCAGAAGCACATCAGATGACATCACCTAATGATCACCATGCACACGTGGAAAATAAAGTTAAAGGGAGTTGCACTGTTTAGCATACATGAAAATCAAAGTGTTCAACAAAGACATGCAACCGTGATACATCAATAGTGTCCATACATAAAAATAAACTACAGGTTCAAATATTGGGAGATGTCATCACTCCCAGCGCCCTCTGCGCGTTTCCCTTCAGCATTGGAGGATGTTCCGGCTTCCGCATCAGCGGCCACAGTCTTACCCTTCTCTTCCGTCTGCGCCTTCTCAGCGAGCTCCGCACCGAGACGATCAGATTTAATAAAATAGTTGCGCAGTTCCCCAGCAGGATCATCAGTCTTCGCACAGGCCTCCAGCAGGTCGAAGACTTCGAACTTCAGGTGCTCATAGTCGTCATAGGCTTTGAGCAGCTCATCATCATATGCCTCACTCTCGTAGGGACCGGATTCTTTTTCTTTGCCCCCAGCACAGTGATTGAAGCCTTCGGAGAAACCAACCTTAATGCCCTGCTTCACGGATGAACTTGAAATACGCGCAATCACTTCCGTCAGCGCAGGATCGTTCCAGACACGTTTGAATACCTGCGCAAAATAATAATCAGCATATAAAACACACTTTAAAGTAGAGAAGATAGAAGAGTTTTTGACGTACCCCAGCAACTCCATCGCCCATCAACCAGGCAATCCTCTCGTTTGCAGCAACGGCTAGATCAGTGGCTTCCTGGAACAAAACCTGCACTTTGTCCAACTCCACTTTAGCCTGCGTACATGAGGATTCTGCCAAGGCTTTCTCTACCTGGACCTGGGCGTTCTCCGAAGCCAATTTCTCCATCTTGGTTTCCGCGTCAGACAAAGAAGCAGTTGCGCGAATAAGCTCATCATGCTGAGAGTTGTATTTTTGAATAACATCAGCAAGCTCAGTTTGCTTCCCTTCGAATGCTGCTTGAGTCTGCTCCATCTGTTTCTTCAAGTTAGAATTCTCAAGTTTCAAGTCTTTAATGGAGGACCGCAGCTGTTCAGTCTCAATGTTCGTCCTCTTGCAAGCTACTGACCAAGCATGAGACGCATCAGCCTTCTCCTTCTTTACTCTCTCCAACTCTTCAAGGGCATCACGAGCAACTTTCTGGTGATGCTCAATCTCAGCACGTACGTCATGACGAGCACGCTGGAACTCCTCTTCCCGCCCCAAAAGCGCAGCCTCAGAATCCCTTAAATTCTGGTAATCCCTTTGGAACTCATTCTCACGTCTGATAAGGGATCCAAGACCGCTGACACCAAGAGAAAGATTCATGGCCATATCAATAAATAAGGAGCGACGGTCAACGCTATCCTGATAGTCATGCTCCGCAGGAGGAACGGACATCATAACAAACTCTTGCGCATCAAGCGCATTTGTGAAGCGAGTAGTGTCCATGATATCCCAGCGCGGCTGATATGGCCTTGACGAATCAGAGGGGCGAAAGGAAAACGCTCTTCGCCGATGACCAAAACTACTACCACCACCGGAGGAGATGTCGGTATAAACAATGGTAGAATCAACAACTGTGCGCTGGAAGTTGGATGGATTCTCAGTTACAAGTTCATCGACCTTCTGACTATCAAATGCCGCTTCAAATCCTTGAGACGAGCTCGGCTCATGTGCTTGCTCCGTCAAACCAAGATGACCAGTATCCAAATTCGGTGTTACAGATTCATCCACCAGCTTACCAGCATCTTTCTCAACATCAGTAACTAAATCAGCTTGAACAGATCCTTCTGGCTGCATCACTTCTTTTTCCACTTGAACATCTAAGTCTTCCGGGATAGGAGTAGTTTGAGAACGCAACTTCTCACCAACGGTTGTTTCAACAATAACCGGCATCACTTGCTCGGTCACGTCAGTTGGTTGGGCAGATGTAGATACTTCCTTCAACAGAGATGAGTGCTTCTTCCGAGACTCTGCAAAAGGATGTTGCCCTACATAAAATGTTGCTCACAATACTTCAACACATTTATCACAAACGCGGTAAAAGGGTAAGAAAAACATGTGTACCAGACAAATGCCTTAGAGTTTTCATTGGCAAGTTCTCGCGCACAGGCGGAGGCTTTACTGGGATATCCAGCTTGTCCGTAGATGGCCACGTCAAGGGCTTGAACACATTCACAGGAACCGCGGAAATGGGTCCCGGTGAAGTAACATCCAGACTTGCAACTGAGGATTGCGGAACTTGCCCTTGTTTCTGATCAAGCTCAGCAACACCACCTGATTCTCGGATAGGAGAAGAACGCCTAGCGCGCTTGTGCTCCAGCTCCGTATCAGACTCAGTCAAGTCTTCATCAACCTCTTCAACAATGATAGGCGCGGCGGGTGGTTTGGTCCTCTTCCTAGCCACAGCACGCTTCCTAGTAGTACTTGTGCCTGGCGCGGTAACCACATCTGTATCAAGTTAACACATGCGTAAGAAATAAGTTACGAATTTATGAAGACTAACCAAGGGACTCCTTGCGCTCCGAAGTAACTTCCTCAACATCGTCATGAACTTTCCTGCGGAGTTGTATACCCGCACCTAACACGAAGAACGCGCTGAATCAGTACGCAGACCGCGTACCAAGTGCGCTTCCTTCGCATACATAAAGCAAAAAATAAACACAAAAAGGTGGATAAGAACCGACACACCTGTTCGAACATACTGCTTTGGAGGATCTACAAAGTTGGGATGCAAAAAATTCCCACTGGTCCTCTCAGACAAGCGCGGAACACCGGCAACAACCGGAGCATACGGCACGTTCGCTTCACCGCGCTTAGCGAACAATTGAAACAATGAGACATCTGGATACACAAAGAAACATGTGAGGAATAACACAAAGTATATCCGTAAGACAAAATACAAATATAACCCACATACCTTTTGAAGGATTCGGGTCTTGACCCTCAGGGCAGATAAGGCTAATCCCCAACAAGTTCAAAACACTCTCAGGACATTCATCCATCATCAGGGGAGTTGCATGATCACAGAGTGTTTTGTACCAATCTTGATCTTTATAACCCACCATAGGGGGGAATTCAGCAATCTTCTCTCTCAAACCAAGCACCATCCATTGAAAGGGTGCAGGAATAACTCCATGTTTGACATAGAAGAACTTGTCTTTCCATTCATACATGGACTTCACTTTCTCCGAAACAAGCTGTTTCACTTTCCGGCGAATGCCCAAGCTAAACCATCCACTTCCGCCACGGGCCGCTTCAAGGACATAAAAAACATTTAATCTTTCCCACGTGGGTTCAATCTCCAGTGAACGACATGTGGCTTCAAAATGTAGGATCCGGCACCAACCATAAAGAGTCAATTGTGTAGGATGCACTCCATATTTCAGTAACACATCCACCACAAATTTAGAGGCTGGCAACCGAAAACAGCATTTAGTGAAAGCAGCAGCATACAAGGTAATTTTACCAGGTGGAGCCTTTAAAGCAGTTTTTCCTTCAGCAGGAAGTTCAGGCTCCCATTCCGGCAATATGCCGTACCGGTCAATAAAGCCCAAATACGAATCTTCATCCCACTTAATAGTGGTGGCTTCTATGCTCTTGGATGATTCCTTCCCCAGATCTTTCACAATGTCAGAGGTTTTACTCGACTCTTGCACATCTTGGGAATCTTGCGACATAGTTGAAGGAAATGGTAATTTTGTGAAGAAAGAGACGTTGAAGAGAAAGAAATTCAAAAAACTTGAAACAGTTGAAATGGAAGAAGCCACATTCAAAATTTAATATATAGGCTTTGCAATTAATGTGCCTGACGTCATGGACAAGCTTTTAGGAGGTGAGTCCAATGACAGGATGGCACGTGTGCAATGGAAAACAAACAGACGTCACACGCGCCTCACGCGCCCACTCGCCTGACAACCGCCGGTCACACGTCTCTGCACACGTCCCAATAGACAGAGGTCATGTCAACACCACTCGCCATATGGTCCACAAATTTTCAAACACAAGGGGGAAATGACATCTGTCCACACATGCAAACTGACGTGTCCCACCAATGCGGACAAACGACGTAAAATTCAAATCCGTTCTCCGCATAATGCTCACGTCAGCACGCAATGCAAAATCGGTACGCAGAAAAAAGACCAAAGGAAGTAACCCACTACAAATTAGTCCAGCATCCCTCACATCTAAGATGAGAGACACACTGGACTGGGGGGACTTGATGGGATTGGGTACTGAATAGACCATTCCGCATACCCAAACCCGGAACAACACTGACGCGCGGAAGAAAGCCATGCGCAGGATTTGGTCAAAGCTCATTAAATACACAGTCAACAGTCAAGGGCCGGTCAAGGCGAATATCATGCATGGTCAATAGCCATGCATGAATCACGTAACCATGCCAGTTAAGGCGGTATTCGATTCCACTGTTTCCTTTAATCTAGCTTTCCATATATCACCTTATTAACATAATTAAGGGTGATGGAGACAACCTAACCATGGTTAGGACTTGGGTAATGGTGGCATACGGACTCTCCTATAAAAGGGATCACATCCCCAATTGGAGAGGACACTTTTCTACTGACCTGGAGAGCTATCACACTAGATAGTATCCCCATTCACCCCGTTTTTGTCATAAACAACTACTTCGAGTAGTCGTCTCCACACCCACACTTTCACTCTTATTTGCAGGTATCCCCAAGCCGTAGCTGTTAGTGAAGGATCAACTCTGTAGCAACTGATAATCTTATCATCCCTAACCGGTGGTGAGACTATTTGTTTCTTCAACGTCTTCTACCCTATGTTGACTTTCCTTACTTTGAACCGAGTCACCAATTTCTGCAATAACTCTGTTTACACAAGATGACTCGAGGGGATTACTGTTGAGATCGAAGGAATTCTCATCTTCACTATCAGATCCTTCTGAGTCTGAAGACGGGCTATCAGGAATACTCAATAGGCCATTGAGCCCAAAAATATCACTACTTTTTTGTTTGGGCTTTTTGCCAAGTCCTTGACTCTCATTGCTACTAACATAAGTGGAACTGGGCCGGCCCATATCATTCTTCTTACCCTTTTTTCTTTTGCTAATTTTTGGGTTGACTGCTTCCAACGAACCTTCTAAAACCGAATTTCAAAATCAAAGTTAATGGCTAGCACAAACTCTGGGATCGACTCTTTATTATTTAAATCTTGCACAACAAATGTACTTGAATGATAATCATTGCCATCATTATGATTGCATTCATTACTTCCCAAATTTACATTCCCATTGTTTCCGTTTACTTCTTCGTCGGATCTTTGCTCCGGTTGCCATTCCGACATCTCTTCATCAACAACGGCTTCTGCTTCCACATCGACTTCTGGGGGAACCTCATTAATAATCTGATCAACGTTTGGCACTTGGGTCACAGGATAGAACTCCGGGATCCAATCCCCCATTTCCTCATTAATCCAAATCCCGAACTTGCGACTTTTCCATTCCAGAACCAATTCTTCGGACAGTCTCTTACCATCTCCGACCAGTATCCCAACGTAATCATATGATAAGTCTGCATCCGTATCTAACTTAACCGCTTTATGAACAACTTTGCCAAACGTACTCCCAACTAGGTTGATCACATCATGAGAAAACAATTTCAAGGGGATGCCTTGCACCTTAACCCATGCTAACCTCTCACAACTTAAAGATTGACCATTCCATAAGCAAACAGCCGAGAACTTGTTCAAATCATTTTTTGCAGCCTCAAAAACAAGCGTAACAAACTTTGTATCTTCAAACGAAATCAGTAGATCTAGCCCCCGAAGATATTGAACCTTGCCTGAACCCGGACAAATGTTATTCAGAAATAAGAAAATACTCTTTAAAGCTTCCACGTCCTTCATTCTTCCCACTATGGCTTTCCCATGTAACATAGAGAAACCGTTAACTTTATCGTCAATAGTAATGATTTTTCCGGCGAGCATGTCTCTAAAAGATCTCTCTCCAGTTTCAAACTTTGACCCTGATTGATCCATCCCATATCGTATGGTTTACTGGCCTTCTCAGTTTTCTTATCTTCTCTAGTGACATTGATCTCTCCATCTTCTAAAACGAAACGAGCAATATTGAACCAGAGCTTGCTCTCCCCCATTCGAATGTTTCTCAGATTATTAAGTAACTCGAACCGATCTCTAACATCTAACAATGAAATGAATCCAAAACGGTTTCACCCTTTATCCTTCTTCCTTGCGATATAGATGTCGAAAATCTGCCCAAATGAACGAACATGACTTGCAAGATCACTCCCACTACATCCCTCCGGAAGATTGGTAACAAAAAGTTTCGTTAAACGACGTTAGATGGCCTCCGGAATAGGCTTCCAGCGGTGCTCCATAGAGAGGATTTTCTTCGTTTTATATTAGTAAAAGATAATTACAGTTATAATTCTATATAGAGTGTGTGTGTGTATATATATATTCATTTAAATGGTTATAATATAAATTTGTTTTTTATTCAGAAGGGGGTGACGGCACAACTTGTTGCCCGCTTGCCTGCTATTCTTATGTAATTTGCCCCTTTTGTTGAAATGAAAATTTTACTTCTCTTAAGAAAGAAATTGTAAAGTATTTTTTTTTTTCACACTTTTACCATTTTATGATAAATAAAGTAAAATTGGTTACTTTTGATTAAACGTTATAAACTTATTTACTGTTTTAAGATAAAAACGAACATCTTTGGTTTAACTTAGGCGTAACACTTATAAATACAAAAATAATATTTAATGACATATTAAGTTGGTCCGGTGCTGACATATTGAGTCTCTCGTCATTTTATGGCTATTTTTTTAGCTCCCGGTAAAGTTGATTTTTGACCAACCCTTTTGGGCTATCTTTTTCTAAACATTTTGGGTGGCAAAATAGATGAATAGGGTGTTCGGGATTGAATTTCAAAACAACTTATTGGCTTTTCCAAGCTAATAAGTCAATAAGCTGTTTGTGTAACCCAAAAACACTTTCTGGTTTGACTTTTGGTTTTTGGCTTTTAAGGGTGGAAAAACTGTTTTTGAGAAGTTAGAAATCCTGGCTTTTGGCTTTTGACTTTTGGAAAAAAAAATACATATCTACCAACCATACAACCAATATTCACAATAAGTTAAGCGAAACACTTAAAAAACAACAATCTATTGACTTTTTGACGTTTCTCATCCTAAAAGCTAATCCAAACACATTTTTTTAAAACTCATTTTCAAAAAGTCATAAGCCAATAAGCACTTCTGACCAAAAACACTTTTGCATCTCCAAACTCAATCCCAAACACCCTCTAAATCTGAAAGTATGATATATGCTGTATTTGACCTATTCGAATAATGAAAACCATCAAGTCAAAACATGTAACACTATGATAAACTATGTCATAAATCTAAGATTAATTTCACGAGTTGGGTTTAGTCTACACGAGTTAGAGTTGGTTATGGGTCGAACCCGCGAATACATTTAGTTAAATGAGTTGTATTCGGGTCCACAGGACGGCTTGACACGTTTAGTCATATACTATTTGTTTTTTATATAATTATTATGCTATATACCTAAATTGATTGGGTAATTTATACCAATATTTAGAAGATATAAAAGAAACAAGTTTCAAGTTTTATAGTTTAAGCATATACTTTACATAGATTTATGTTAGTGGTTGTAAAATTGTAATGTTAAACGCAGTGACAGTATTTATATGCAAACAATTTTTTTAAATAAGAAAAAAAAATGGGTAAAACATGGCGTGTTTGTGTCAACTTGTGAAAAATTGTGTCATGTTCAGGTTCAGTTGTCTGACATAATTTACGGAACTGTGCCAAGGTTTTGGGTTCGTTTTCGGGTTGGCCAATTAACTTACAAACGCGCGGTCCGCTTAGAAGACCAAATTATCATTCCAAGAGGCTATCATCTATCTATAACTTATAATAAAAGAATTGAATATTGATGAGGTGACATTCAATGAAGGCCTAAGAAAGCCATTTTAATGACATGACATTCAATGAGGCATTCTCCTCATTGAGTGTGCCATGTGTCATGCCATGTGGCAAATTAAAAATAAATAAATAATAATATAAAACATAATCTACTAAATTTAAATTGAGTTATTTTAGGAAAAAAGAATTTAAAAACAAATTTAAATTTTTCTCTCTTATTTTCCTCCCATAATTTTTAAGCGTTAATATATTTTATATACGATATTTTTTAAAGAAAAAAGTTACACCAAATTAACGAGCGTTTTATTATCTTTCCAACGAGTACCATAGTTCTATATAAAAAACGGAGAAAAAAACAACTATTTTTTGTGGGGTTTCGTTCATACAGGAAAAAAACACAAAGTGTTTAGGTTATTCATTAATAATGTTTTTTCTTTTAAACCAGTTTCTTATCTACGATGTTGAAATTCAGCTCAATCGCCATGCTTTCATTGGAATTTTACTCTTTTAAGAATGCATAGGTATACTTCATCAAGAGAAGCTAGGAGAAAGAATCGCGCAACACTGCAACACATGGTGTCACTTTATAGCAAGGTTATTTTTTTATTTATTTAATTACAAGGGTAATAATTAATACTATTAGTATTAGTATTATTAGAATTGTTATACTTTTCAACCCCGGGACGCTCCCGAAATAAAAGCTAGTATATAATAGAGAAAATGAGAACTACTATGATAAGTTATTACGTCTCAATTCTATAATTGTTATATAACATCCTTTAAAACTATTAAAAAGAGCAAATAAAAAAATGACTAGGGGGAACATTATGTAAATGCTATTAGGGGGGACGGGGCGCTACCAGAATTGGTCACGGGTACCTCACTACTAGCATGGTAACACCGCCGCCACCTATGCTGGTAGTAGTCCCGTGAACCAAATTTTGGTTCTAGTTAACGGGCTGGTACCCGTGATTTCTCTCTCTTTGTCTTTATCTCTCTCTCTCTCTCTCTCTCTCTCTCTCTCTCTCTCTCATTGATTGTGGGTAAATAATAAGTAAAGTGTTGCCCTAAAAAAGTGTTTCAGTGAAGGAAATCAGTGAAATGATGTGGCAATATATGATTGGTTGAAATCAGTGAAGTTGAAAAAACTCACGGGTAGTGCCTCGTTCCCCCTTAATCGTACTTGAAGATCTATGCCAAATTGCCAATCATTAAGGCAATGAGGTCCCCAACCAAAGTTGAAATCGGAAGCTGTCGACAAATAATTAGATAAATGTGTATTCACAAGCCAAAATTTTCATATATAAAGACAAATCGACCACATACTTTTTCTTATAATATATAAAATGATATAAGAGCACCTCCAATACATGATGAACGACTCTTTCGGATCAAGCTGGCGGGAAACACACACAATTTCTTTTTATATAAAAGAAGTAGAGTGTGAGATAGATGTTTGAAGTTGAAAAACAAAATGAAACTTGTTGAGGTTGTTTTGAAATCTAATGTGATAGCTAAGGTGATGATCAGAATTTATTATGCATTGTGGGTGCTTTAGTGCTTATAAATTTTGTATGCTTTTAGGTCTTGAGGTATACTTTAATATCTCTTAACTCCATCTCGATAACACATCACTCATTTTTCTTCATTTCGCTCCGCCTCAACCCAAGAAAATGGTTTACTCACATTAACTTCATCTAACATATATTTTTAGTGGCTTTTGGTTTAGAAAACAAAAATAATTTAATGTAGACTTTTAACATTCGATTAACATTTTAACAAACTCTTTTAATGCCCCCCTAACATAAGGAGGTAGTGGTATGTAATGCTAGTTAACATGTCATGTCACCTTTAACGCTTTAGATGTTAGATGTTAGAGTACACCTTATGACCTTATATGGGTAATATTTGTAACTCTTGAACATTTTTAATAACTATAAAATCAAAGAGGGAAACTAGTGACATCTTATTGGAATTTAATGTTATAATTTTTTTTTCTTTCAATTTAGTTATTAGAATAAGTAAGTGAATTCTCGTTCTTTATGAATTGTAAAATTAGTAATTATGTATCTCATATATAATATACTTATAATTATAATTATTTAGGTCGTGGCTTAGAAGAAAGACATTTCTTCGGATTTTTGTTGCGTTATCCACTTGACATTGTTGTGCTCGATGAGTTTTCTTGTTGTGGTCATGTGTTGCCTCTCTGTCACTGATCAATTTGGACCTGGCCATCAAATTATACTTTCTTTAAGTTATGGGTTGCCCCTACAATCTCTGAATCATGTCACTATTACATGGCGTGCTATTATGTGCACTGCACCGACCCGTGTGGCTCCCTTTGTCTAAGGTTATGTCATTTTCTTTGATGCACGAACTTGACTTTGTTGTGCAACCAAGTATCTCGATGTTGATCATGTTTTTAAACCCAGTGGCGAAGCTTGACCCGAAGGTTCGGGGGGTCGGAAGTCACTAGTTTCGGGGGGTCGAAAACCAGTTTCGGAGGGTCGAAACCCTATATTTTCAAAATTTTCTATACGAATACTATATAATCGGGACTTCTGCGCGAAAATTCAGGGGGGTCAGCCGCCCCCTCCCGCCCCAACAATGCTACGCCCCTGATTAAACCTACGGGTCTATGACTCGAGATAATAGTTACTATGTTGACACAATGGTCCAACGGCGCTTTGTAGGCCTCATGGATCAATAACCATCATATTGTGGATCAAAAGACTCGACTTTGGCATAGATTACTTGCCCCATGTGTATTCTATAGACTATACACTATTATATGGCTCTTAAGTTCAATTAAGTAGTAGAGCTACGTAAAGAAAATAAAATATAAATAAAATTCCTTTTGACACACCTCATAACCGAAACAAGTGGAATACATAAACGAATTTTATTAGCAACTTTGGGCCTTAATAAATGGATCAAATAGATATGATGGGCATCTAATGCCGATGTCTGATTATAGCCCAAGTATATATGGGCATCCAAAAATTGACGGACAAACCCACCTAAAGTAGGGGAGGCTCATTCCCCTCAAATTGTGTGTTCGTTTGTCCTAGGTGTTTACACGACCAACCGTCTCTATTCGATCATTGGCCGGCCGCTTAAAGAAAGAAAGAAACTAACATGCTTTTACCTTTTTGTTATGTAACCCGACCCGAAACGGACCAAAAAGGTTTTAACATTTTGTGGTAGACAACTAACCCACAAAAGTTCCTGGGTCCGCGTTGGTTGGATCAGGTTTATGCCATCTATGCAATTGCAATGTTGAGTGTGGTATATGTAGTGGCGACTCATGCTTTTTGGATGCATAAATCGAAATGAAAATACACACAAACAGATTACTTGTTCTTCCAGACGGTATACTATACACATCTATCAAATATTGTATTTCGTTAATAATTTGTTTTTCTAAATACCATAAGTGATGAGGTTATATGTGTTACAAGTATACTTCGGTGTCCTTTTTTTTGTTTTGAACGGCCAATTGGAATGACTCACGGATCACTGTAGTATCATCGTGCCACCAGTATTACCACACGATCATATTCCACCACCAAGTCACCAATTCAGGAGGAAACTCATAATTATGAGATGTGAGATTCGAACCCAGAACCTTATAGTCCTTAATTCTTATCTCACCACCAAGATGTTGCTGGACTATAATGCCTTTGACACTTCGAGCTTCTTTTAACCCGATTTTTTAAAGCTATTATTTTTAATCCGTTTGTTCAATTATAAAGATGAACCATAATGTGAATCAATCCATTCGTAACTACTAGAGTTGCAAAGGAGTCAAAATAGCGACAATATTTGTGTAATGCATATTTTACAATCCATCAGCTAATGAAATGTATCACAGATAACAAAAAAAGTAAGATAATCTAATCACACAAGTATCTATCCATTATTCATGAGGATATATAAGCAATGATTCTCATAAGGCCGTTGTACAGAAACTTGCATTGATACAGCTATTTGACGCAAAATATGCAAGTTTTTTTTTGACAGAAGAACTCACAATGGTGCGATGATGGAGTTACTCAAAGAAAGGGTCTCCCTCAAAGAAGACTTCACTTGGCTCCATGCGAATGAAACTGACATGTATATCATCGTTCCCTATTTCACGTTGTGCTTCTTGAATTCTATTTACAGACTCGAGTAAACGAGAGTTTGAATAATCAATCTCAATATGCTCAAGTGTGTAGCTGTTTCCTAGTCCCAGCGGAATTTCCTTCAGATCAGGACAACTTTTCACTACTAGTTTCCTAAGGCATGGGAAGTTTATGCTAGAAGCTTCCCAGTCACGGATGTTCAGCTTCTCTAATTTCAAGTATTTCAACTGGTGAAACTGCTCATCATCAGTTTCCCACAGGTGTCCCTTTATCGAAGAGTCTAGTAATTTGAGAACCTCAAGTTTGGGTAATCGCTGGATTGTTGACATGTAATCCCAACGAAGACATAGACCTTTTAAGGTAAGTTTTTTCAAAGTTTCTGGGAACCTTATTGGGTTCTCTATAGTTAACGAGTCATAACCATCCTTCTCTATGTTCAAAGCTTCAAGACGAGTTAGCAACGAAAAGTTAAGTGACCTGTGGCTGCTTGATATTGAAGCAATATAACACCCAAGCTTCTTGATATTAGGAAAAATTTCATGCAAACATTGATCCATGTGATCCAATCTTATCCTGGAAACTGTTTGCAAGTTGAACAGCCTATGAACTTGGAAATCAACTGAGATGTCAATTCTGTCACAGCGTAAATGTCTGAGATTCACCATATTATCTGGTGTACACATGAAGCTTTGAAACTTGCCTTTAACAATGAGTGTTTGAAGGCTCCCAAAATTGGCCTTTGAGAATGAGGATTTTTTGTCCTCTGAGAATACCAAGTTGCGTAACCAAACGGCTAAGTACCTTAGATGAACTAGCATTCTTATCTTTCCAAGGCTATCCATTGGAATATTTAGTAAATACAACACCCTAAGAAGCAAATAGGAAGGAATCCACCTTGTTGTTCTATGCAACGGTTGATTGTTTTGAAAGCACAACATAGACCTTGTGCGTGTAGCAAAAACATGTGTATCGAACTCGCACAAAACCTCATAGTCTGTGAACAGGCGGCGTTGCTTCACCATGCTGGACGCAGAATCAGAGAAAGGACTACTGTTTGACATTGGCATACTCATTTTCTTGAAGAAATTCTCTTCAGAAGCTTTTATCAAGCATAGTTCTCTCAAAAGATCATGCAGACGACATGATTTAATTCCTCCATTAGACCTTTTATCAGCAACAACTAACAGATTTCTGTCTACTAGCTCCATCAAATTACGCTCACCTTCTTCCTCCATGCTTCTTTGACCTGATTCTTTTACAAACCCTTCGGCCATCCAAAGCCTGATCAAGGACATCACTTGGATGTTATAATCTTCTGGAAAGCCGCCAACATAGAGAAAGCATTTCTTCAAGTGAGAAGGTAGATGGTCATAACTCAAAGCTAGCGTATCCAAGCATCCGTTGGGGTCACCAATAATGTATGAACCCACACGTTCGGCAATTTTCTCCCACGAATCTTTCGTTTTCTCTCCTTTCTCCAAAAGTCCTGCTATGACAACTAAAGCAAGTGGTAATCCTCCACACTTTTTAGCTATATGCTTCCCTGCGTCAATCAAGCTTTCAGGGCATGTAGATCCTCTGAAAGTTTTCCTACACAGTAACTCCCAACTTTGATCTTCGTTTAAATGTCCTAGGTTGTGAGTGAAACCATCCCGGCTTGCATGCGAAGCGACTTCAGTAAGCCGGGTGGTCACGAGAACTCTACTACCAGTGTTATCATCAGGAAAACATAGTACCACATCATACCATGCCTTACAACTCCAGATATCATCGATGACCATCAAATATCTCCTGCCTTTTAGGCTCTGATACAACATTTGGGCAAGTTTTGATTCACTCGTTGCTTCATGAACGGATTTGCCTATTGACACCAGTAGCTGTAATAACATATCTCGCTTTGAATATGCTTGAGAAACAGTAATCCATCCACGCATGTCGAAATGATACTGCACAAGAGAATTATTGAATATTTTGGTGGCTAGAGTAGTCTTACCTAGTCCTCCCATGCCCACAATCGAGATAATGTCTAGCTTCTTGCGATGTCCAGTAAGTCTATCTATCATTGATAGTGCATCATCATCAAAGCCTACAATCAATTCTTCACTGAATATTCTGGTAGCCAGAGTAGTCTTACCTGGTTCTCCCGTACTCACAATAGAGACTGTCTCTAACTTTTTATCCATCATCATGTCTTGCCGGTTAACAAGTTGGTTCTGCAACAAGTTCCCCTTGTGATTATAAATACTCATGATCTCCTTTCTGATAGATTTTAAGTCGTCCATAACATCGTTAAGTTTCTGAAGAGAGCCATTGAGAGTATTATTAATGAAAACGCTGTACTCCGTTTGCGGATATGCCAATCCCAACTCGTCATCACAATCCGAGTCATAGTTGCGTAAACCATGATTCAAAAGGGACGGTGGGGGCACTGGATATGCCAACTCAAGATACAAATCGTCATTAATATCATTATCTTTAAAATTATTCTTGATGATAGCACAGGATACAAACATATCAACTGTATCTTCTGCCTCCTGTGCTTCTTCTACAAATCTTGTCTTCCACTTTACAAGATCTTCAAGTTCATGTGGTTGTTTTTGGTCAATGGTCATCATGTCTTTGAAACAAGATCCAGTAATAAGGTAGCTAAGCTCCTCATAAAGCAACTGGATTTCAGGCTTTCTTGCTTCGATCAAAGGATTGTTACCAATGGATGTAGTATAGTAGTTCTCGTAAACTAACCTTTTCAGCTTTTCCATGAAGAAATCCAGATCTGTGTTTGTCATCTCTCCAAGTCAACTCTTGTCAACAAATTCAGTTGAAGGGTTTACTGTTGTCGGTTTCAATCTGGTTGTGTTGGGTGCTGACTTCAGCCGAGGATTTGGATGGTGGTGATCAGGTGGTTATCAACCGTCAATACTAGCAAGCTGCAATGTTGGGTGGATTAGTGTTTATTTTGGGCTTTTTTTCAGGCATAAAATGATATAATAAAGATGTTGATATCTACGTAATAAACTGAATACAAATTCTCAAGATAGATTCATACATCAGACATCAAAGATGATCAAATGGATGAATCAAAGATGAGGTTTATAGAGCTATGGTATATAACTAAAGTTGCTTATACTATACGCAAGTGCTTATGTCATCTTACACTAAATATATTGGACCGAATATTTTGTGCAAAATATGTTCTAATTGGGTGACTGTAAGAAATAGTAACCAACTTCACTTAAAAGATTTCATTGTAAAGATATAAACTATATAATCAACCCTTACATTTGAGTACGGCTATTCACGAGTTGAGCCGAACCGAACGGATCTTTGCTCATGCTTGGCTCATTTACAAGCCGAACCGAGCTGAGTGGCTCGTTTACAACCGAGCTGAAAAGCGAGCGAGCGAGCATTGTTCGAGCGCAAATTTTTTCCAGCGAGCGTCGAGCAAGAAACGAGCGGGGAGTAATTTGGACAACCATGAATTGGAATGTTATCTTCAATGTTTTTGATATCGAGTGACAATTAAGGTGGAACTATTCGATGATGCCACTAATATTGAGGTCTGAGTGTCCAAGAATGAGGCGTATGTTGAGGCAATGAGCATACTACAGAGAACAATTGTGGCATTGTGGCGTAGGGTGATATCAAACGACAATTAGCGACAGACGACTAATAACATAAAGAAGTTAACGCTGTCACGTGACGACTTAGGGTTTTTACTATTAAACTTAGTGTTAAATTTGTATTTGATAGAGCGGGCTAGTCATATTTTATTTGCATATATTGGGTCAAATGTTATGTATAAAGCGATAAATATTACTATGATTTGTGGGTATATATATATAATTATAGGGTAGGGATCCTAAGAGAACCAACCCCTATTTGAGAACTGAAAGAACCATTCTGAGCCACACATTTCATATAAAGGCAAAAAAAAAAAATTTATTATTATTATTATTATTATTATTATTATTATTATTTTGCTTTAATCGCACATTTTTATGCAAGGAAATTTTTTTTTTATTTTTTTTGAATTTTTTTTCATTTATACATATGTGTATATAGCATTTTTCAGCTATACATATGTGAAGAAACAATAAGTAACACGGCGATTAACACTAATCACCGGGTGGTTTATACTTATGTTACGACAGGTTTAATGCTTTACCCAAACCGTGATAGTAACCCGTTTGAGAGTGTGATGATGGTGAAGTGTGTGTATGAAGTGTATAAGGACACAAGATATAAGTGGTTCAGTCGGTAATGACCTACGTCCACTGTAAACACCGGAATATTATTAAGAGAGACTGATTACAAGGGTTGTATCTAGTGGTGAGAGCTATTTTCTGAATGAATTTACAAGGAGAAACCTATTCCTATTTATAGGCATAATGGTGGGCTGTATGGAAAGGCCCACAGGTGATTTCCTTGGCTTGGGCCTGGCTGAGGCCCAAGTCCATGCTCCTTCTGAAATTGGCGGGAAGCAGCCGATTACTGTTGATGACGTCACGCTACAGTGTGGTCGTTGTTATATCTGGACACGTGGCAGGCTTCTGGTGGTGTACAGTGATGCTGTACTTGCTACAGTGCTGAGGCTACCTCTGTCGTCTGACCGTTGGCGAGGTATACCTGCTGGTCACTGTTGATGACAACGTGAGTACAGTAGAGCCGTTTAACTTTTGTACTATCTGCCACATGTCATTCTCCTGTTCGTGTGTACTCTGACACAGATCTTGTGAATCTTCCTTTTGTTGTCCCTCGTACCTCGTATGAAAAATGTTAAGGGAAGGTTCCGCGCGTGCTGGTACGCGCGTATCAGATATTGCTTGTTGCTTATCAGCTGTCTTGACGCGCGAGGCTTGTTAACTACTTGCTCCCGCACGAGTAGATCACTGCGCCGTGGTCCGGCGCGAGGATCTTGCTTATGGGGATAGGGACGCCTTTTGGATTAGGCCCCATATCCCTTCAAGTCCCCTAGTCTAGGGCTTCTCCTGCTCGTTGGTGAGGAGGTGGAGTGCTAGACTCAAAATATGTAGTCGCGGATGAGGGCTCATCTGCTCGCTTTTGGGCGCATTTGGGTGTTCCGCCGTAGATTTATGTAGAGTTCAGCGGGGTATGTCTTTTGGAATTTTACGTCAGGTTTCCGCTGAGAAGGACGTGTTTCGCCGTACTTTTTCAGGAGTTGGGCGGGGAACGTCTTTTGCTGTTTTACGTCAATTTTCCGCTGAGAAGAACGTGTTCCGCCGTGCCTTTACAGGCGTTGGGCGGGGAACGTCTTTTGCTATTTTACGTCAATTTTCCGCTGAGAAGAACGTGTTCCGCCGTGCCTTTACAGGCGTTGGGCGGGGAACGTCTTTTGCTATTTTACGTCAACTTTCCGCTGGAATTAAATGTTGGCTGAGTGATTAATGCGGGTCCGGAGTTGTGATAAATTCCAAATCATTGGCATTCAATTTGTCTCTCATAAATTGAAGTTAATGCGCCTGGAAGTCCGTTCCTTCTGATAGAAGTTTAATGGTTGCTGACGTGTTGAGTAGTTGTCAGGCTGAGACACGTCACGTCATGGTTGCAGTTACCCATATTTCGTCTGGTGTTAGGCGTGTGGGATGTCACGCGTCTGACGTTTTGTCTTCGTGGTTGAGATTGTGCCACGTGTCAGTGGGCACGTGCTTTCTACTAAGCGCGTGAGTTTTCACGCGCCCACTTTGTTGATAACGTGAGATCTGGTGACACGTGTCGTGCATCCGGTGCGTGTGTAGTGTGAAGCTGTCTCACACTATCATCTGGGTCGTCCGTTGTCAACGTCGACACGTGTCGGCATCTTGTCTCTTGAATTTGAAAAGTTGCGACGGTTAGTGCTTCTGTGGTGGGTCCCATTGCCATTAATGCGATGGGTATATAAGCTCCGTTGTGGTTTATGTGAACGGTTACGTTCTCATAATTTTCTTTTCTTTCCTTGCTCTCTCTTTTCTCTCAACCTCCGGCCACCATTCTTTGAAGTTTTCGTTTAATCTTCATAGATTTCTTTGATCTTGAAGATTCATTGTTGAAACTTCAACTCCTTTCTTGTTGGATTTCTTGCTTTGTTGTCTTCTGTTTTTCAAAGTTTGTTAAATCTTCATATTCTCTTGAAGATTCCGGCGGATCTTCAAGTTTTCCGGTCATCTTTTCCAGTTTTCGACGACTTTTAATCTTGACGATGTCTGATGTTCCTGTGAGCCCGTCGCCATCCGCCGAGGATGTTAGGATGGAGCCGGATGTGAAGGAGGTGGTGGAGGAAGAAGTTCTTGTCGAACATGGCAAGATAAAGGAGAGGAAACTGATGTCCAATACCTATTGTGTTTGGAGTCAGGAGGCCTTCAATCAATTTTGCACTATGTACAATATTTTGCCGGAGTGGGAGCCCACCCTTCCGTCTCCGACCAGCACCGTTCTTTCTGCCGGCAGCGGTCGGCTGGCGTTGTATGAAGCCCACTTTACTAAGTGTGGATTTCGCCTGCCGTGTACCCGCTTTCAAATTGATACCATGGTGGCCTATGGCGTTGGGCCCACACAACTAACCGCCTTTGGGCTTCTGAGGTTAGTTCATTTTGAAGCTTCCTGCCGTGCCTTAGACATTGAACCAACCGTTGAACGGTTCAATGTCTTCTACTTTATGGCGCGAGACGAGATGTGGTTCTCGTTCAAGCCACGCCCAAGGGTGCCGCCTATGGCCACTCATACTCCTAAGTCCTTGCATTGGGCGAAGGAGAAATTTTTCTTTGTGAAGAGGGGTGTGATCCCCATCAGTCTCCCCTGGAAGGTTATAGGGGATGGGCAGCGTGTGGCGGACATGGCTGTGCCCAAGGATTTCAGGAAGCAAGCCTGGTTTATTACCCTCACCTCCAACGCCACCAAGCTGGAGTTCAAGAACTTGACAGAGGGCATCTTTTTCCTTCTTGGGATGAGCCGCCTTGGTATCCGTGCGGGCAAAGAGCCCTATATTGCGGTGGAGGGTATGTACTTTCCTTTATTTTTTCCTTTTGTATTTTTTGCGCAATTTCCCTTATTGTTTATTGTTGCAGGTGTGGATAAGTTCCAATTTTATGCTGCCCGTGAAGAGAAGGGTATTAAGTGGAGGCCTGTGGCGGAGGGTCAGACTTCTTGTATAGAGGCGTTTGCTGACCGCTTCTACTACCCTGACCTCACCACCGCGCCCAAGCCTTATTATACAACCGGTGAGTCTTCGGATCCCTTCGTCACTAGCATTTTTGGAGATGATTCTACTGATTCTTCAATAGAGGTCGTTCCGCCTCTGAACCCATCCGCGGGGCGTGGACGTTGGAAACACGCGCCGCGGAGGCATAGGTATCGAGCAAAGGTTGCTCTTTCTAACTCGGGTTCTTCCGTTTCAGCAGGAGAGGTTGTAAAGGGACGGCGACGGCGGAAGGATGGGCCGCCCTCGGAAGATGAAGAGGAGGCTGAGTCCTCACAGCTAGAGAGGAGGAAGAGGGCGCATCCTGACGGCGCTGCGGCCAGCAGTGTCGCCACTGCGGAGGATGTGTCTCCTGCCTTGGCTGGTGAAGGCGGGAGTGGGGATGCCACTCGAATCCCAAACTCGGCGTGAGTCGTCAAGGGTTGGTGGGGAGCCATCGGGAGTTTATGATGGCTCCTGTTGGGCTGGAGGTGATGCCATCTGGCGGCCTCGCTGGGCGATCAGGGAGAATACCTCATTTTCAAACTCCTTGGCCGCCCTCGAATTTGTTAGCGAGGTGGTGCCTCCCTACGAGCGCACCCACCAGGATTTGCTGAGTCGTCCTGAGCTCATAACTGCTCTGTGTGTTAACCAGGCGACTCAGCTGTCTTTGATGGATTCGCTTCGCCGCCGGGATGCAGCGGCGCAGCGAGATTTTGAGCAGCTGGAGGCGGAGAAGGCGGACCTTGCTGAGAAGGAGGACCTTGCTGAGAAGGAGGCTGCCTCCAGGGTAGAAATTTCAAAATATCACCGCCGTGCTCATGAAGCTGAAGCCAAGGTGGCGAAGCTTGAAGTGGACGCCGCTGCTGAGAGGCGCCGGTGGTCGGAGTCTTGGAAGAAGGCTAATGATGAGACAATGCGATTGAAGGAGACTCTGGCCGAGGCGCAAGAAGAGAAGCGGGTGGTGACCCGCAAGTTTGAAGAGAAGAGCAAGGCGCTCACTGAGAGAACCGCAAGGTATGTGGAAATGCGCAAGGAGCTGGAATCCAAGGATGAGGCCCTTGTTGCCGCTACTGAGCGTGTTTCTCTTCTTGAGCAAGAGAAGGTCCGGGTTCTTAATGCTAAGGAAGATTTGGAGCGGGACCTTGACTCTTCTGATCAAGCCCGTTTTGCGGCCGTCAAGGAGTGCCAGGCGGCCCAACACTTACTGGAGGAGGCGGTCACTGCTCAGACCCAGATGCAAAATTCTATCCATTGGCTGATGACGGATGGAATGAATGGGGTGAGTCTTCGCGCCTACTTTGTTATTGATTCTTGTTGTTTGCAAGTAGTTAACTTTTTGTCCTCTCTCTAGGTCTTCAAAAGATTTTGGCAGGAGCCCAAGCTGGGCGATCAGGTTGCCGCCATTGCCACCGCCGCACAAGCTTTTGGATACGGCGAGGGTTATGCGGATGGTTTCCTGAATGCCCAAGGTGATGGCGGCTTGAGGACGCCGAACATTATGGAAAGCCGCTGAAGGAGGAGTATGAGGCGGAACTAGCCAAATTTGAAGAGATTGACTTTCCTATCCTCCAGGTCATTGCTGAGTGCAACAACAACGCGGATCCCCTTACTGCCCTGAAATACTTTATCGACAAATCTGATGAGTTGGCGAGGGCTTCTGGCGGGGATCCTTCTGGCGGGGGTCCTTCTGGGGCGCATAGTGAGTAGGCGCTGCACTTGTGTTTTTCGTTTCAACCTTGTAAATGTGAAGGGTTTTTAAGTCCCTCTTTTTAATGAAATTATTAGTTTGTTATATCGTGTTTATTCTCGCTCCAACCTTACTTATTTAACCAAGTCGTCACCCGGTGTGTAAGTGTAAGTTAGGGCGCGCGCTAGGCTAGACAGTCCGGCGTCTTGTATATGCACTTTTGCCTTGAAGACTGTAGCGGAGCGCGACTTGTGCCATTGAGTCCGAGTTAGGCGCGTAAGATCCTTTCCTAGAAGACCTTTTGGCCGCGTTTTATGTTGCGCGCCTTCCTCTTGTCCGAACTGTAAGTTCTTGAAGACAAGGGATTGTGCGCGCACATGTGCTAAGCGGGCTGATAGGTCCGACAAGTAAATCTGTCTTGAAGACTGAAGGGATATGGTATTAAAACATTACAAATATCATACCATCGCCCACTTAGAACAGGCTTTGCCAGACGCTTACCCGCACGTTCTACGTCAGCGGATCGTTTCGCGCCCATCCGCCCGTTCTACGTCAGCGGAACGTCTGGCGTCCACAAACCCGTTCTACGTCAGCGATGCTTCTGCCGCCCGACGCGTGCATTTATATTCACGATCCACGTCGACGGAACACCTGGCGTCCGCCCGCCCGTTTTACGTCAGCGGTGCACTCGACGCCAGGCGCATGAACACCCGCCCCTTTTACAAGGGCGGGCCAAATGTACCTCAAGGCTTCCTTGACAAGCGTCACTACAAGTGGAAGATACCTTTTGGGGCAGCCTTGGGACTCACCCCTGCCCCAAGCAAATATCTCTGACGCGACAGGCAGCCCGTCAGAGTTCCTCTCCAATCGAAGACTTTCCCCAGTCTGACGAGCAGAAAAGGCGATGACGTGGCAGCCTCTCAACCAAGATATTTTCCTGACAAAGCAGACTTTCTCTGTCCGTCTCGAAATCCTGGAAAAGTACAAAGTATCTACCGCCTGGATCCACCAATGGGCGAGCACCACGTGTCAACCGCCCATCGGCGTCCACTTACTGGGCGCCACGTGTGCATGCGTCAGGACGGTAACATCTCCCCTAGCATCCCACTTTACTAAAACCCACTTGCACCAAATGGGCCTAAAGGCTTGGGCCGGATTATGGAGACTCCTCTACCTGGGCCGGGCCCCATTAAAGGTAGAGGATGGGCTGGGAAAGTAGGGCATCTCGGTACTATAAAAGGAGGACTCCCTTCTCTTTTTATTGGCATCGAATACCCAATACACTTTCACTCAAGAAGAATACGAACTCTCGTACCTTCTTCACCCCCCTGTTTATTATACTAACGATTAGAGGCTCGGCTCTTCTAATTGGTAGTCTCGTAAATCCCTGGTCTTGCCTACAGACCCACACGTATTTTATAATCACACTCTCTTTAGAAAATACAGTAGAATCACCGTACGGATAGTCCTCTTTTCAACTATCTTTACACTCGTGTTTCTTCATTGGCTCCATCCGTGGCCTTACCACAACCGCTCCAACCCAATAAACTTTTAGAGCCAGAATCATAAAAATGACCTCACCCCCACGAGCGTTCACTCCATCCGGGGCCGTCGAAGATATCACCGACGCCACCCCATCCCGCCCAACATCAGGGGACCATAACAACCAACCACAACCACTTATAACCCCCAGAAACCTCGAGCCCCAGCTCGTAGATATAACCCCTCCAACAGAGGAGGAAATCGAGGCACTAAACAATGACTGGTACGACCGCCAGCGACAAATCCTCGACGCACAATTAGAACGCCGCCGGCGCACCGGCAAAGCAATCATGGGCTCCTCCTCTAGGCAACCTGCAAAAACAGCAGCACCCGCCCGTCACGGGGAAGGTCCAGGGCAAACCCCTGAGGACCAGGCCCGTGCAGAGCACAATCGGTTCGACGCCGAAGACTATGACGAAAGCTCGTGGGAGGATGACGCCTCCCGGGACTATCGTCATAGCCCATATTACAGGCGCGAGCGATTAAACCGCTACAACAACGACGCCACTAACAACCTGTCACTCCCATATAGACCAGCCGCATTCGCGGACAAGTCCAAATTCACTCGGCGCATTTCCCAGGCACCGATCCCACCAAGACAACGCCTCCCGGCCAACGTCAAAATCTACGACGGACTATCCGACCCAGATGACCACCTAGGCATATTCAATCAAGCCGGGGCCGTCATCGGTTGGACCCTACCTGTTTGGTGCCACATGTTTGCCCAGACACTCACCGGAGCCGCCAGGGTCTGGTTCGATAACCTCCACACCGGAAGCATCGACAGCTACGAACAGCTGATCGAAAAATTTTCTCTCCATTTCAGCCAACAGCGCCGCCACAAGCGCGACAAAAGCCAAATCTCCCTTTGCAAACGCAGGGACACTGAACCTCTCGAGGACTTCATCGTACGGTTCAACAAGGAGGCCCTCCAGTTGGGAACCGGCGACGAGGCAACACGAACCTCTTTTTTATCCAACGTTAACGATGACGGCCTACAACACACGCTGCAGGGGAAAGATGGCGTCCCAGATGCTTGGGAAGAGGTTGTCCGCATCTCAAAACTCTACGCGGGCAACCAGAAAACTATGCGCCAAAACCAGAGAGGAAGTTCCAGCAACAACCGCAGCCGCGGCAATAACCGATCATCCGTCTGGAACCGCATCTCCGGTTCCACCGATGAAGGACGATACTCAACTTCTGGCGACGCCAGAAATATCATCGGCAACAAGCAAAACCGCGAACAACGGAACAGCGGCCGCCGAAACCAAGATTGGACACCCCTCACCAAAACGCCATCCCAAGTCCTATCACAAGTCCTCTCCACCGGAGAGGTAACTTTTAAAATCCCCAAACCCATGGGGGCAAAACGCAAAAATGTTGACACCACCAGGTTCTGCGAGTTCCACAAAGACGTGGGCCACGATACCGACAACTATTATAGCCTCAAAATGGAAATCGAAGCGGCCCTACGCTCCGGGAAGCTCGCCAACCTAGTAAAAAACGTCCGCGCAGGGGCCCGCCGCCAAGACGAACCTGAAAAAGCCATCAAAGACATCAGGACACACTACATCCGCGGTACCCACAGCAGACAGATCAACATGACGAGATGCACCAAACGAAAAACCAGCTTCCCTAATACTGCAACTACATCTGAAACCACAAATTGGCGAGAGGCCCAAGTCCTCCTCCCGATAATCCCAGGGGGCGCTCAATCAACGACCCCCCTCACCATTACAGCACTGTTCGGACACTACCGAACTTACAAAATGATGTGCGACGGCGGCAGCAGCTTCGACATCATGTACCAACAATGCTTCGACCAGCTAGACGAAGAAGACAAGGCACGCCTACAGCCAGACACGCCTATTGCTGGCTTCTTCAACGAGATAATCCATCCCATTGGCAAGTTCGACTTTACGGTCACGCTTGATGACGGCACACACAGCCGTTCAGAGGTATGCACCTTCCACGTCATCCCAGCCACTTCCTCATATGATATACTGCTAGGAAGACAGGGTTTGGCGAACTTCAACTCCACCGCCTCAACCCCTCACCAAACTATGGGCTTCCCAACGCCCACTGGGATCGCATACATCCGAGGCAATCAAGAATGCCTCATGACAAACCACCCGCCAGACGACACGGCAGCGCCTCCACCAAGCCCACCAACTGACGAAAACTGGGTCCTCAACCCAGCCTTCCCCGAACAGACCATCACCTTGGGCCGGACCTTATCCCCCCAGGTAAAAACACACCTAAAACAGCTGCTGATAGCAAACAAAGACATCTTCGCATGGAAATCATCAGACATGGTCGGCGTCCCAAGACACATCGCCGAGCACCGCCTCAATACATACAAAGATGCGCGCCCAGTGGCCCAGAAGAAACGGCCACTCGGCCCCGACAGAGTTAAAGCCATGAATGAACAAGTTGACGATCTACTAGAGGCGGGTATCATCAGAAAATGCAACCAACAAACCTGGGTAGCCAACCCGGTAATGGTACTAAAAAAGAATGGCTCCTGGCGCATGTGCGTCGACTACAAGGACCTAAACAAAGCATGCCCCAAAGATCACTACCCTCTCCCGGAGATCGATTTGAAGGTCGACTCACTCGCGCCATTCAAATACAAATGTTTCCTCGATGCATATCGAGGATACCATCAAATCCAAATGGCTTACGAAGACGAAGATCGAACGGCGTTCAGAACAGATCGAGGGGTGTACTGCTACACCAAAATGCCCTTCGGACTAAAGAACGCCGGTGCAACCTACCAACGCCTCATGGACCAGGCGTTCATTAACCAGATAGGCGTCAACCTCGAAGTCTACGTCGACGACCTAGTCATCAAAAGCACCCAGGAGGACACAATGCTCATGGACATCAAGCGCACTTTCGAACAATTGCGCAGCATCCAAATGAAACTAAATCCAGGCAAATGCTCCTTCGGAGCAGAAGAAGGGAAATTCCTAGGCGTCATCGTCACCAATGGCGGCTTCAAACCTAACCCTGAAAAAGTCCAAGCAATCCAGCGAATGCCGTCACCAAACTCGATAAAAGACGTGCAGACTCTGATGGGACGTTTGGTCGCTCTCAACCGCTTCCTATCAAACTACGCCTCCAAGTCTTTTCCTTTTGTTCACACTTTACGAAATGTACTCAAAAAAACACAGTTCCGCTGGACACCGGAAGCAGAGGTGGCGTTTCGTGAAATGAAACAATGTTTAACCTACTTGCCAACTTTAACAGCGCCCCTTCCAATGGAGCCCCTCACACTATATCTATCTGCATCAGAAACGGCAATCGGCGCCGTCCTATTAGTAGAACGCAACAAGGTACAAACACCGATCTACTATATCAGCCGAACTCTAGCAGACGCGGAAACCAGATATTCGACAATGGAAAAACTGGTCCTAGCATAAGTCCACGCGTCAAGACGCCTGCGACGATACTTTCAAGGACACCCAATCAACGTCCTCACAGACTACCGAATAAATACAGTACTATCCAAACCAGAACTCTCCGGCCGCCTGGCCAAATGGGCAATTGAATTAGGCGCACACACCATCGTCTACAAACCAAGACCCGCGATAAAAGGGCAGGTCCTGGCAGACTTCATCGCCGAAATCCCCACCGATAAAATCCAAGACTGCAAAGACGAACAAGACCCCAAGCCCGTCCCAGACGACCGAATCACCTGGTCATTATACACCGACGGAGCTTCCAATGATCAAGGCTCGGGCGCCGGACTTCGCCTCGTCAGCCCCGACAAGACAGAATTCACGTACGCCGTGCGCCTAGAGTTCCCAAGCACAAACAACGAGGCCGAATACGAAGCATTCTTGGCAGGCCTACGGCTGGCACACAAAATGGGCGCCAGGCACCTCAACGCTCATGTAGACTCCATGCTGATAGCAGGCCACATGAACGGCGTTTACGACGCCAAAGACCCTGTCATGGCCCAGTACGTCGACCAAGCCACGCTCCTCACCAAGAAATTCGTTACTTGCACCATCCTCCATATAAACTGAAGCGGCAACAAGGAAGCTGACGCACTCAGCAAAATGGCCTCCACCGCTTGGCCACATATGGCCAAAGAGGTACGTATCGAAACCCTACCTCAACCTTCGGTACCACTCAGACAGGTCAACATAACGCAGACAGGCGTCGGGTCATGGATGACCCCTATTCAAGCCTACCTAGCAACAGGCACGTTGCCACCTCAAAAAGCGGAAGCTCGAAAAATCCAATACAAATCCCAACATTACCAATTAATGAACGGGATCCTATACCGACGCTCGTACTTGGGGCCATTATTAAAATGCATAGACGTCGCGACAGCCACCTCACTTATCAGAGAAATACACGAAGGCATATGTGGGATCCATGCAGGACCGAGAATGGTCGTCGCCAAAGTCATGAACGCTGGATATTATTGGCCGGGTATGCATCAAGACGCCGTCAAAATTCTACGCACCTGCTTCAACTGCCAACAACATGCGCCAAATACCCTGCGCCCCAAAAACGATCTGGTACCAGTCACGGCCGCCTGGCCATTTCAAAAGTGGGCCATGGACCTGGTCGGCCCGTTCCCAATGGCCCCCGGAAAGATACAGTACCTCGTCGTGGCCGTTGATTATTTCACAAAATGGGTAGAGGCCAAGCCACTCGCGTCGATAAGCGCGGAACAGATAAAAAAATTCATCTGGGAATTCATCATCTGTCGCTTTGGCTTACCCATGGAAATCGTCACCGACAACGGCACACAATTCACCGACAAAAAACTACAAGCTTGGCTAACACAACTAGGCGTCAGTCAGATCTTCTCATCCGTTGCTCATCCACAAGGTAATGGCCAGGTGGAGCGCATCAACAGATCCCTAGTTGAAGGCATCAAAACACGCCTAGGATCAAAGCGGACGGGCTGGGTGGAAGAGCTCCCACACGTGCTATGGGCGCATCGCACCCTTACGAAGACCAGCACTGGCGAAACTCCGTTCAGCCTAACCTACGGATCCGAGGCCGTAATACCCGCGGAGATAACGTTCCCATCACCACGGGTCCTCAATACAGACAACACGGATAATGACAAAGAGCTACGCCTCAATCTAGACCTCCTAGACGACAGGCGTGATACCGCCGCCATACGCGAAGCAAACTACAAAAAACAATTAGAACGCTACTACAATTCAAAGGTCAAAGTTTGCGAATTCGACATCGGCGACTATGTCCTCAGGGACAACTATGCCTCCCACGCAGAACGCCCGGGAAAGCTAGCACCTAACTGGGAAGGGCCTTACAAAGTCCAACAAGTGCTAGGAAAAGGCGCTTATGCGCTCGAAAAACTAGATGGAACACCCATACCTAGATCATGGAATGTAGCACAGTTGCGCAGATGTTACTTGTAAAGAAGTTTTGGCCCCTTTTCTTTCTTTCTTTCATCTAAAAACTTATGAAGTTAATTTACTCTTCATAAACGAAACTCGACGCACCACTCACTTGTGAAGATAATCCACTCTTCACAAGTAGCATAACGCTCACTTGTGAAGCTAATCCACTCTTCACAAGTAGCATGGCGCACCACTCACTTGTGAAGTTAATCCACTCTTCATAAGTAGCATGGCGCGCCACTCACTTGCGAAGTTAATTCACCCTTCACAAGTAGCACGGCGCACTCCTCACTCGCTAATCTACTCAAAAGATGACGTACAAACATATCAGGCAAACAAGACGCAGAACAGAAAGAAAATTCTTCTTCATTTCAACAAACAATACTTACAAGCAAAAGAAAAATACAATAAATAAATTACTGAGGAGGCTCATGAGCCGTCCCCGAGCTACCAGCCTTAGACTTCTCCCTTTCTGCACGCTCGCGGCCCACGCGATCAGACTCCTCCACCCACCGCTTAAATTTGGCGATAGGATCAGGATCGGACAGGCATTGCCGCACAACCTGCAGCACGGGAAACTCGATCTGCTCTAACTTCTGCAGCTGCTCCATCAACAACTGATCCGTGTTGACATCGCCAAACGGCTGCTCTTCCACAGGCGCGCCATCCTTCGCGGCCAGGTATCCTTCCAACCACCCGGTATGGACACCCGTGGTGCGAGCAGCATCAACCACTTCGGCGATTTGCTCGCCCATCTTAGGCGCATTCCAGCAGCGCTCATATACCTGCACATTAAACAAAGGTTACAACAAACAGGAAACAAAAAGCGAAGAAAAAACTTGGAAAAATCTAGAAACTTACGGCGGAGATTCCGTCGGACATCACCCACAACGACTTCTCAACATAACCCCTCTGGGCATCAAGCAGAAGCGTCTTCTCCAACTCCAACGCTTCCCGCTCCCTCGACATCGCCGCAACCTGCCCCTCCAGCTCGGACACCCGAGTGGTCATCCTCACCACATCGGCGTCCTTCGCCTTCAGATCACCAACCGCAGTAGCGTACTTCGAGGACATCTCCTCCAACTCCTTTCCCTTAGCCGCCGAGACCTTCTTCTCGTCAGCTAGGGCAACCTCGGCCTTTTGTATCAACTGACGACGGCGCTCCAACTCCGTGTTGACAACCGCCGACGACTTGGCCCATGCCTTCTGCTTTTCAGCAGCATCAGCATCCTTCTGGCGCAAGTCGGACTCCAGCTTCCGAACCTGCTCCAGAAGACGTATACGAGCCGTCTCGTACACCTCCTTCTCCCTAGCAAGACGCTCGGCCTCACCGGCAACCGACGCCCGCTCATCCAAAAACTCACCCTCTCCTCTGTGCAAGGCATAAAGATTGCCCAAGGTCTGCGTAAGGTTCATGCATATTTCGGAGAAGAGGGTGCCACGGTCCTGAGCCCGATGATGGGCACGCTCCGCCGGAGGCAGCGCATAGCTCACAAACTCCTCAGTCACGAAGGGATTGAGGAATCTGCAGCCTTCGGTTATACGCCACCCAGGCGTATAAACCGGAGAATCAAGACGGAAGGCAGGTCCGCTGGAAGACGCCATCATGCCTTCGGCCCTTTGTGATTTTGGGGCCTCCGTCCCACCACCAGGAAGTGGGACCTCAGCGACATCCTGTTCGCTCAGGTCCACAAACACGGGCCCGCCCCGCTGGCCCTCTCCACCCTGAGCACCCACACCCTCGGCCTGCTCCTTCTTCATGTGCACCAAATCCTCGTGCTGCTTCAACAACACGAGGCGGCGCTCCTCTGCCTCCCTCTCCGCCGCCAGCTCGGCCAGGCGAGCCTCTTCAGCCCGCTCCCGTTCAGCCTCAGCTAAACGGGCATCTTCCGCCCGTTTGCGCTCCAGTTCCAACTGGCGGGCGGCAGACTCCTCCTCCTGCTTCCTCTTCAACTCAGCTTCAGCCACGCGCTTCTCCTCCTCCTCCTTTCGCGCGGCCTCCGTCACCTGCGCCCCCTCAGCTAGGAGGCGCTCTTCCTCGAGCTTCTTCTTCCGCTCCTCCTGATATTGTCGAACAGAAGGAGGGATGGAACCTACAAGGAAAAAGAAAGACCAAATTCAAAAAAAAAAAAAAAAAAAAAAAGAGAAGCAGAAGAAGAAAAGGCATGACAGACACTCACTGCTAAGCTTCTTCAATGCCTTCATATAAAAAGGCTGACGCACCGGCGGCGGCTCAAGCTCTAGGTCACCACGCTCATCCCCACCAAGAGCCGCCCGCTTTGGCGATGATCCACCAGCCACGGTCTCCTCAACCGTCTCTGGCTCCTTGCGCTTGCGTGCTGCAAACAACATCAGACGTCAACAAAACAATAAATAAAAAGAAAAAAAAAAGAGGTAAGAACAAAAATACTTACTGTCAGCAGGCGCGTCCCCTGTCGGGCGATCTTCAGCAGTCGCAGCACCCCCTAGCGCCGTTCCCGAAGAAGACCCGCCCCGGCACCACCTGTAGAGCGACGCGAACGATGGGCCAGATCAGATGAGGGATCACTCAGCTCATCGTCAGATAAGAACACATAATCAACCCCCTCCGCCGTCTTGACAGACAGCGGATCAGGGTTGATCAAAAAACCTACTTCAAGGTTAGAGCGCGCACCTTGAACAGGGGCGGGGAACAGGAAGTTCTCCGCCAAAGCCTCCATCTCCCAGACACCGCCCTCCGGCACGGCCACATACACGGTCTTCACAGCCCGGGCGGCAAAGTAGTCGAAGAGTAGATCACCTGCGACGACATACAAAGATATGAGACGCAAGACAACATAGTAATAATAGAAAAATAATAAAATACTACTACTTACCCTCCACAGAAAGCGCACCACCATCACCAGCAGGCGCCACGTTATAGCCCTCCCTAACGCCTAGACGGCTCAAACCCAGCAGCCGCATGATCCCCTCATCCAACTTGTCCAAGTCATCCAGACGACTGGGATGCGCGGACAGCTCCTGAAACCACGCCTCCTCCTGGAAGTCCTTCACAACCTCGAAGGACGGTGCCTTCTGCCCAGGACGCAGCTCCAACATGGCCATCTCCACCGGGATGACCTCCTTCTTTACAAAAAAGAAGCACCTCTTCCAGTCTCGAAGAGTCTTTGGAGAACTCTTCGGTACAATCAAGCTCACGCTCTTGGATCTCTCCACAAAAGAGACCCAGCCCGATTCCTTGACTTCAAGCTTGTAGAACACATTAAAGTGCTCGAACTCCGGCTGCCTCCTCAGGGCCCGACAGGTGGCCTCGAAATGCATCACCCTCATCACCCCGAAGGGGCTCATCTGAGAGATGTGCACCCCGTACCTCTGAAGGACAGAGATATAGAAGCGAGAAACCGGCAGCCGGAATAACCCCTTCTGAAAATATGCCTCATACAGGCATATTTTTCCCTCCGGACAGTCTACCAGAGTTTGCCCCTTCTCCGGCAACTCCGGGTCCCACTCCCGAAGAATACCAAATCTCTTGACCAAAGACCTGAATTTGTCTTTGGACCAAGAGATCTGGGCGTCTTTCATAGCCAGCTCCGCCTTCTTATCTTCGGACGACATCTTCAACAAACAAACAAGAAAAACCTAACTTTTTGATCGGAGAAACAAAGAGAAGAGAAGAACTTAGAAGAAAACTTCGAAAAGATGAAGAAGATAAAAGAAATCAAAAGGAGTTGGACGACTATTTATACCCATCGCATTTAAAGCAGGTAATTATGATGGGCAGACTTTTCCACATAAAGGCCCAATCACAGGCAGACACGTCGCCCAGCCCACGTGCTAAAACGGCCCACGCGCCGCGCGTGCATCACTCGCGAGACGGTCCTCCTACCCCGACTGGCACTGGCTGCCGATGGCTGACACGTGTACGCCCACGTCCAAAAAAGGATGACGATGACTGACACGTGTACGCCCACGTTCAAAAACCATCATCAACAGCTGTCCCCACTCACCAGATGTACGACACGTGGCGACCGAGCAACTCAACAGTCGTACTAATTGTCAGACACGATCTCCAAAGTAGGTCTACCAACCGTTAGGCACGTCTTTTCAAATTCAAAACATTCCCGCCTTTAATTCACACAAATCCCAAAGAGACAAATTCAATGCGGAGTAAATGCAGGCGCAGACCGCGACAAAAAATGACTTTTCACAACCTCCGGCCGCGCAAACAGGGCCAACGCCTATCTTGGCTCAACGCCTGCGCGCCAGAGCGAAAATTTTGAAAAAATCAAAATTCACAACCTTTGGCCGCGCAAACAGGCCCAACGCCTATCTTGGCTCAACGCCTGCGCGCCAGAGCGAAAATTTTGAAAAAAAATCAAAATTCACAACCTTTGGCCGCGCAAACAGGGCCAACGCCTATCTTGGCTCAACGCCTGCGCGCCACGGCGAAAATTTTGAAAAAATCAAAATTCACAACCTTTGGCCGCGCAAACAGGCCCAACGCCTATCTTGGCTCAACACCTGCGCGCCACGGCGAAAATTTTGAAAAAAAAAATCAAATTTCACAACTTTTGGCCGCGCAAACAGGCCCAAACGCCCACCTTGGCTCAAACGGCTGCGCACCAAACACAATCTATGCGCATCCCGTCATACGCCCACAGCTTGATCTCTGTGCGCGCACCAGTTGACGAAGAATAAACAAAAACACACGTCCACTTCGGTACATGAAAACCCAGTGACGACTGGATGTCACTGAAAGTACACATGTGAAATCAAGTCCAGCACTCCCCAAAGATACAGGTCAGCACTGGACTGGGGGGACTTGAAGGGATATGGTATTAAAACATTACAAATATCATACCATCGCCCACTTAGAACAGGCTTTGCCAGACGCTTACCCGCACGTTCTACGTCAGCGGATCGTTTCGCGCCCATCCGCCCGTTCTACGTCAGCGGAACGTCTGGCGTCCACAAACCCGTTCTACGTCAGCGATGCTTCTGCCGCCCGACGCGTGCATTTATATTCACGATCCACGTCGACGGAACACCTGGCGTCCGCCCGCCCGTTTTACGTCAGCGGTGCACTCGACGCCAGGCGCATGAACACCCGCCCCTTTTACAAGGGCGGGCCAAATGTACCTCAAGGCTTCCTTGACAAGCGTCACTACAAGTGGAAGATACCTTTTGGGGCAGCCTTGGGACTCACCCCTGCCCCAAGCAAATATCTCTGACACGACAGGCAGCCCGTCAGAGTTCCTCTCCAATCGAAGACTTTCCCCAGTCTGACGAGCAGAAAAGGCGATGACGTGGCAGCCTCTCAACCAAGATATCTTCCTGACAAAGCAGACTTTCTCTGTCCGTCTCGAAATCCTGGAAAAGTACAAAGTATCTACCGCCTGGATCCACCAATGGGCGAGCACCACGTGTCAACCGCCAATCGGCGTCCACTTACTGGGCGCCACGTGTGCATGCGTCAGGACGGTTACATCTCCCCTAGCATCCCACTTTACTAAAACCCACTTGCACCAAATGGGCCTAAAGGCTTGGGCCGGATTATGGAGACTCCTCTACCTGGGCCGGGCCCCATTAAAGGTAGAGGATGGGCTGGGAAAGTAGGGCATCTCGGTACTATAAAAGGAGGACTCCCTTCTCTTTTTATTGGCATCGAATACCCAATACACTTTCAGTCAAGAAGAATACGAACTCTCGTACCTTCTTCACCCCCCCTGTTTATTATACTAACGATTAGAGGCTCGGCTCTTCTAATTGGTAGTCTCGTAAATCCCTGGTCTTGCCTACAGACCCACACGTATTTTATAATCACACTCTCTTTAGAAAATACAGTAGAATCACCGTACGGATAGTCCTCTTTTCAACTATCTTTACACTCGTGTTTCTTCAAAGACCATGGCGCGTCGTCCAAGTGTAAGATGTATAAGCCCGACGTGTCCGAGGCGCGTCTTGAAGGCTTATTTTACTACGTTGGTTCGCGGTTTTGGTCCGACAGGATTTTGCCTAAGTCTTGAAGACCCTGGCGCGGAAAAACAAGTAGAAACACATATATATGAAACTTTTTCATTGATGATATGGCATGTGTAGCCATGTTACAGGTTTACAAGTAACAGCGTCGCAACTGTGCGCCGTTCCAAGATCGCGGGATGGGGGTACCATCTAGTCTTTCCAACGCGTAGGCGCCTTTGCCTAGCACCTCTTGTATTTTGTATGGCCCCTCCCAAGTCGGGGTTAGTTTCCCTGGCTTCTCGGCGTTAGAAGCTTCGTTGTTGCGGAAGACGTAGTCTCCGATCTTGAACGTATGTTCTTTGACCCGCTTGTTGTAGTACTGTTCCAGTTGGGTTTTGTATCTTGCCTCTTTGATTGCCGCGAGGTCGCGGCGTTCTTCTAACAAGTCAAGGTTCATGCGGAGTTCTCTGTCGTTGTCTGTTGTTTCAGCCATTAATACTCGTGCGGTAGGATAGGTCATTTCCGCGGGAATCACTGCCTCGGAACCGTACGTTAAGCTGAACGGCGTTTCACCGTTGCTTGTTTTTGTGAGGGTGCGGTAGGCCCATAAAACGTGCGGCAGTTCGTCTACCCACCCTGTCCTCTTGGTTCCGAGCCTTGTCTTGATACCTTCGACGATTGTGCGATTGGCCCTTTCCACTTGACTGTTGCCTTGCGGATGCGCGACTGATGTGAATATTTGTTTTACCCCATTTGAGCCAACCATTCTTGAAGGGATTGGTCTTCAAATTGTGTACCGTTGTCGCTGACCAGCTGTAACGGCAAACCAAACCGGCAGATAATGAACTCCCAAAGAAATTTCTTGACATGTGCGCCATCGATCTTGGCTAGAGGCTTTGCCTCGACCCACTTAGTGAAGTAGTCGATGGCTACGATTAAATATCTGACGTTACCCGGGGCTGTTGGGAATGGTCCAACCAAATCGACGGCCCATTTCTGGAACGGCCATGCCGCTGTAACTGGCACCAAGTTGTTCTTGGGGCGCAAGGTGTTCGGAGCGTGTCGCTGGCAACTGTCGCATTTGCGCAGCTCGTTGACCGCGTCCACGTGCATGCCCGGCCAATAGTACCCTGCGTTCATCAATTTTGCTACTACCATCATTGGGCCAGCGTGTATCCCGCATATTCCCTCATGTATGTCTCTGAGGAGGAAGGAAGTGTCTGCGGACTCTACACATCGTAAAAGTGGCCCTAGGTAAGATCGGCGATACAGAGTGCCGTCTATGAGTTGGTAGTGTAAAGCCTTGTGTTGGATCTTTCGGGCCTTTGACTTGTCATCAGGCAGGATGCCGGAAGATAAGAAAGCTTTGATCGGGGTCATCCAGGACGCGTTGCCTGTTTGGATGACATGGACCTGTCGCGGCGGAACAGATGGTTTTTCAAGGACATCAACTCGCACCTCTTTGGCCATGTGTGCAAAGACTGTGGATGCCATTTTACTCAGCGCATCAGCTGGTTTGTTCTCACTGCGCCGGATGTGCTCGACGGAGCATGAGTCGAACCGTCGCATGAGTTGCTTGGCTTGTTCTAGATATAAGGCCATGGTTTCGTCCTTTGCATCGTATGATCCGTTGATCTGTCGCGCGACAAGGAGTGAGTCGACGTGTGCCTCTACGTGTCTGGCCCCCATTTTTTCCGCAATGCGGAGGCCTGCCAGCAACACTTCATATTCCGCCTCGTTGTTTGTGCTTTTAAAATCGAGGCGGATGGCGTATGTGAACTCGTGCTTATCTGGGCTGATGAGGCGTAATCCTGCACCGGCGCCGTCGTCATTGGAGGCCCCGTCTGTGAATAGGGACCATTTTTGTGACGGGTCGCGCGCTGGCGCGGGTGATTCTTCGGCTTTGCATTCTCGGACTTGGTCGGCCGGTATCTCCGTGGCAAAGTCCGCGAGTATCTGGCCTTTGATTGCGGGCCGGGGTTTGTAATTGATCGTATGTTCCCCCAGCTCGATGGCCCATTTTGCCAGGCGGCCAGATAGTTTGGGTTTGGCGAGAATGTCATTTATCCGATAGTCCGTGAGGACGTTTATCGGGTGGGCTTGAAAGTATCTGCGCAGCCTTCTAGATGCATGGACGAGTGCTAGAACCAACTTTTCCATTATTGTGTACCTTGTTTCCGCGTCTAACAATGTGCGGCTGATGTAATAAATTGGCGTTTGCACTCCTTTGCGCTCGACCATCAGAACTGCGCCTATCGCTCGCTCCGTGACGGAGAGGTAAAGTGTAAGCGGTTCTTTAGGAAGCGGCGCTGTTAGTGTCGGAAGGTTCATTAGGCACTGCTTCATTGCCTGGAATGCTGATTCCGCCTCTGGAGTCCAGCGGAAGTTGCTCTTCTTTAAGCAGTTCTTCAAAGTGTCCACGAACGGGAACGACTTTGAAGCATAGTTTGACAAAAATCGGTTTAGGGCCACAAGGCGACCCATTAGTGTCTGTACTTCTTTGACGGAAGCGGGAGACGACATTCTTTCGATAGCTTGTACTTTTTCTGGGTTGGCGCGGAAACCGTCCCGCGTTACGATGACGCCTAAAAATTTGCCCTCTTCCATCCCGAATGAACATTTGCTTGGATTCAACTTCATGCGCACTTTGCGCAATTGATGGAACGTTTGTTGGATATCTCGAAGCATGTCACCTTCATCCTTGCTCTTGATGACCAAGTCATCGACATACACTTCAAGTCGTACGCCGATTTCATTAATGAAGGCCGTGTCCATGAGACGCTGGTATGTGGCGCCCGCGTTTTTCAGGCCGAAAGGCATCTTGGTGTTACAGAAAATGCCCGCGTCCGTTCGGAACGCCGTTTTGTCTTCATCTTCTTTGGCAATTTGGATCTGGTGGTAACCTTTGTATGCGTCCAAGAAGCATTTGAACCGGTATGGGGCGAGAGAATCCACCTTTAGATCAATTTCCGGCAGAGGGTAACAATCTTTGGGACACGCCTTGTTGATATCTTTGTAATCGACGCACATGCGCCAGCCTCCATTAGCTTTGGCGACCATAACAGGATTGGCTACCCATGTTTGGTATCTGATGTGTTGTAAAACACATCTATTTTCCTATGTATTTTGTGTATTATTTGGTCAAGTTTTTATTTGTTCTGTGTCATTTTTATTAGGTATTTATTTATTCTATTATTTTTTAGGTGTTCGTGGGAAATTGACTCAAAACAAAAGAATTTTAATCGAGACACGAACACTAGAGAGCATGTGTTCATGGACGTCGGAGCTAAACGAGAAACTTTGGTCGAGCCAAGAATAACCGAGCCAGGAACATAGAGTAGTAATAATAATAATAATAATAATAATAATAATAAAGTTAAAAAAAAAGGAAATAATTGGGCTCGGCCCAATGGCAAAAGTCGGTCACTAAATAGGTTAGGAAGATATGGATATATATATTTTTGAGTTTGGACGGCATATGAGATTGGAAAGAAAGATATTCATTCAACAAACAGGAGGATACAATCGCACAAAGGCACCGACCAAACTACGGTGACGAGCGAAAGGGCACGGAAGGAGAAAAGGCCACGGGCACGTTAAAGATCAATAGCCAACGAGCCTTGGGTTAGATTTAGTTTTTGTTTATTATTTTTATAGACATGGTAAAAACTATTTTTATTTATTTTGTGATGTTTATAAAGATTATGAGCTAAACCTTTTGTTGGTGGCTTGGGATGATGAACTAGAGTTTGTTTTTAAGTA
Organism: Ambrosia x helenae; assembly: GCA_030844895.1. Lineage (NCBI taxonomy): Eukaryota > Viridiplantae > Streptophyta > Magnoliopsida > Asterales > Asteraceae > Ambrosia > Ambrosia x helenae. The sequence goes on along the minus strand of CM061230.1, from coordinate 9,384,118 downwards.
AAGACTTATGTTTTCCGTTTTGGATGTGTTGGGTTACATGATTTAATTTTTATGTTTGATTTTGAATATTTGTGTACTGGCGCTTTTTGATTTGATTACTTGTTTGTTGGTTTTGATGTTCTAGGCACATAGGAATATTCCCTAGATCTAGAAATCATTCTAGTTTGATTAACTTTTGTTGTCGAGCTAGTTCTTGCAGTTAGGAATAGCGCAAGTTTAACAGGTTTTTAAAATCAATTAGCTAAGGTGTGCAATCCCTTCCCGAAGGTTAGGAATATAATTCGGGATTGCTAGGTTGACTAACTAGGCATTGTTTAGTAGCTTGGTTATCGCTGGGGCGAGACCGGTTACTTATTCGTGTTTAGAGTTTTCCTAGGATTTCATTCGTATTAGTTAAGTCTGCTTCACAGTTTGGGAGTTTTCGATCCAAGAGTGGTTGATTAAAGGATTACTGTGGGATTTGGTTTCGCTGGGGCGATCCACTTTCATTTTAGCATCTCAACACTTGTCCCGCCTTGAGTCCAGTTGACTATCCTTGACAGGAGGTTTGTTAGATGAGAACAGGGTCTCCAACCGGATTACATAGGTCAGCTTTTATAACCAGAGTCTAGGGATTCTACCCAGGTTACCAGCCTCCTTCCTACCTAATTTCTCTAGTTCCTTAAGTTCCCATTAGTTGTCAAGTTAAGTTAAGTTTAATCTATTTTAATTAAGTTTGTAATTAACAGTTTAAATACCCCCCATTTAAGTATATATTTATTAGACTAGTATTTCGGTATAGGTTGTGATCTAGAGTTGCATTCGCGTCTTTGGGTTCGATACTCGGTCTTATCTGTTTACTGCTTTGCGACCGGTACACTTGCCGTGCGTGTGTAGTTTTTAGGTGAGTCGTTTTAATTAAAGCTTGTGTTATTTTTATATATACATTTACACACATCAAGTTTTTGGCGCCGTTGCCGGGGACGCAATTGGCACTCTTGAGAATTATCCGATCCGTTTCTGGTCTACTATTTTGTGAATAATTTTTGTTTTTATTTTTTATTTTTTATTTTTTTTTCTTATTATTATTATTTTTTATTATTCGTAATATATAATTTTTTTTTATCATGTGCGAGATCTGCGGAGGACCCCATTTTACTATAAGATGCCCTCATTCATATTCATCGGGGTATTCCACGGATTATTATTTTAACGAGTATTTGCAGCCGCAGCCATATCAATCATACCGGTCTTCATACCCACAGGCTAACCGGTGGTTTAACCCTACAACATCTGAGTCACTAGATAGAACAAAAAGTCCGCTTGATCGTCTACAAGCTGAGATGTATGAGGAAAGGCATGGTGGTAGCTCATCAGAGTATCCACCTAGCCAACATTTGTATCCACATCCCGATTATCGGGATGTCTCGTCTCACACTAGACCCGATTTTGCCGCCTTACTTGCTAAACAACAGCTCATGCTCGAGGATGTGGATTCTTTGCTATCCAAGCGCACCGGCTATTTGAGGGAACAAGATGCGGCACTTAAAAGGCTAGAGGCTCAGGTGGATGAACTGAAGACCATAATGGACGTTGAAGTCCCACCTCCAGTTCAGCAGGTTTATTTCACAAATGATGACCCAGACCAGATGGTAACATTTACATTACCTCATTGCATTAGGCCCGTTGCTGAAACTGTTTGTCCTTACTCATCTGATTCTGTGCATGATTTAACTGACCCATATGATTCTTTACACTTGTCTTGTGAGGATGATATTTTGCAGGATTCAGGGTTAGAGCCAGAGACCATAATGGACGCCTTAGTCCCACCTCCGGTTCAACAGGATGAGCAGCCTTGCCAGATCTCTAGTTCAGCAGCATATCCTTGGGAGGTAGATGTCTGGAGTGATGATGAGGAGATAGAAAGGATAGAGTGGGACACGCACAGGAAAGCCATGATGGAGAAGATAGGGGAGGCTGAGGAAGATATGGATTTTTCAGAATCCACAGGCTGGCTGTTTGAGGAAGAAGTGGTGGAAGAGGAAGACACCGCTGACCTGCTTGAAGAAGCAGCTGATTGGGAAGCAGAGTTTGGCGACGAGTTGGTTGACTTGTCAACTCCAGAAGTGGAGAAAGATTTTGACCCAGTAGGTGACCTCGATATCTTAGAGGCATTATTGAGAGGATACCTGACTGTGGAAATTCAGGAGCCACCAAACAAGAAAGATGAGAAAGAAGCAGTGGTGGAAGAAGAACACCACAGCCCACCCGTGCAGGCATTGGATATTACATTGCCACCACCATGGCCACCACCACGGGAGAAGGCTCGCAGTTACATGGACCAGAATCACAAGCCACATCCACATATCCGGTTTGGTCCAGGTAAGTCTAGGAATAGGTGGCCCAACCCGTTTGAATTTTCAGACGTCTTTATATTTTCACCATTTGTTTTTTGACGAACAATGGTGAACGAAAAGAATTGAACGGGTTGGACATGGATTGGATTAAATATAAGCCACCTGATTAATACTTTGGTTTTTCCAAGTTGTAGAGTTTGTAGGTATTTTGTTTATTAATTTTAGTTTGTGTCTTTGTTTGAGTCTAAGTGTGGGGATGGTCTGCATTCTTTTCATAGTGGGATCTTCTCATCCGTACTCAATCTCCATTCGGACGAGGCGACCCTTTAAAAATCATTTTTATAAACAGTCATCCCAACACAGTTGTGTTTTTTCCGTTTTACTTTTTGTCTTTTTAGTGTTTGTTTTGTAGGTTATTGATGCAGCCGCGAATGAAATGCTATACGGTTGCTATACACTTGGATCGGACAACTCAGGACACGCGTTGCAAGGATTACGTCACAGTATTACCAGGGGAGTCTGTTCCACTTTACTTGTTTATTCTGTTTTATTTTTAGTTCCTCGTCGCTACACATTGAGGCCAATGTGCAATTTTAGGTGTGGGGATGGGAACTGCGTTTTAGTATAGTTTGAGTCTTTATTTTCAAAAAAAAAAAAAAAAAAAAAAAACTGAAGCCTCTGATTGAAACTCCCTCGAGGTCAAGTGGAAAAAAAAAATATACCAAAGCTCATGCTGTCGCTCTTGGGGATGGTGACTCTGATTGAGACAACCTCTGGGTTAGGTATGAAAAAAAAAGTGTCTAAGCTCATAAACATCATCCATCATCCATCATAAATTTAATTTCTAATACATTAGGGAGTTTAGTTTGCAGTGGTTGGTATATCTATATGATTTAACCTTTGCTTCGAAAGCTTGAGGTGGGATTAGGTGAAGCTGGATATCTTGAGTGTGAGACCCATAGATTGATTGTAATAATATGAACTTAATTGCTTTACATGATTGGGGCCTGATTAGCTAGTGGTTGGGTTTAGGTGGACAACAATACCGACAGTTTTGGTTGATGCGTAATTAGATCTTAATTAATGAACCTAAAAGTTTTTGAAACCAAGAATTCTAATTATGATTCCATCGCAGTCTTTTTCAGGGACGAAAAAGAGTCTAGTGTGGGGATGTTTGATGTGTTGTAAAACACATCTATTTTCCTATGTATTTTGTATATTATTTGGTCAAGTTTTTATTTGTTCTGTGTCATTTTTATTAGGTATTTATTTATTCTATTATTTTTTAGGTGTTCGTGGGAAATTGACTCAAAACGAAAGAATTTTAATCGAGCCACGAACACTAGAGAGCATGTGTTCATGGACGTCGGAGCTAAACGAGAAACTTTGGTCGAGCCAAGAATAACCGAGCCAGGAACATAGAGTAGTAGTAATAATAATAATAATAATAATAATAATAATAATAATAAAGTTAAAAAAAAAAAGGAAATAATTGGGCTCGGCCTAATGGCAAAAGTCGGTCACTAAATAGGTTAGGAAGATATGGATATATATATTTTTGAGTTTGGACGGCATAAGAGATTGGAAAGAAAGATATTCATTCAACAAACAGGAGGATACAATCGCACAAAGGCACCGACCAAACTACGGTGACGAGCGAAAGGGCACGGAAGGAGAAAAGGCCACGGGCACGTTAAAGATCAATAGCCAACGAGCCTTGGGTTAGGTTTAGTTTTTGTTTATTATTTTTATAGACATGGTAAAAACTATTTTTATTTATTTTGTGATGTTTATAAAGATTATGAGCTAAACCTTTTGTTGGTGGCTTGGGATGATGAACTAGAGTTTGTTTTTAAGTAAAGACTTATGTTTTCCGTTTTGGATGTGTTGGGTTACATGATTTAATTTTTATGTTTGATTTTGAATATTTGTGTACTGGCGCTTTTTGATTTGATTACTTGTTTGTTGGTTTTGATGTTCTAGGCACATAGGAATATTCCCTAGATCTAGAAATCATTCTAGTTTGATTAACTTTTGTTGTCGAGCTAGTTCTTGCAGTTAGGAATAGCGCAAGTTTAACAGGTTTTTAAAATCAATTAGCTAAGGTGTGCAATCCCTTCCCGAAGGTTAGGAATATAATTCGGGATTGCTAGGTTGACTAACTAGGCATTGTTTAGTAGCTTGGTTATCGCTGGGGCGAGACCGGTTACTTATTCGTGTTTAGAGTTTTCCTAGGATTTCATTCGTATTAGTTAAGTCTGCTTCACAGTTTGGGAGTTTTCGATCCAAGAGTGGTTGATTAAAGGATTACTGTGGGATTTGGTTTCGCTGGGGCGATCCACTTTCATTTTAGCATCTCAACACTTGTCCCGCCTTGAGTCCAGTTGACTATCCTTGACAGGAGGTTTGTTAGATGAGAACAGGGTCTCCAACCGGATTACATAGGTCAGCTTTTATAACCAGAGTCTAGGGATTCTACCCAGGTTACCAGCCTCCTTCCTACCTAATTTCTCTAGTTCCTTAAGTTCCCATTAGTTGTCAAGTTAAGTTAAGTTTAATCTATTTTAATTAAGTTTGTAATTAACAGTTTAAATACCCCCCATTTAAGTATATATTTATTAGACTAGTATTTCGGTATAGGTTGTGATCTAGAGTTGCATTCGCGTCTTTGGGTTCGATACTCGGTCTTATCTGTTTACTGCTTTGCGACCGGTACACTTGCCGTGCGTGTGTAGTTTTTAGGTGAGTCGTTTTAATTAAAGCTTGTGTTATTTTTATATATACATTTACACACATCAGTATCTGATAGGGCGGAGGATGCCCGCGTTGAGCAGCTCGGTGACTTGTTCGTTCATGGCCTTTGTTTTCTCCGGGCCCATACTGCGCTTCTTTTGCACTATGGGTTCTACAGAACGATAGACGTTAAGTTTATGCTCCGCTATTTCGCGAGGAACACCAACCATGTCTGCTGGTTGCCATGCGAAGACGTCCATGTTGCTGATCAGAAGCTGTTTCAAGTGATTGCGTATGGTTTCGGGGATTTCATGGCCGATGACCACCGTTTGCTCCGGAAATTTAGGGTTTAGTGCCCATTTTTCCGGCTCAGTGCGGGCATTTGTTTTGACCATTTTTGGAGGTTTGGCGGTTTCGGTGGTGTGTCAGTCTTTATTGGCTCTGATGAAGGCAATGCCTGTCTTGGTTGGGAAGCAGACCATCGCGTGCGCCGTTGACGCGTTGGCATTAAAGCGCGCAATGCCTTCCCGTCCCAACAGAATATCGTGGTTGGAGGTGGCTGGCAGAACCATGAAGTCACATATCTCCGTGCGCTCGTGGGTGCCATCGGACCATGTGACTGGCAGGGAGAGCATGCCCCGCGGCATGATGGTTTCATGAATGAAACCTGAGATTGGCTCATTGACGGGTACGAGTTTTGCCTTGTCTTCTGCATCCAATTGTTGGAAACATTGTTCATACATGATATCGGTGCTGCTGCCACCGTCCAAAAACATGTACCGCGTTCGGTAGTGTCCGAAAACAGCGGTTATGACTAGTGGAGCAGTGCAGGAAGCGCCGCCTCTGACTTTTGGCATGAGGACATCTGCCTCTTTCCATGAGTCATCGAATGGTTGTAGACGGGTGCGCTTGCCATGCTGGGCGTTTTTGCCACGCTTGGTCATGTTGCAGTGGTGGCGAGGGACGAGTGTGGCAGCGTGAGTGTTAAGGTCTCTGATTTTCTTTCGTGACCCCTCCCCTTGGTTCTCGTCGCCCGCGTTACCCTTGCCTGTGCGGTGGATGTTTTTTACCAAGTGACCGAGTTGTCCCGACTTCAGCGCGGCCTCGATCTCCATCTTCAGGCTATAACAGTTGTCTGTGAGGTGACCGAAGTCATTGTGATACTCACAGAATTTGCTTCGGTCCACATTCCTTCGTTTCCCCAAGGGGTTGGCTTCTTTCAGCGTGACTTGCTCTGTTTTCAAGACCTGGGATGGTGTTTTTGTTAGCGGGGTCCAATCGTGGTTTTTCTTTGAATGCCCACGCTGGTCCCGCGATTGTTTGTTATTGATGAGTTGGCGGGCATCGCCCGCGGGGGAGTACTTTCCCTCGTCGGCGGTGCCCGAGATGCGGCTCCAGACAGATTTGTTTTTGTGTTTATTATTATTATTATTATGGTGTTGCGGTTGGAAACCGTGCATCTGGTTGAAAGATTTTTCGGAGGAAGCATATATTTTTGCGGAGTGGATGAGTTCGTCCCAGGACTCTGGAATACCGTCTTTGCCCGTGAGGCACTTCATTAGCTTTGGGCTCCGCACGTTATGTATGAATGCTGCCCGGGTAAGCTCTTCTCCGCAGCCTATTTGCAAGGCCTCCTTGTTGAGTCGAACTATAAAATCTTCAATGGATTCATGATCATGTCGGCGACATAACAAGATATGCGCCTTGTCCTTCTTGTGCTTGCGCAAGTGTGAAAAGTGATTTCCAAACTTGTCAGTGAGGTCGTCGAAGTCCTTAACGCTCCCCGCGGGGAGGTTGTCGAACCAGACTCTGGCTGCGCCGGTTAAAGTCTGTGCAAATAGATGGCACCAGACCTGGACGGGCCAGTCTACCGACATGCCTGCGCATTCAAAGTCGTGCACATGGTCATCCGGGTCACGCAGGCCATCTCCCGCCCCTACCGACGGCGGTGTTCCCGCCCCTCTACCGACATGGACGGGCCAGTCTACCGACATGCCTGCGCATTCAAAGTAGTGCAAAGGTTTGTAAAGCACTTTTGGGGACTGTTTGAGTCAGATTTCAGTTCTTTGTTGGATCATTTTTATGATACGGGGTTGATTAGTAGGGGTTGTAGCTCGTCCTTTATTACTTTGATCCCTAAGAGTAGAACCCCAGTGAGTCTAAAAGATTATAGACCCATTAACTTAATAGGGATTATTTGTAAAGTTATTTCTAAAGTGTTAGTCTCGAGAAATAAAAGGGTGTTGGGCTCGGTTATTTTGGATACTCAATCGGCTTTCCTAAAAGGTCGATTCATTCTTGATGGCCCGTTATTGATAAATGAAACAATTGGTTGGTTAAAGAAGAAGAAGACAAGGGCGTTTATGTTTAAAATAGACTTTGAAAAAGCATACGATAATGTCAATTGGGGTTTTTTGTTATCAATGTTAGACCAAATGGGGTTCCCGGTGAAGTGGTTTGTTTGGGTGAAAGGGGTGTTGGAATCGGCTAGGTCGGCCATTTTGGTTAATGGGTCTCCAACTTTCGAGTTTCATTGCCAAAAAGGGGTTTGGCAAGGCGATCCACTATCGCCTTTTCTTTTTATTGTGGTTATGGAAGCGCTTCATTGTTTAATTTCTAAAGCAGTGGAGTTAGGGGAATTTGAAGGTATTAGAGTGGGAAATGGTTTCGCGCCTTTGTCCCACTTATTCTATGCCGATGACGCTATAATATTTGGGGTTTGGTTTAAGGATAACATTGATAAGGTGGCTAGAATTTTACGGGTGTTTCATTTATGTTCGGGGTTAAAAATTAACATCCATAAATCCCATTTGTTTGGTATTGGGGTGGTTGACGGGGAAGTCGCTAACATGGCTTCGGTTTCGGGTTGTAGGGTGGGAACGCTTCCTTTTGATTATCTTGGGATAAAGGTGGGTGCTAACATGAGTAGGGTGTGCTATTGGGATGGTGTGGTTGAATCGGTTCAAAATAAACTTTGCTCATGGAAGGCGAATACCTTATCTATGGGAGGGAGGTTGACCCTTATTAAGTCGGTTATTGCAAATTTACCGATTTACAATCTTTCCCTATATAAGGCACCATCGAAGGCCATTGAGAAGATTGAGAGTTTGATGAAAAAATTTCTTTAGGATGGGTCAAGTAATGATAAAAAAAATGCATTGGGTGGCTTGGGAGGTGGTTTGTACAACGAAAAAAGATGGTGGGTTAGGGGTGGCCAAACTTAAAGATGTGAATACGGCGTTACTTTCTAAACGGGCATGGCGTTTCAAGGTTGAAAGAGAAGCTCTTTGGCGAAAAGTGGTGGAGATGATTCATGGGGGAAGGGGTAATTGGGACTTTTTACCTGTGAAAAGAAGCATTTCGGCATGCTGGAAACAGATTGCCGCTTTTTTAGAGAGCGTGGTGATGCAGGGAAAACATTTGTGGCAGCTAATTCACTGCAGGGTGGGCATTGGGGACTCTGTTCACTTTTGGTCTGATCTTTGGATCGGCTCAGAGATCCTTAGGAGGCATTGGCCATGTTTATACAGATTGAACAGAAACAAAGGATGCAGTGTGCAGGATAGAGTCAGATGGGAGGGTAATATGGCTCAGTTTTCGGCTGAATGGAGCAGCTTTCCAGCGACGGTGGAGGCCTTATCGGAAATGCAGGATTTGGGCAAACTGTTGAACGATTATTCTGTTTCGGGGGCTAGGGACAGATGGGTTTGGGTTGATGGGAAGGCTGGGGTTTTTTCTATGGCGAACTGCAAACTGTTACTCAGACAAGGTAAAGACGTGGTCCATGAGGTCAGGCTAAAATGGGATAAATGGGTGCCGAGTAAAGTGACATTACTTTCTTGGAGAGCAGAGTTAGACAGGTTGCCGACTAGAGAGGCTCTCTTGAAGCAAAGAATCCCTATCATAGACGGTTCCTGTGTGTTGTGTCAAGGAGGCCTTGAAGATGTCAAACACTTATTCATTGGATGTCAGTTTGCTTATGGAGTTTGGAACTATGTGCTCAATTGGTGCAGGTTATCCCCTTTCTTTGCGTATGACTTTGAAGATTTGCTTTTGCTATACAAGAATTTTCATTGTGGTAAATGGAGGAAGAAAGTTGTGAGAGGTATCATATTAATTACTATATGGGGGATATGGAAGACAAGGAACGAAAAAATATTTCAAGGTAAATCAAGGCAAGTTCGCGAAGTGGTGGCGGAGGTGAAATCTATAGCATTTTTATGGTTGAAAAATAGATCTAAATTCAATTGTATAGAGTGGAAAGATTGGATTAAGTACCCGTTGTATATGTGTTTGTAATTTGGCGGTCTCCGTTTTGAAGGCTAGCCGGTGTTTTTAATTAAAGTCTTTGTTCAAAAAAAAATAAAAATGCTATTAGTCGTACTTGAAGATCTATGCCAAATTGCCAATCATTGAGGCAATGAGGTCCCCAACCAAAGTTGAAATTGGAAGCTGTCGACAAATAATTAGATAAATGTGTATTCACAAGCCAAAAATTTCCAGTATAAAGACAAATCAACCATATGCTTTTTCTTATAATATATAAAATGATATAAGAGCACCTCCAATACATGATGAACTACTCTTTCGGATCAAGCTGGCGGGAAACACACACAATTTCTTTTTATATAAAAGAAGTAGAGCGTGATATAGATGTTTGAAGTTAGAAAAAAAAAAAAAAAAGAAACTTTTTGAGGTTGTTTTGAAGTCTAATGTGATAGCTAAGGTGATGATCAGAATATATTATGCATTTTGGGTGCTTTAGTGCTTATAAATTTTGTATGCTTTTAGGTCTTGAGGTATACTTTAATATCTCTTAACTCTATCTCGATAACACATCACTCATTTTTCTTCATTTCGCTCCGCCTCAACTCAAGAAAATGGTTTGCTCACATTAACTTCATCTAACCATATATTTTTAGTGGTTTTTGGTTTAGAAAACAAAAATAATTTAATGTAGACTTTTAACATTCTATTAACATTTTAACAAACTCTTTTAATGCCCCCCTAACACAATGAGGTAGTGATATGCAATGCAAGTTAACATGTTATGTCACCCTTAACGCTCTAGATGTTAGATATTAGAGTACACCTTATGACCTTATATGGGTAATATTTGTAACTCTTGAACATTTTTATTAACTATAAAATCAAAAAGGGAAACTAGTGACATTTTATTGGAATTTAATGTTACATTTTTTTTTTCTTTCAATTTAGTTATTAGAATAAGTAAGTGAATTCTCGTTCTTTATGAATTGTAAAATTAGTAATTATGTATCTCATATATAATATAATTATAATTATTTAGGTCGTGGCTTAGAAGAAAGACATTTCTTCGGATTTTTGTTGCGTTATCCACTTGACATTGTTGTGCTCGATGAGTTTTCTTGTTGTGGTCATGTCACTATTACATGGCGTGCTATTATGTGCACCGACCCGTGTGGCTCCCTTAGTCTAAGGTTATGTCATTTTCTTATTTCTTTGATTCACGAACTTGACTTTGTTGTGCAACCAAGTATCTTGATGTTGACCATGTTATTCAACCTTCGGGTCTATGACTCGAGATAATAGTTAGTTAGTATGTTGACACAATGGTCCAACGGCGCTTTGTAGGCCTCATGAAATCAATAACCATCATATTGTGGATTAAATTACTCGAATCTGGCATAGTTTGCAAAAGCCATGATTATTTTTCACATGTATGACTTCACTTCGCATACTATCAGACACCACCCCATCTACGAACAAGCTTGCCCCATGTGTATTATTTGGATCTTCTTGTCTAGGTTGAGTGTGTAAATTTTTTTCTTTTTTTCTTTTTGGCCTTCTATAGACTATACACTATTATATGGCTCTTAATTAAGTAGTAGAGCTACGAAAAGAAAATATAAATAAAATTCCTTTTGACACACCTCATAACCTAAATAAGTGGAATACATGAACAAATTTTATTAGAAGTTTTGGGCCTTATTGAATGGATCAAATAGATATTATGGGCATCTAATATATAATGGGCCAGACCGATATCTGACTATATGGACCCCAAGTATGGGCATCTAAAATTTGAGGAACAAGCCCACCTAAAGTAGGGGAGGCTTATTCCCCTCAAAATGTGTGTTCGTTTGTCCTAGGTGTTGGGCACGACCAACCGTCTCTATACAAGCACTGGTGGGTCGCCTTTCAAAAAAAAAAAAAAAAAAAAAAACTAAGATGCTTTTTATCTTTTTATGATGTAAGCCGACCCGGAAAGGACCAACAAGGTTTTAACATTTTGAGGCCTTTCTCCGTAGAAAAAGTTCTTGGTTCCGCACTGGCTGGATCAGGTTTGTGCCATCTATGCAATGGCAATGTTGAGTGTGGTGTGTAGCGGCGACTCAAGCTTTTGGATGCAAAAATTGAAACGAAAACACACACATATAGAATTTATGTTCTTACAGACGGAATACTATACACAACTATAAAATACTAGATTATACCCCGAGAGCGTCCCGGGTTGAGAAATTTAATATGATATATCAATTTTACATATAAAATAGAGTGGTGTATAACTCTAATATTAATATCTAACCTAAAACAAATTAACAATGTACAACTCCAATACTAACACATAACCTAAAAGAATGTAGAACTTTAATGTAACTCTAATATTAACACACTAGCTGATTACCCCGGGAAGATCCCGGGGTTGAAAAATCTAATTTGACGTGATAACCTATTGCAAATGGCTCAAGTTAACTAACCACAAAATCTCTCAATCATTGCATGTCTATAGTATTCTAATCAGTAATAACTCGTATTCCCTAACCTAAAACCTAATCAGTAATCATCTAAAGAATCACTTATGTAAGCTGCAACTATTCAAAAACTCATCACATCTCTCTACTATCTCATTAGAGTAAAAAACTCATTACATCTCTCTAATCTCTCACATTTTAATGACTTCTATAATTCCTAACCTAATCAACTAAACAATCACTTAAGTTGAAAGTTGAAACCATTAAAATACTTATCACAACTATGTACCAAGTCTCACAATAATAATATTGATATCTAACATAAAAAAATGTATAACTCTAATATTAACACCTATCATAAATGCTAAAAAATGAATAACTCTAATGTCAATATTCAATACATAACCTAAAACAATGTATAGCTCTAATATTAATACATGTCATAAAGGTTAAAAAAATACATAACTCTAATATTAATATTCAATACCTAACCTAAAATAATCTATAAATCCAATTCTAACATCATAATCCTAATATTGTTTTACTTAATATTAACACCTATCATAAAGGCTTACAAATGCATAACTCTAATATCAATATTCAATACTTAACTTAAAATAATGTATAATAATAATAATAATAATAATAATAATAATGCACACAATTATTCTAAATTAGAATAGAGTTGCTTATTAGATAATAATCTTACATACGTACACAGATGGATTTAAAGTAATAAATACACATAAAAATACATCAATTAATATATATATAAACCCTACCAATAACAATAATAATATGCAAAAGTACAATTATCACCAGATGGAACCTTCTGATTCGGGACGATGATCACAATATTTTGAGCCGAACTCTTTGACAATTAGGATAAAACCACCGAGAGGGAGAGAGATAGAGTGAGAGGGAAAGGTTGTTGGTGATAAAGGGTTTGGAAGAAAACAATTAGGATTTGAATTTGGGGAGAGGATGTAGGATATATGGTTTTATCTATAATATTTTTAATTTATTAAAAAAACTCAAAAAATTAAAAAAATCTCATATAATGCCACATGGCACATTCAAAAAGTGGGGGATTGCTCCATTGAATGCCATGTCATCAAAGGGCTTTTCTTTTATATATATTAATAGATATCCTAAAGACTAAACAAATGTATAACTCTAACATACTAATATTGATACCTAACTTAAAACAACGTATAACTTTATTAACTTATTCGGCTCTGGTTGAAAAAAAAAATTCATATTTGCTGATTTAAACATAATTAGTGACTTGTCTATACCAAGGTTTTGAAACCCGGACCGGACTGGCCGGTCCGACCGGTCGGACCGGGAAACGGACCCCCGACCGGTCCGGGTCACTACATTGGACCGCTCGTGCATAGAACCGGAGGTTGAACCGTTGGACCGGCGGTTGGACCGGATTTTAGGGAGGTTCGACCGGTTTTTTATTTTATTTTATTTTTTTGTTTTGGTTCGACTTTTGGGCCGGTTCATTGGGACGCCCGGACCGGTCGAACCAGTGGACCGGTGACGACTCCGGTTTGACGTCCGGTCCGGTTCTGAAAACATTGGTCTATACATGATTAATGATTTACCTGAACACTTTGTGTTTTTTTTCCTGTATGAACAAAACCACACAAAAAAATTTCTCCGTTTTTTATATAGCACTATGGTACTCGTTGGAAAGATAATAAAACGCTCGTTAATTTAGTGTAATTTTTTTTCTTTAAAAAATCTCGTATATTAAAGATATTAACGTTTAAAAATTATGGGAGAAACATAAGGGTGAAAAATCCAATTTTGTTTTTAAATTATTTTTTTCCTAACATATCTCAATGCCACATGGATGACACATGACATACTCAAGGAAGAGAATGCCTCTTTGAGTGTCATGTCATTAAAATGACTTTAGTTTATTATATGTATAGATAGATTGTATTTCATTAATAATCTGTTTTTTCTAAATACCTTTCTTTTTTAAGCTATTATTTTTAATCTGTTTGTTCAATTGTAAAGATGAACCAAAATGTGAATGAGTGAATCAATCCATTCCTATGTAACTGTTTGAAGTTGTGGCTTCTTTCTAATCCATTAGTAACGACTAGAGTTGCAAACAAGTCAAGATAGTTGTAATATTTGTGTAATGCATGTTTTACAATCCAACTAATGAACTGTATCACAGATTAAAAAAAAAAAAAAAAAGATAATCTAATCACATTATTCATCACTAGTGATTCCAGCTTCATGCAGGCGAGTTGCATCCTGCAATCCGAACTAAGGTAAGCATTAAGCAATGATTCTCATAAGGCTGTTGTACAGAAACTTGCATTGATACAGCTATTTGACGCAAAATATGCAAGTTTTTTTTTCAACAGAAGAACTCACAATGGTGCGATGATGGAGTTACTCAAGAATAGGTGCCCACTTTGCGTCTAAATAACAATCGCGCGTCTAAAGTTTAGACGCAGAGACCTTAAAAATTAAAGTGTCTGAAGACTTTACACGTGTAATCATCTGATTGATAGACGCAAAAGAGTGGCTCGTCCCTAATATTTAGACGTATCAAGTGTTTATTTTGACAAATATCATTGGTCAACTGTTTATTTTGGCAATTATCCCTATTTTCTACCTATATTTTTTCAACCAATGCAAAAGGTTCCCATCAGTTAATATTCTCTTGAGTCCTTCACATGTGGTCTAGTGGTTGGCGACCAAAGATTCCTTTGGGATATCTACGGTTCGATCCCTACAGGCAACATATGGGAGACATTTGCTAAGTGATGGTCGAAACTAGCCTGCTTGCAGGTGCCAGGTTCGATTCTGATAGCCCCCCGGTTTTCTACTACCATGCATTTACTCCAGAGAGGCTTGCCTCTTGTGGAGGGTGCAACATCTGTCAAGTGGCAGGTGACGGGAAATTTTCCAGGTGGAAGCCTTAGTGCCCCTTATGCGCAGCCTCGACTCGCTTGTGGGCCGGCCACTCTTGTGTCAGCGTGGGCCCGGTTAAGACAACATAGTCTGACCATTGGAGAGTGGCTAGGGGACTCCCCTTCTGAGGGTTATGATGATCTCTGCCAGAACATAGAAAATTCGCCTTCCAAAAAAAAAAAGTTAGTATTCTCTTGAACCATACAATTAACACCGGCCTTCCATAACTGCTTTATGTTTGAACTCGACCATTGGATTAAAATTTCCTACAATCCTGAGCGTATAAATTAGGTGGTTACTCTTTTTTGCGACAGTTATCCATCCTCCTCTCAACTGAGATGCTTTCACTCAATGCCCAAACACTACTTTGCTGTGATTAAGCCCCCAAACAAACTCTAATACACACAATATCAACATTCATACATTACTGCCACCATTAACCCAGTAACCGGTAACTGTATTAACAACCAAAACTTCCATCACTGATCCTAATTTTAGAAACAAAACTAACGATGCAACTATTGAAATATAATTAAAGTTCCCTCCATGCATGCACATGGGATAAGTTTTTGAATTCAATAAGTGGCCGTTGGATGCTTGGTCAGCTTTTGTCCTGGTATTATGGGATGGCCGAGTCTTGTGGTTTGTTCCTAGTAATATGGTAGCCGTTTGTTTGTTTGCCTATTTAAGCTAGTTGTATTTCCCTTTCAGCATTGTACTTTTCTGATCATTAATAAAAGTAATCTGAGTGCATGCTTAGTTGAGTGTTCTTGTCTTTATCTTTGTTTCTTAATTGTGAGTTTTGAGAGTGCTCTTACCAACACGTGGTATCAGAGCTTGGTGAGAAAATCAAAATGAGTGACATGGTGAATGCTGGCAACATAACTCAGACTCCTCTACCTGTGTTTAAAGGGGAGGGGTATGAGCATTGGAGTGTTAGAATGAAGACCATACTCAGATCTAAAGGTCTGTGGGAGATGGTGAATCTGGGAATAACAGACCATGGTGAAAACTTAGAAGAAACAAGAAAAGAACTGAAACGTGATGCTCAAGCTCTTGCTGTTATATAACAAGGTGTTCATGACACCTTGTTTTCTCGAATTGCTGGAGTAGACACATCCCAAGAAGCCTGGGATATCTTGAAACTGGAGTTCCAAGGGGACTCACAGGTCCAAGCAGTAAAGTTACAAGGCCTCAGAAGAGAGTTCGAGAACCTAGTAATGAAAGATGAAGAAACAGTTGGTGAATACTTTTCAAGAGTCATGGCAATTGTAAGTCAGCAAAGATCCTATGGAGAAAACATACCAGATCAGAAGATTGTGGAGAAAATTTTAAGAAGTCTTACTGCCAAGTTTGACTTTGTGGTTCCTTCGATTGAAGTTTCATATGATCTCACTACCTTAACACCTGTTAAGCTAATGGGATCACTTTAGTCCCAGGAAGAGAGATTGAACAGCAGATCTGGAGAATCAAAGATTGGTGCAAAAGATAAATTAGATGAACAAGCTCTCCAAGTCTTCCAACCAAACAGAAGATACTCAAGTGAACAATCAAACAGGAGCCGTGGGAGAGGCAATTATAGAGGGAGAGGAAGAGGACATAGCAATGATGAAAGAAACAAGGGTCCTCAATGCTACCAATGCAATAGATATGGGCATGTCAAGAGGGAATGCTGGTTTAATGAAGACAGTCAAGCAAAAGTGGCTGCTAATGCTGAAGAAGATGAAGAAAATAATGAAGATGCACCTTACTTATTTATGGCTCTATGTGTAGGAGAAGAAGAGAATCCAAGTCTGTGGTTTGTTGATTCAGGCTGCTCAAACCATATGACAAGTATGAAGTCCAGTTTTGTCAATCTGAATGAAGAATTCAAATTAAATGTGAAGCTAGGAGACAAGAAGAATCTGGCAGTGGAAGGTAAAGGTACTATTAAGATAAAAATGTCTAATGGTAGCTTTAAGTATTTAGATGATGTCTATTATGCTCCAAATTTGGAATATAATCTTATGAGTGTGGGTCAGTTGATGAGAAAAGGATATGCACTTATCTTTGATGATGATGCATGTTCCATTATTCACAAAGAGACACAATCTGAGCTGATGAGAGTACAAATTGCTGCAAACAACATGTTCCCTCTTGATGCAACCAAAGTGAAAGGAGGAAGCTCTTGTTCACCAAAGAAACATGAAGAAACAAAGTTGTGGCATTGCAGATATGACCATCTTCACACACAGGCTTTACAACAGCTTTATAACAAGCAGATGGTGAAAGGCTTGCCTCCTATGAAAGAGTATGGTCAATGTGAAGGCTGTGCACTTGGCAAGATGCACAAGTTACCCTTTCAAAGCAGTACAAAGAGAGCTTCACAGCCACTTGAGCTTATAAACACAGATGTGTGCGGTCCTATGCCAGTCAAGAGCCTTGGAGGAAGTAGGTATTTCCTTTTGTTTATTGATGATTATTCTAGGATGACATGGGTTTACTTTATTGAGAAAAAAATTCAGAAGTGTTTTCTAAATTCAAAAGTTTTAAGTAGTGATAGGGGAGGAGAATATTGCTCCCATGAATTCAACAATTTTTGTGAATTACATGGGATCAAAAGACAATTAACCAACCCCTACACTCCTGAGCAGAATGGAGTGAGTGAAAGGAAGAATAGAACTGTGGTAGAAAAGGCTCAATGTTTGTTGCAGGCTAAAGGTCTTCCTAGTTATTTTTGGGCAGAGGCTGTTTCCACAGCTGTGCACATCCTCAATGTGTCTCCTACCAAAGCATTGGATGCTAAAACTCCTCTGCATATTTGGTCAGGAGAAAAACCAGAAGTTGATGACTTAAGAGTTTTTGGGAGTATTGCATATGGGTTAACACCAAGTATGTTGAAACATAAGATGGAGCCCACGTCAGCAAAATGCATACTGATAGGATATTCTTACCCTTCAAAGGGGTACAGGCTATATAATCCTATAAGTAAGCAAATCATCTCCAGAAGGGACATCAAATGTTTCGAAGATATGGAATGGGATTGGTCTAGGGTAAAGAATGATCATAATAAATACTTGTGGGACCTTAGTGTGTTTGATGAATTTCTAGATTTGCAGGATGACCAAAATGCTCCTACAGGTCCTGAACAAGCTGCTGCAAGTTCTGATGGAAGTGGTCCCAACCAATCAGGGACATCTCAGGGTAATGGTACTACTGAAGATCAGAACACCAATATTGAGGCTACTGTTGATGCCTCATCATCCATAATAAAGACAAAGTCCCTTAGAGAAGTGTATGAACAAACAGTTCCCATTGAAGATCATATGGTATGTGAGTTTGCATTGAATATATGTGATCCCAGGTACTATGATGATGCAGTTGTAAAAGAAGAGTGGAGGCAGGCCATGGCTGAAGAAATAAAGGCCATTGAAAAGAATGGCACATGGCAGCTTGTTGATCCTCCTGAGAATAAAAACATTGTGGGCTTAAAATGGTTGTACAAGACTAAATTGGGTCCACAGGGTGAGATATTGAAACACAAGGCCAGACTTGTGGCCAAAGGGTATTCTCAAAGGAAAGGAATAGATTTCCAGGATACCTTTGCTCCTGTGGCTCGATTTGAGACCATCAGGACTGTACTAGCAGTGGCAGCAGCTCAAGGTTGGCGGATCTACCAACTGGATGTTAAATCTGCATTCTTGAATGGAAGATTGGAGGAAGAAATTTATGTGGAGCAGCCACAAGGATTTGAAGTTGAAGGGCAGGAACACAAGGTTTATAGATTGGTTAAGGCTTTGTATGGCCTTAAACAGGCTCCAAGAGCATGGTATGCTCGAATTGATTCTTATTTTACAGGTAATGGGTTCATAAGAAGCTATAATGAGCCTACATTATATGTGAAGAAGACTGCTGAGATGGAAATTATGTACATGTGTTTGTATGTGGACGACATAATCTATACAAGTTCAAGTGATCAAATGTCGCAGCAATTCAAAGAAGGAATGATGAAAGAATTCGAAATGACAGATATAGGCTTGTTGAAGTTCTTTCTTGGTCTTGAGGTTTATCAAGAAAAAGAAAAAGTTTTTATGGGACAAGTGAAATATGCTGAAGAGTTGATCAAGAAGTTTGGAATGAATGGCTGCAAAGGTGAAGACACTCCCATGAACACAAATGAAAAGTTCAGAAAAGAAGATCAAAGTGAGCTGGTTGATGCATTGATGTATAGGAGTTTGATTGGAGGGCTTATGTATTTGCAGAACACAAGACCAGATATTGGATTCAGTGTTAACTTATTGTCTCGATTTATGCAAGCTCCTAGTAAGAATCATTTTGGAGCTGCTAAGAGGATTCTAAGGTATGTGTCTAATACACTTAGATATGGTCTTGTTTATCAGAAGAATCAAGTTGTGAAGCTGGAAGGTTTCACTGATAGTGATTGGGGAGGTTGTCAAGATGATAGGAAAAGTGTTTCTGCCAATGTGTTTTTCAGTTGGCAGTGGTGTAATCTCATGGAGTACGAAGAAACAACATTTTATTGCCTTATCAAGCACTGAAGCAGAGTACATTGCTGCTACTGGGGCTGCTTGTCAGGCCATCTGGTTGAGAAGGATTCTGATTGATCTGAATGTTGAACAGAAGGAGGCCACAGTCTTATGGTGTGACAATAGATCCACAATTCATTTGTCAAAGAACCCTGTCCTAGATGGGAAGACTAAGCATATTGAACTCAAACATCATTTTATCAGGGATATGGTGACTAAAAAGGAAGTTGAATTGAAGTATTGTGGAACTGAGGAGCAAGTTGCATATGTGCTTACGAAGTCATTAAGCAGAGACAAGTTTGTAAAGTTTAGAGAATGTTTGGGAATGAGGGAACTTGAATTAAGGGGAGGTGTTGAAATATAATTAAAGTTCCCTCCATGCATGTACGTGGGATAAGTTTTTGAATTCAATAAGTGGCCGTTGGATGCTTGGTCAGCTTTTGTCCTGGTATTATGGGATGGCCGAGTCTTGTGGTTTGTTCCTAGTAATATGGTAGCTGTTTGTTTGTTTGCCTATTTAAGCTAGTTGTATTTCCCTTTCAGCATTGTACTTTTCTGATCATTAATAAAAGTAATCTGAGTGCATGCTTAGTTAAGTGTTCTTGTCTTTATCTTTGTTTCTTAATTGTGAGTTTTGAGAGTGCTCTTACCAACAGCAACAGCTTGTATCATCACCAAACATAGGTCTGGAAATCTTCATGCTCAAGTTAAGAAGGTTACTTCACCACGAGAACAAAAATAATCCACCAATTGGAAACAATCGTTACATCGAAGCAAAAAAGCCTGAAATTCAGTTGCTGTATGAGGATCTTGCTTTCCTGATTGGATCCTGTTTCAAAGACATGATCACTAACGAACAAGAAGTTGAAGAAGTGGGAACTTGGAAGGGAAGACTTATTGAAGCAGCAGAAGAGGTAGAAGATACTGTTGATATGTTTGTATCCTCTGCTATCATCAAGAACGATTATGACCTTGGTATTAAAGACCGCAGTTCGGGATATCGATATGATTTGATCGACTTCTCTCTTAAAGGCCTTAAGGATGTTATGAGTGAAATAAAATCAATCTGAGAGGAAATCATGTGTAATAAGAATCTTGTCAAGAAAGACATGATGATGGATAAAAAGTTTGAAGCACTGGAACAAGCAAAAATACAAGAGTTGTAATTAATCTTAATATTGCATCTGAACATGAAGAATCGATTGTAGGCTTTGATGACGATGCACTACTAATAATAGACAGACTTACTGGCGATCGCAAGAAGCTAGACATTATCTCGATTGTGGGTATGGGCGGACTTGGTAAGACTACTCTGGCCACTAAAATATTCAATAATTCTCTTGTAGACTATCACTTCGACATACGTGGGTGGGTTACGATTTCTCAAGCATATTCAACGCAAGATATTTTAGTACAACTATTGGCGTCAATAGGTTTATCAGTTGACAAAGAAGCGGGTAAATCAGAACCGTATGAGGGGTTGGACAAGAAGCAGCCGTGTGAGATGTTGTACCAGAGGCCACCGTGTGAGAAGTTGTACCAGAGCTTAAAGGGCAAGTAATATTTGATCGTCATTGATGATATCTGGAGCTCTAATGCATGGGACGATGTGGGAATATGTTTTCCAGATGATAACACTGGTAGTAGAGTTCTTGTAACCACCCGGCTTACAACGGTTGCTTTGCATGCAAGCCGGGGCGGATTCACTCACAACCTAGGACATTTAACCGAAGAACAAAGTTGGGAGCTGTTGCGTAAGAAGACTTTCAGAGGATATGAGTGCCCTGAAAGTTTGGCTGAGACAGGGAAGCATATAGCCAATAAGTGTGGAGGATTGCCGCTTGCTTTAGTTGTCATAGCAGGACTTCTAGAGAAAGGAGAGAAGAGGAAAGATTTGTGGGAGAACATTGCCGAAAGTGTGGGTTCATACATTGTAAATGATCCTCAAGGATCCTTGTATACACTAGCTTTGAGTTATGATCATCTACCTTTTCATTTGAAGCGATGCTTTCTCTATGTTGACGGCTTACCAGAAGATTATAACATCCAAGTGCAGACATTGATTAGGCTTTGGATGGCTGAAGGGCTTGTAAAGGAATTAGGCCAAAGAAGCCTGGAGGAAGAAGGTGAGTCTTACCTGATGGACATAATTGATAGAAATCTATTGATTGTTGCTGATAAAAGGTCTAATGGAGGAGTTAAATCATGTCGTTTGCATGATCTTTTTAGACAACTATGCTTGAAAAAAGCTTCTGAAGAAAATTTCTTCAAGAAAATGAGTATGCCAATGTCAAACAACAATCTTTTCTCTGATTCTGTTTCCAGCATAGTGAAGCAACGCCGTCTATTGACAAATTGCAAAGTGTTGTGTGACATCTATTTGCATGGTTTTGCCACACACACAAGGTCTGTTTTTTGCTCTAATGAAAGGCAACTACCAGATAGTTATAAAAATACAAGATGGGCTTATTCCCTTTTGCTTCTCAGGGTGTTGGATTTGCTAAATATATAAATGTTTGATTTCAGCAATATAGGAATGCTGATTTATTTAAGGTACTTAGCAGTTCGGTCAGACAGGCATAAATTCCCATTATTGGAGGTCAACTTACAGATCCTTCAAACTCTCATTGTTAAAGGAAAGGACCAAAGCTTCATATATTCACCAGATAATATGGTGGATCTAAGGCATTTGCGTTGTGACAGAATCACCATCCCAACTGGTTTCAGTGTTCCTACATTGTTAAACTTGCGAACGATTTCCAGGCTCATATTAGATCACAGGACTCAATTTTTGCTTGAGTCTTTTCCTGATATCAAGAAGTTTGGGTGTTCTGTTTCTCCTGAATCAAGCAATTGTGGAGAACTTAGCTTTGTCATGCTAACTCATCTTGAAGCTTTTAACATAGACAGGTACATGCGTATGCCATTACATTTAAAGAAACCAATAAGGTTTCCGGAAACTTTGAGAAAGTTGACCTTAAAAAGGTTATATCTTCCTTGGAATTACATGTCAACAATCCAACAATTACCCAAACTCGAGGTTCTCAAATTGCTAGAATCTTCATTCTGTGGACAAGTGTGGGAAACTGGAGATGAGCAATTTCACCAGCTGAAATACTTGAAATTAGAGAAGCTGGACATCTGCCTCTTGGAAGCTTCTAGCATCAATTTCCCACGCCTCAGGAAACTAGTAGTGAAAGGTTGTGGATATCTAATGGAAATTCCGTTAGAACTAGGAAATATCTACACTCTAGAGCATATCGAGGCCGATTACTCAAGCCCTCATGTACACAAGTCTGCAAATAGAATTCAAGAAGCGCAGCGTGAAATGGGGAACTGTGATATCCATGTCAACTTCATAAACAGCCCTACTCGCATGGATTTCAATGTGTAAAATATGATAAGAAAAGCTATATCATTTACAACCTGGGAGAAAGAAAACATAATCACATTATATTTGGGCTGTAACTTCTCAGATTTAGGACAATTCATTATGTTCTCACAGTTACCATAGAATTAGTTATTTTTGAGCTTTTCTTCATGGAGAGGTTGATTCCCTTGAAGAACTATTTCCATAAAGGTAAGTTTACTATTTTTCTTCAAAAATGAGCTCATAAATTTCCGATAATTTGATTTATATTTCTCTTCACGCACACGTGTTTTTTTTCTCCAAATCATTAAATCTCATCCTTAAGCAAGCCAACTCATGTTTCAGTTGCCGGTTTTCTAGCCTCAACGATGCGAAATTATCCTTTGGTGACGTGGCAGAAATGAGAGCACCACTGTTGATCTGCGATGATTGTTGGTGCACTGGTGGTTTATGGGTGTCACTGAGCTCAAAGCAGAATAAGGCATTTCTAAGCCTGGGTTGTTCTATGTATAGAGTTTGGACTATCAGTTAAAGTGGAAGTCATTCATTCTGTGCAGCATGTGCTGATGTACACCTGCTTCCGGTGAGAGCTTTTGGAAATCAATTTACTTACAGATCCTGATAGAAACTTGAAAATCTATTAATTGAAATTAAAAGAACAAGATAGTTGGCCTGATTCGAGATAGGCTAATCTCCGATTACAAACATAAGTTTGCTAATTTAGATAAACAAAACACAAGACATCCTAAAACTAAACAGGGAATAGAATATTTAAACGTAAATAAATGGCAGTTACTATCCCTAATATTTAGCACCACTTCTCCACTTCTTCCATTTCAGCACTACTCCTGAATAATTTAAATTTTGCGCCAAACATGGGTTAATCAGAAAAACTCCCAGCAGCTGGTTAAAACCCGACCCATTCTGACACATAGCTGGGTTCGTATCAGATCCTTTTTTCATCTTGTTCTGATAAAACCCTGACGAACCTGATTGTTTTCCAGACACAAGAAGCAGCTAACAAAATGTACACTTTAACTTTTTTTTGGTTTTTGTTCTAACTGTTTATATGAAGCTTGATAGTGGCATAAAAGTGGTCAAGTATCTAAACAATGACTTTTTGATCTGGGTTGGATCGACTGGAACATTTACTTGTCCAAGTTGAATAATAATTTTAAAAAAAAATTAATTAGTAATTAGTGTGTCAAATATAATTACAAAATTGATTTATGAGGTTTATTTGTATATTAAAATATAATTGGGGCTGCATATATATGACAGCTTCATTTTAATCTAGTTGTGTTCACACCAAACATTATTTTTGTTTAGAAGATATTTATTTTATTAGAAGGAGCTATTTTGTCATATGCAATTGACAAATTATATTATTTTAATAATAATCTTAATCTGTTATTCATTTATTTATTATTATCGTTCAAATTAAGAGCTATTAGGAGCTATTTTCTAATGAAGTTCACTGTTAAAAAAAGAAAGAAAAAAAGAGCTATTTGCTCTAAAACATGTAGTTTGACCATAGGATGGTCTGACCCGATTCATTTTAAGATATTAATTTCATTTTACACCTTTGACTCACTACTCATAAACATAAGCCGTATTTTATGTAAACTAGTGGAAACTCTCACCATGTTGTCTTCACTCACATGGATCATAGTGGAGTCTTCTATGACTAGCTCCATCATCCTGGTATTTTGAGCTCTTTCTTATGGTGAAAAGGATGTCAGAATGAAATTTTAGTGCTAGTAATGTAGTATAATACACCAGAAAAACAATGTAATCAAAGAATCTAAAATTGTTATTATTATTATTAAACTTCAACCAGAGGAGTAATACAGAAAGAATTGAGATGAATTACAAAGATTATTGTGATTTGAGGATGATCACAATTGAACCCTAATTCCCCTTTTATAGCCAAAAAGTTGTTAAAACCGTTAACTCCCACCATCAGCTAAAAGTTCCTGACTTTGTCACTTTTAGTCCTTCATCTTATGAGAACATAAGAAACAGCTTCAAACTTCTTTGACTTTTGTTGACTTTGCATATTATCACTAAGATTGCATATAAAATGACTTTAACCTACAACAATCTCCAGGTAGAGACTTAGTCATTATATCAGCAAGATTCTAGCTAGTATCAATATCCAAAACCATCACCTCTTTAGCATTTACAATATCCCTTATAAAATGCAGCTTAACTTTTATGTGTTTAGTTCTCTCATGAAACACATTATTCTTTGCCAATTGCACTGCACCCTGATTATCACAATGTACCTTAGCTTCAACAGTATCAATCCCAAGATCAGAGACCAAACCTTTTAACCACAATGCTTCTTTTACAGCCTTAGTAAGAGCAATATACTCTGCTTCTGTACTGGATAAAGCCACAACATGCTGCAACTGAGCTTTCCAGCTAACAACATTCCCAAGTACCTTAAAAACATAACCAGTAATGGATCTGCCCTTATCTAAATCTTTTGCATAATCTGAATCCACAAAACCTTCAACTTTGGCTTCAATATCATCTATTGCACCAAAGTTCAGACCTTTATCTTGTGTACCCTTCAAATACCTTAAGATCCATTTTGCAGCCTCCCAATGTTTCTTTCCAGGATTTGCTAGATACCTACTAACCAGGCTAACAGCATATCCTAAATCTGGCCTTCTACATACCATAAGGTACATCAGACTTCCCACCAGATAATGCACATGGGTATATGCTTGCAACTTAATCGCACTTCACCAAATTACACAAAAATGAACACAAGTCAAAAGGTCTTTTAAAGGGTTGTAACGTGGTTGGGCGAAGGGTATGGAAGGGATGTTTTAAAATGACTAAGGTGATGGAAATTCGATTTTTATTACATCAAACAACTAAACTAAACTAAACAAAACAAATAACCAACTACTCTTATAAGGCAATGTTGTGCCTTTTTTTTCAACGATTAACTATAGCATATTTTTTTTGCTTTTCTAGGATGGATTTCACTCTCTCTCTGTTTTTTTTTCCATTTTTTTAGAATAAATATTGCAACATATTTACAATACAAAGTATTATCCTAAAACCGAATTTTCATCGCTCGGTTTAAAATTAAAAAGGTATAACCGGGTTAAATGGGTTAAAATGGGTGATCAAATGAAAAGGTTTAAGGGTCAAGATTGGTTAACTAAGGGATATTGGAATGGGTAATGGATGATAAAAATGGTTTAAAAATAAAAAGGTTTAACCTAATGCCTTAATCATTCTTATGTTCACAATTGGTCTAGGGTAGTAAACGTATTAAAGGTGCAAGTTCTACCGTATGCAATTATAATGGTACACTCAATTAAAAAAGAACACAACATGCAAAAATAAATAGAATTTTATAGAGCATTACATGTTGTGGTGGCTCAATATCTCACATGGAAACATGGGTAGGTATATGACACGTGTGTAGTAAATCGACCTTTCAAGCAAACTACTCCCAAATAACCACCCGTAATTCTTTTTACCAAAACTAGTTGATAGTTATCATGCGAATTTTTTAGAACCCGACCATGACAAAAGACCAAAATGGTTTCATACCATCTCGTGTTAACTTAGTTACTTGTGTTTTCAGAATGCTTAAACAAGGACATTTATGAAAAAAATTCAAAATTTCTCCCCCATCCCCACACTTAGAGTCCAACATTGTTCTCAATGTGTAGTGTTTAAATAGCGGGATTTTAAAATGCTTAAATTTTTCTCCTCCCCCCCCCCCGCCACGTAGAGTGCACATTGTCCTCAATGTGTAGGGAGAAAAAAATGCACACGGGAATGTGATAGTCAACCCCAAAAATTTACCCCGGTCCAAACGAACACAAACATACAAAACAAATAAAAACACACACAACAAATAAAACACGTAAACATAAATAAAATAATCATAAGGAAGGAAAGAGCACATGAACCTGATCAATGGGTTGCCTCCCACAAGCATTAAGTTTATGGTTCTTCAGCCAGACCTTTAATGATTTTGCTCTCACGGTGGTTTAATTGAACATTTTCCTAGCGAGGTTCCAAGATAAGCTCGGTAGTTCACCTTCCATGCCCCAATTTGTTCTTCAAGTAGAAGAAGATGAAGAAGAAGAATAAATGAAGTCTATTAATAGAGGTTAGTAGGTTACGCATTACTGGTGGGATGCAAATCGTGATGTGATAGATTTTTATAATTTTATTGGTTATACTTTTTTTTTGAATTGGAATTGGAATCATTGGTAGTTCGGTTGAGGTGTCGGGTGCGTTGTAGGGAGTGGACAAACCGAGGCCTAAGGTGAATCCGTTTGGTGATGCTAAACCTAGAGAGTTTTGCTTCAGGATAAAGGTGTGGATTATCGGAAGATTGATTTTAGGAATTGTTTGAGAATATAATTTCTGATCAAAGGATCCATAACTAAACATTTATTTTGAATGTCCCTGATCATTACAGAAGAGGAATGGTTTGAAGGTGTGTGTTGTATGTATAGAATGGTGAATTATTGTAGTGTATTAGGTATATGATGGAAGGGTTTGAAAAGAAATAGCATAAGTCCTTCTTTAATGTTGTTTATAATTAAAAGAAACTAGGTTGCAAAGGAACTTCAGGTCAGCCAGACGTTTGTCAAAAGAATTTTGTATTATGCAGTCTCACACAATGTCCAACAACTGAATTTTACTTGCTTGCATGAACAGTTGTTTGGAATTGTTTGGTGATGTAAAAAAAGGTCACACCTGTACAGTTGTTTGAAATCAATGGGTTGCTTGTTAGCGCCGACCCGATTGTTTGATTTAAAGGCTGAACACGAGTACGGGGAAGTTGTTGTCAGAGAGATATCTGCCAACGATGAAGGCAACCTGAAACAACTAGCAACAAAAAGGGTTGCTTGTTAGCGCTGATCCGATTGTTTGATTTAAAGGCTGAACACGATTATAATCAAACTATCAAGAATCGGAAATTAGTAAAACAACTGTTCAGGAAAGCAAGTAAAATTCAGTTGTTGTCGGAAAGATATCTGTCAACGATGAAGGCAACATACTTGAAATTAATAGGAAGGTGAACAATTCCTACTCATCATGAGGAATATCTAGCTCATCTTGGATCTTGGATTTTACATTGCCAAAGGTCTTGATGAATATCTTCCTCAATCCCCTTGATCTACGCATAAGTGTGAGAGTCGATTTTCCTTTGAGAGTGACTAACAAAGAGAAGGTCTTTTTGATGAATGTATTATTCACAAATATTTCCATCTTTCCCTGTGAGGGTGGATCCGTTGACGATGTGTAATTCAGCAAGGGTATCACTATCTTCAAGGACAACACGATTAAACATCAAGTCGATACAAGTTGGTAGTTATTATTTTGTTTTTTTAATTTTTTTTAATTTTTTACAATAATTATATTAAAAAATTAAAAAAAAAAAAACAATTCAAAACACCAAAAAATACCCAAAATAAAACTTCGATTCGAAGCGCCTCACTTTGGCCAAAGCGAGATGCTTCAGGTCAAAAATCATATTTTACTAACCTTGTACCGAGGTTAAAAAAGTAACGCTTTGGAGGGTGGAAATAGAAGTAGAGGGTTTTATTATAACCCCCATTATTTTATTGAGAAAGTATACGATATAACGTTTCTTAACGTAAGAAGTGTAAGAAGCAACCTTGTTTTGCCACGTGCCAACTTAACCAAACCACGATTAACCAAACTAAACTTTAATTAACTTCAATTGCAGTTAAACCCAAGGGCAAGTCAGACTTTTTTTGCTGTAACTGATTTCTACAATCACGTTCTTTTTTCGTAAACAATTTCACAACATACGTGAATGATTTCAAATTCGAATTCGAATTATACAACCTCAGTCGATCAAACACATTATTCGAAGAACACACAAATGAAGTACAACAAATTAAAAACTGAACGGAAATGAAGAACAGTGAAAAAAAACGATTATAGAGAATCATTCCAAAAATCATAAAACAGAGCATGGTTACTGAAGGTAAAATGAAGAAGATGAAATGTATAAACGTAAATGAATGCTCTGATTTTTAAATCCACCACTTTGATACATGCTCTGTTTTTTTTTTTTTAACAGAGCATGATATTGAAGAAAGAGAAAGTGAGAGATGATGAGTGCGTCTAAAATAAAAATATGGAAAAGTGAGTGCGTCCAAAAATATTTTTAAACATGGAAGAGTGAGCGCTTCCAAATAAAAATATTTTAAAGAGTGAGTGCGTTCAAAATAAAAGTATGAAAAAGTGAGTGCTTCCAAATAAAAATATTTAAACGAGTGAATGTGTCCAAAAGGAGAAACGATGTGCACAACCACAACCACAACCACAACCACACCCATCTCTTTCATCCTCTCAACCTCTTTAACCTTAACACAAATACCCACCTATAATCTCTTCCATCCTAAGCTCACATCATAACCAAACGAAGAACACTCACTCCATCCTAAATTATTATTATTATTATCATTATTGATAAAGTCATTCTCAATCACAAACTTTAAGATCTTTGCCGTTCAAATAAGTGAGTTACTTCATTTAAACTGCTGTTATTCATTTTCATTTTATTTGTGATTGTGATTTATATTTTTTTGTTTCATTTGTATGTATGTATTCATTTAAGTTTATGGTTAGATTAGAAGATGGGAAAACGTATGTTGGAAAGTTTAGAAGGTGAATGGAGTTTTAAGTGAATGAAATTATAATTTAGTGAAATTATAATTATTGAGGAAAAACTCTTTAATAGAGTTAATTTATTTGTGACACTTTATTATAGTTTTAAAACTAAAATTAAGTGTATAACTCTTCATGTGGTGAATTGAAGAAACACTTATGATACTTGATTATAGTTTTAAGACTAACATTAAGTGTCTAATTATGTTAGACTTTTCATTCCCCATTGCCTCTTGTATATATTAGAGACTTTTGTGTCATATATGATATATGGGAAAATGCACATAAGAATATACATGAGAAATATTCACTAAGAAACTCTTGCAACACTCATGATTCTAGAGTAGCAACCAAGTATCGATTATTTTTCAGGCAAGTGGGATAGTCCGGCAGTGCACCATCGTCACTGTTTCGAACCGGTGTACCCTGGGAACAGACGACGAATCTGTTTAAGGGAATTGTGTCAAACACAAGCCCGGTTCCTTTTTCTTTGATTTCGTTTTCTGTTACAGTTCATTGCAGAAAGTACAAGGACTTGGAAATATGTGAGGTTCATGTATGAAAGGCATTGCGACGATTATTATGTAAGTTTTCCAACAATGTAGACCTAGGGCTGCAGAAAAGAGGGTTGATGAGGTTTTGATGCTGAAGTTTTTAATCCGGGAAGGGGTGCGTCCAAATTTGTTGTTAATGCGTCCAAATTTGTGTCAAATAAGATGGGTGCGTCTATATTATTGTTAATTAAAGCATCCATATAAGTGATGATGAAGATATGTGCGTCCTTAATATCACACCAAAAGATGAAACCTACCTGTAACAATAACACTGATTTGAGAGGCATCAATTCCTTGAGTAACTTCCTTTGCCGTTGAAGTCTTGGAGAATCTAGAAGGCCCTGGTCTTTTAAACAACCATTGTATATTTTGTTTTTAGCTTGAGTGTGTTTGATGAGGTTAGTGATTGTGCTTTTATATGAAGTTTAATATAAGAATAAAAGAATTAAAGCGTGCGTTTTTAGTTTATCAAGGTATGATCATCATGTTCTGTTTTTTGAGTAAAAAACAGAGACCTGTGTTTTACTTTTTACAAGAGTGCATCCAAACATACAGTGAGTGCGTCTGTTGTCTGTATTTGATAACAGACATGTGTTTTATTTTTTACAAGAGTGCGTCCAAACATACAGTGAGTGCGTCTGTTGTCTGTATTTGATAATAGACCTGTGTTTTTATTTTTTACAAGAGTGCGTCCAAACATACAGTGAGTGCGTCTGTTGTCTGTATTTGATAACTACTTACTGTCTTTTTTAAACGCACCTTATAATATAATAGAATTATAAGGTGCGTTTAAACATACAGATTTTGATTGTTCTTAATCTGAAACTTTTTTAAATCCATTTTTTTTCTTTAATTCTAATTATATTTATTAAAATCGTATGTTTATATGAATATTATATGCATTGATTGTGTTTTTTGAATAGGATTAATCTGATTTTAAAAATTCTATTGTAATGCTCTGTTTTTTGAATTTTCTGCAAATATGATCTGTCGTTGATTCAATTCAATCTTTTTGATTGTGTGACGATTCTGAACATTTAATCGGTTTGAAATAATGTTTAATCGTTGAATTTTTTTTTGTTTGATTTTACGTTTCGATCGATTGTTTTAATCTCTGTTGTTACGATTTCTGAAAATTTAAACACGTTTTTCCCTAATTTACCCCTGGTTATCTTAACTGAAGTATGATTAGGTTTGTTAATTACCATCTTGCCACCGCCTAAATCCAATGGATCAGAAAGTTTCTTACGCTTCTTACGTTAAGACGCTTTATACGTTATCTCTTCCCTATTTTATTTATGCCTGGAAAAAAACCCAAAATAAACTCTAACAATCCACCCAACATTGCAGCTGCTACTATAGACGGTTGATAACCAGCCACCTGATTACCACCATCCAAATCGTCGGCTGAAGTCAGCTCCCAACACAGCCTGATTGAAACCGACAATAGTAACCCCTCAACTAAATTTGTTGATTTGGAGAGATGACAAACACAGATCTGGAATTCTTCATGGAAAAGCTGAAAAGGTTAGTTTACGAGAACTACTATGCTACATCCAACAGTAACAATCCTTTGATTGAAGCAAGAAAGCCTGAAATTCAGTTGCTTTATGAGGACCTTATCTACCTTACTGGATCTTGTTTCAAAGACATGATGACCATTGACCAAAAACAACCACATGAACTTGAAGATCTTGTAAAGTGGAAGACAAGATTTATAGACGCAGCACAGGAGGCAGAAGATACAGTTGATATGTTTGTATCCTGTGCTATCATCAAGAATAATTTTAAAGATAATGATATTAAAGATG
Source organism: Ambrosia x helenae (assembly GCA_030844895.1). Lineage (NCBI taxonomy): Eukaryota > Viridiplantae > Streptophyta > Magnoliopsida > Asterales > Asteraceae > Ambrosia > Ambrosia x helenae. The sequence continues at coordinate 9,352,418 of CM061230.1, read as the reverse complement.
GTTTACGCAAGTATGACTCGTATTATGACGACGAATGGGGATTGGCATATCCGCAAATGAAGGACATCGTTTTCATTGATAATACTCTCAATGGCTCTCTTCAGAAACTTAACGATGTTATGGACGACTTAAAATCTATCAGAGAGGAGATCATGAGTATTTATAATCACAAGGGGAACTTGTTGCAGAACCAACTTTTTAATCGCCAAGACGAGATGACGGATAACAAGTTAGAGATAGTGTCGATTGTGGGTACGGAAGGACTGGGTAAGACTACTCTGGCTACCAGAAAATTCAGTGAAGATTTGATTGTAGGCTTTGATGATGATGCACTATCAATGATAGATAGACTTACTGGACATCGCAAGAAGCTAGACATTATCTCGATTGTGGGCATGGGAGGACTAGGTAAGACTACTCTAGCCACCAAAATATTCAATAATTCTCTTGTGCAGTATCATTTCGACACGCGTGGATGGATTACTGTTTCTCAAGCATATTCAAAGCGGGATATGTTATTTCAGCTACTGGTGTCAATAGGCAAATCCGTTCATGAAGCAACGAGTGAATCAAAACTTGCCCAAATGTTGTATCAGAGCCTAAAAGGCAGGAGATATTTGATGGTCATTGATGATATCTGGAGTTGTAAGGCATGGGATGATGTGGGACTATGTTTTCCTGATGATAACACTGGTAGTAGAGTTCTTGTGACCACCCGGCTTACTGAAGTCGCTTCACATGCAAGCCGGGGTGGTTTCACTCACAACCTAGGACATTTAAACGAAGATCAAAGTTGGGAGCTACTGCGTAGGAAAACTTTCAGAGGATATGAATGCCCTGAAAATTTGATTGACGCGGGGAAGCATATAGCTAAAAAGTGTGGAGGATTACCACTTGCTTTAGTTGTCATAGCAGGACTTTTGGAGAAAGGAGAGAAAACGAAAGATTCGTGGGAGAAAATTGCCGAACGTGTGGGTACATACATTATTGGTGACCCCAACGGATGCTTGGATACGCTAGCTTTGAGTTATGACCATCTACCTTGTCACTTGAAGAAATGCTTTCTCTATGTTGGCGGCTTTCCAGAAGACTGCAAAGTCCAAGTGATGACCTTGATTAGGCTTTGGATAGCCGAAGGGTTTGTAAAAGAATCAGGTCAAAGAAGCATGGAGGAAGAAGGTGAGCGTAATTTGATGGAGCTAGTAGACAGAAATCTGTTAGTTGTTGCTGATAAAAGGTCTAATGGAGGAATTAAATCATGTCGTCTGCATGATCTTTTGAGAGAACTATGCTTGATAAAAGCTTCTGAAGAGAATTTCTTCAAGAAAATGAGTATGCCAATGTCAAACGGTAGTCTTTTCTCTGATTCTGCATCCAGCATGGTGAAGCAACGCCGCCTGTTCACAGACTATGAGGTTTTGTGCAAGTTCCATACACATGTTTTTGCTACACGCACAAGGTCTATGTTGTGCTTTCAAAACAATCAACCGTTTCGTAGAACTACAAGGTGGGTTCCTTCCTATTTGCTTCTTAGGGTGTTGTATTTACTAAATATTCCAATGTTTAGCCTTGGCAAGATAAGAATGCTAGTTCATCTAAGGTACTTAGCCGTTTGGTTAAGCAGTAACCAATCTTTAACCTTAGAGGACAGTAAATCCTCATTCTCAAAGGCCAATTTTGGGAGCCTTCAAACACTCATTGTTAAAGGCAAGTTTCAAAGCTTCATGTATACACCAGATAATATGGTGAATCTCAGACATTTACGCTGTGTCAGAATTGACATCTCAGTTGATTTCCAAATTCATAGGTTGTTCAACATGCAAACAGTTTCCAGGATAAGATTGGATGACATGGATCAATGTTTGCATGAAATTTTTCCTAATATCAAGAAGCTTGGGTGTTATATGGCTTCACTATCAAGCAGCCACGGTTCACTTAACTTTTCGTTGCTAACTCGTCTTGAAGCTTTGAACATAGAGAAGGATGGTTATGACTCGCTAACTATAGGGAACCCAATAAGGTTCCCAGAAACTTTGAAAAAACTTACCTTAAAAGGTCTATGTCTTCGATGGAATTACATGTCAACAATTCAGCGATTACCCAAACTTGAGGTTCTCAAATTACTAGACTCTTCGATAAAGGGACACTTATGGGAAACCGGCGATGAGCAGTTTCACCAGTTGAAATACTTGAAATTAGAGAAGCTGAACATCCGTGACTGGGAAGCTTCTAGCATAAACTTTCCACGCCTCAGGAAACTAGTAGTGAAAAGTTGTCATGATCTGAAGGAAATTCCGCTGGGACTAGGAAACAGCTACACACTTGAGCATATTGAGATTGATTATTCAAACTCTAGTGTACTCGAGTCTGTAAATAGAATTCAAGAAGCACAACGTGAAATGGGGAACGATGATATTCATGTCAGTTTCATTCGTATGGATCCAAGCGAAGTCTTCTATGATGGAGACCCTTTCTTTGAGTAACTGCATTGCACCATTCTGAGTTCTTTTGATGAAAAAAACTTGCGGATTTTGCGTCAAATCGCTGTATATTCAATGCAACTTTCTGTACAACGGCATTATTTGAATCATTGCTTATATATCCTCATGAATAATGAATAATGTATGGATACTTATGTGATTAATTTATCGTATTGTTATTTACTTATTTGTCTGTGATACAGTTCATTAGTTGATGGAGCAAGTTTGTAGAAGGTGGTGTCTGATAGTATGCGAAGAGAAGTCATACATGTGAAAAATAATGGAATAATGGAAATAAATAATCCCAACTATTGACTATTGGCCAATAACAGTCCCAACTATGAAAATTACCAATAGTGGTCCCAACTTTCGACAGATTGGAATATAATGGACCCAAACTAACGGAGGTCTAACTCCGTTAGTGTGATGTTGACGTGGCATGCCACGTAGGATGCCACATAAGATGCCACATAAGATGCCACGTAGGATCATTTTGCCACATAGGATGCCACGTCAGATCATTTTGCCACCTAGGATGCCACGTCAGCATCACACTAACGGAGTTAGATCTCTGTTAGTTTGGGTCCATTATATTCCAATATGTCGAAAGTTGGGACCATTATTGGTAATTTTTGTAGTTGGGACTGTTATTGGTCAATAGTCAATAGTTGAGATTATTTATTTCCATTATTCCAAAAATAATCATGGCTTTACCAAACTATGCCAAAGTCGAGTCTTTTAATCCCCAATATGATGTTTATTTATCCATGAGGCCTACAAGTTGGACCATTGTGTCAACATAGTAAGTATTATCTCGAGTCATAGACCCGTAGGTTTAATAACACGGTCAACATCGAGACAAAGGGAGCCACACGGGTCGGTGCACATAATAGCACGCAATGTAATAGTGCCATGATTCAGAGATTGTAGATTTGTAGAGGCAACCCATAAACTTAAAGAAGTATAACACAATATATTGATGGCCAGGTCTGAATTGATCAGTGACAGAGAGGCAACACATGACCACAACAATGTCATCATCGAGTGGATAACGCAACAAAAATCTGAAGAAATGTCTTTCTTCTGAAGCCACGACCTAAATAATTATTTTATATATTAGATACATAATTAATAATTTTACAATTAATAAAGAACGAGATTTCAATTACTTAATTATTCTAACTAGTGTGAATGTCCGCGCGTTGCCGCGGCGGCGACAACTTATAACACGATATTCAGTGTTATAAGTTGTGCCCAATAGGTGCTCCCTTTTCCCTCAAGAATAGGTGCCCACTTTGCGTCTAAATAACAGCCGCGCGTCTAAAGTTTAGACGCAGAGACCTTAAAAATTAAAATGTCTGAAGACTTTACACGTGTAATCATCTGATTGGTAGACGCAAAAGAGTGGCCCGTCCCTAATATTTAGACGTATCAAGTGTTTATTTTGGCAATTATCCCTATTTTCTACCTATATTTTTCCACTGCTTTATGTTTGAACTCGACCATTGGATTAAAATTTCCTACAATCCTGAGCGTATAAATTAGGTGGTTACTCTTTTTTGCGACAGTTATCAATCCTCCTCTCAACTGAGATGCTTTCACTCAATGCCCAAATACTACTTCGCTGTGATTAAGCCCCAAACAAACCCTAACACACACAATATCAACATCCATACATTACTGCCACAATTAACCCAGTAACCGGTAACTGTATTCAGGGGCGAAGCTTGGTTCTCGAATCGGAGGGGGCCGGACTCAATTTTTTTCGATCGGTAGTGACAAATCGACGGGGGCCGGACTCAACCCGAACTCAATTTACCTATGAAAATCGCAAATTTCCACTATTGCGCCAAAAACAGGGGGGCCAGGAATGCTTCGTCCCTGACTGTATTAACAACCAAAACTTCCATCACTGTTCCTAATTTTAGAATCAAATTTAACGATGCAACAGCTAGTATCATCACCAAACACAGATCTGAAAATCTTCTTGGCAAAGCTGAGAAGGTTACTTCACCACGGGAACGAAAATAATACACCGATTGGAAATAATCGTTACATCGAAGCAAAAAAGCCTGAAATTCAGTTACTGTATGAGGATCTTGCTTACCTGATTGGATCCTGTTTCGAAGACATGATCACTGACGAACAAGAAGTTGAAGACGTGGGAAACTGGAAGGGAAGACTTATTGAAGCAGCAGAAGAGGCAGAAGATATAGTTGATATCTTTGTATCCTCTGCTATCATCAAAAACGATAATGATCTACATATTATGGACCGCAGTTTTGGATATCGATATGAGTTAATCGAGTGCTCTCTGAAGGGCCTTAAGGATGTTATGGATGAAATAAAATCTATCAGACAGGAGATCATGTGTAATAAGACTCTTGTTAAGAAGATTGAAGCTATTGGAACGGCTTGTTCCAGCGGAATTACAAGAGGGAATCGTAATGAAACTAAGCATAAACATGAAGAATTTATTGTAGGATTTGATGAGGATGCATTGTTAATAATAGACAGACTTACCGGAGACCGCAAGAAGCTAGACATACTCTCGATTGTGGGTATGGGCGGACTAGGTAAGACTACTCTCGCGTCTAAAATATTTAATGATTCTCTTGTAGATTATCATTTCGACAAACGTGGGTGGGTTACTGTTTCTCAAGCGTATTCAAAGCGAGACGTGTTGTTACAATTATGGGTGTCAATAGGAAAATCAGTTGACGAAGGAGTGAGTGAATTTAAACTATATGAGATGTTGTACCAGAGCCTAAAGTGTAGGAGATATTTGATTGTCATTGATGATATATGTTGTATTAACACCAAGAAAACAAATAATAACAACCAAGGATTGCCAATCTTTATTAATCGAACAGAAATACAGAAACAATTACAAGGAATTGAAAAGATTATTATTGTAAGTGATGATCAGAGATCAAGCCCTAAGCTCTCTTTTATAACAGACGTTTAACGACTCAAGTTTCTCTTTGGCAATATTAGTCCCTGGAATATTACACTATTAACCCCTGAAGTTATAAGAAACAACTCAGAAGACCTTTTACTCTACTTTGACTTTCATTGACTGATTAATTTGGACTTTAATCTTCAACAATCTCCACCTTTAAATCCAAATTCACAAAACTTCAACCAATTCCCAAACCTTGAACACAAAAATCAAACTTAGAACCTGGTAATGTCTTTGTAAACACATCAGCCAGATTCAAATCAGTATTTATATCTTCAACCATAACTTCTTGAGCATTAACCACATCCCTGATAAAATGAAGTTTCACTCTAATATGCTTTGTCCTCTCATGAAACATGCTGTTCTTAGCAAGTTGAACAGCCCCTTGATTATCACAATGCACAAGTGCATTTACTGAATCAATTCCAAGTTCAGTAACAAAGCCCTTCAACCATATGGCTTCTTTAACAGCTTCTGTCAAAGCAATATACTCTGCTTCTGTTGATGACAAAGCAACAACTGATTGCAATTGAGCCTTCCAGCTCACTACATTTCCAAGTACTTTAAAGCAGTAACCTGTGACAGATCTTCCCCTATCCAAATCTTTGGCATAATCAGAGTCAACAAACCCTTCCACTTTTACCCCTACATCTTCTATATGGCCAAAATTAAGTCCCCAATCTTCAGTACCTTTTAAGTACCTTAAAATCCACTTAGCAGCTTCCCAATGATACTTTCCTGGATTAGATAAGTATCTGCTCACCACACTTACAGCATAGCCAAGATCTGGTCTTGTGCATACCATTAAGTACATTAAGCTGCCCACTACATTAGCATAAGGAACTCTTTCCATATACTTTATCTGTTCATCTGTAATAGGGGAATCTTTATTAGACAGTTTGAAATGGGTAGCCAAAGGTGTTCTCACCATCTTACACCCTTCCATAGAATAATTCTTCAGGATCTTTCTTGCATAAGACACCTGTGTCAATTTCAAACTATTGACACTTCTGTCCCTATGAATTTCCATTCCCAAAATCTTCTTGGCCTCTCCTAATTCCTTCATTTCAAACTCAGATTTCAACATCTGCTTGATTTCATGAATCTCTTCCTTAAGTTTACTTGCAACAAGCATATCATCTACATACAATAGCAAGTAACTAAACTCCCCTGGATTATACTCTCTAAAATACACACAAGCATCATATCCACTTCTGATGAATCCATTATTAACCATGAACTCATCAAATCTCCTATACCACTGTCTAGGAGACTGTTTTAATCCATATAATGATCTTTTAAGAAGACACACCTTTTCTTCTTCTCCTGCTTGTATAAATCCAGTTGGCTGAGCCATATAGATCTTCTCATCTAAATAACCATGTAAAAAAGCTGTTTTAACATCCAATTGTTCCAGCTCCATGTCTAAAGCTGCAACAATGGATAAAATGACCCTTATTGAAGTATGTTTAACAACTGGTGAGAAAATTTCAGTATAATCAACCCCTGCTCTTTGAGTGAATCCCTTAGCTACAAGCCTTGCCTTGTATCTAGTCTTCTCAACACCTGGAATACCCTCCTTCACTTTGTATATCCATTTGCAGGCCACCAATTTTTGATCTTTGGGTCTATCAACTAGAACCCAAGTCTCATTTTTCATTAAAGAGTCCATTTCTTCTTTCATGGCCTTACACCACTTCTCTTTATCTTCTGAGTTCACAGCTTCATTATAGGTTATAGGCTCATTAACACACTCATTCTCTGCTGCAACAAATGCAACAGCAGACATAGAAACTTCAGTGGTATCTCTCAGCTTTAGGGGCTTGACAATAGTCCTTCTTGGTCTGTTCTTGGCTAAACTGTATGGTGGTGAAGCTTGGGAAGTTTCACCACCTTCCCTTTCTTCACTATTTCCCATACTACCCCTGTTGTTTTGACCCACTTCATTCTCATCATTAGGACTTAGCATCTCTTCCTGCTCCACCTCAACCTGAACAGGATCAGTCTTTGCCCTATAATCAATCATACCTGGTACCCCTGACCCAATGAGATCTTTATAGAGAATATCTTCTCTTACTTGAACATGTCTACTCTTTATAATTCTGGGTCCATCTCCTTCCATCTTCCACAGTCTATACCCCTTAACCCCTTCTTGATATCCTAAAAGAACACACTTATAGGATCTTGAATCAAGCTTGTCTTGACTGACATGAGCATAAACCAAACATCCAAATACCTTGATGTCCTCATACTCAGGCCTTTCTCCAGTCCATATCTCCATTGGGGTCTTCATATTGATGACTCTGGAAGGAGATCTATTTATCAAATAGGCTGCAGTAGTCACTATCTCTCCCCAGAACTTCTTAGGCATTCCTGAACTTAGCCTCATACACCTCACTCTTTCCAACAGAGTTCTGTTCATTCTTTCTGCAAGGCCATTTTGTTGAGGAGTCCCTGGAATTGTCAAATGCCTGGCAATTCCATGATCCTTACAAAACTGATCAAACACCTTGTTACAAAATTCTAATCCATTATCTGTCCTCAATTTCTTTACCTTTCTGCTAGCCTGATTCTCAACCAACTGCTTCCATTCTTTGAACTTCTGGAAAGCCTCATCTTTATGTTTGAGTACAAATACCCAAACCCTTCTTGAGTAATCATCAATTATTGACAGAAAGTACCTAGCACCCCCCAAAGTTTCAACTCTGGCTGGCCCCCACAGATCAGAATGGACATAGTCCAAAATTCCCTTTGTAACATGTTTACCAACCCCAAACTTGACCCTTTTCTGTTTACCCATGATACAGGCCTCACAAAATCCAATATCACAGTCAGAAAGATCATCTATTACCTGTTGTTTCCTCAACTCAACCAGACCTTGACTGCTTATGTGACCTAATCTTTTGTGCCACAAATAAGCCTTTTCTTTATCTTTGTCAGTGACTGCTAATGCATTAACACCATTAACAACACTCCCATCCAACACATACACATTATTATTCTTTCTTGATCCTGTAAACATGACCAATGACCCCTTGATAACTCTTGCCTTTCCATCTTTCAGACTAACATGACAACCCTCCCTTTCAAATGTACCAAGAGACAATAAACTTCTTTTTAAAGTTGGAATATACCTCACACCATGCAGATCAACTGTGCTTCCATTCTTTAACTTGAATGTAACAGTACCAATACCAACTATCTTACACGGCCTATCATCTCCCAACTTCACAAAACCATAGTCTCCATACCTTAATTCTTTAAAGAATTCTTTGATAGGAGTCATGTGAAATGATCCCCCAGAATCCATAACCCACTGCCTCATAATTTCCATGATTTCATCTGCTGTCACACATAATACATCAGAACTTTCATATCCTTCAGATAGATCATCCTGAGTATTATGATTGACATGAGTTTTAGACCCTGGATTTCCATCATTCTTTCTCTTTTTCAAATCTGGACAATCCCTCTTTAAATGCTTCTCTGAATTACACAGATAACATTTTCTTTTAAACCTGGACTTTGATCTTGAACCAGAATTCTTAGAATTCTTATTCTTGTAATCTGATCTATGATCAGACCTTCCTCTAACAAAGAGACCTTCTCCACCTTCTTCCTTATGATCAGATTTCTTCTTTAATTCTCTGGAATTTAATGCAGCAAGAACCTCCTCCATTGACAGAGTTTCTCTTGCATACATTAAAGTGTCCACAAAATTCTCATAAGATTGTGGTAAAGATGTCAAGAACAAGATTGCCTTGTCTTCATCATCTAACACAACCTCTATATTTTCAAGATCTAAAACCAATTTATTATACTCATCAGTATGTTCTTCAATTGTCTTACCAGAACTCATCTGAAAAGTATAGAGCTTCTTTTTCAGATACAATCTATTTGCAAGGGACTTAGTCATGTACAGTGTCTCCAATTTTGACCAGATTCCTGCAGCAGTAGTTTCTTTGGAGACTTCTCTCAATACTCGATCACCTAAACTCAAGATGATGGCACTGTGTGCCTTTTCTGTCATCTCTTTCCACTTTTCTTCAATCATCCCTTCTGGCATTCTTTCTTCACCTCTCAGGGCATCAACAACCCCCTGATGTACCAGTAATGCCCTCATCATCAACCTCCATAGGCTGAAATCATTTCTGCCGTCAAACTTCTCTAATTCAAACTTAGTCGACACCATCTTGATCAATTAACACCGGTTGAAACACCTTCGTCTTCTTGATTTGAGCCGAACCTGGCTCTGATACCAATTGTTGTATTAACACCAAGAAAACAAATAATAACAACCAAGGATTGCCAATCTTTATTAATCGAACAGAAATACAGAAACAATTACAAGGAATTGAAAAGATTATTATTGTAAGTGATGATCAGAGATCAAGCCCTAAGCTCTCTTTTATAACAGACGTTTAACGACTCAAGTTTCTCTTTGGCAATATTAGTCCCTGGAATATTACTGTAACATTACGCAATTAATACTTGTACGTTACGCATCGACATTAATAAAAAACGTCAAGTTTTCATTTTATATTCGCATTTATTATTTTTGTCGCGATTATGGAACCCTAATACTATATATAATATTATATATATGTGTGTGATTGTATAATTATATCAAAAAAAAAAAATAAACAGCCTTGGCCGGGAATCGAACCCGCGCCAAAGGCCGGGCCAAACACACACATATGCACAAACCAACTGGGCTGGACCTTCTTTGTTGAAATAACCCGGATACACTATAATCTTATACGCGTATTAAATCCTCACAGTTGACAAGGAAAGTCAACTGTGGGATTTCTTGATAATCAATCCATCCAATTAACGTATAATTGATCCATTTTTGGTAAATTCGTGTAATAACCGGCCTTGTACAACACGAATACACGTCTATTACACGTCAATCGTTGACTAATCATTCAATTATACGCGTATGTATTCAATCGAAGGTCAAACCTTCCAATTAACATTAACCCTAACCCTCAGTATAAATTGATGCATTCCGAAGCTTAACAACTCGCTCACAACTCTCTCTCAACCTCCCAATCTCTCTAATTCACTCTGATTATTGTTATTGTGCTCGTTGGTTGACTTTTTCTTTGACCCGACGTTTGCAATCAAATCATCACTGTGAGTACGATTAACTTTGTGGGTTTTATTCATCGGCTATCAAACAACAATAGCCCTAACATTAATCGGGCTATAGTTGTCTGAATCATTCAATTGAAATTCTAGGGTTCGTCGTGATTTTAATTGGGGATAAATCTGATTCGCGTCGTGTATATAATTAAAACTAAACCAGAAACATCACAACCACCGGCCTAGGCCAAGTGGTTGTGACCATAGTTCACCACAGTGGTCACCCGGGTTCGAGTCCCGGCTCTGACCGTTTTTATTCTTTTCTTTTCTTTTCTTTTTAAACAAACAATTATATTATATATATATATTAAAACCTTTTAAACTTTTAAATTCTTTTTAAAATATCAAAACTATTTTATAAATTCTAAAAAAATTATATTTGTTTAATCTGATATAAAAGTTTTATTTGTAATTTTTATTTTTCAGAAATTCATTTATTTAATATTTATAATAATTAAATCATTTTTATACTATTATATTTATAAAAATCCATTTATATATCAAAAAAATTTTATTAAATTCTCCAAAATTTATCCTGACTTTTTATAAAGTCAAACTTTACTGAAATAATTTTTAAATCAGTAAAATCATTTATTTTATATTTTTAAACAATTTTTGTTAGATTTAATCATAATTAATTCATAATAAATCCAATTTTTATCATTTTTGCACCAAAATTTTATACAAATTATTTTTAATCATTTAGAACAGAAATATGATTTTTAAAATAAGAATTCCTTAATTTTAGTATTTTTGAATATTAAAGTTAATAATTGGCTATTTATAAATAAATAGATTTAAAAATCTATTTTAAATGAAATAATTTTATAAAAATTATTTTTATGCTTCAAACACTTTATTGTGCACATTCAAAATTCAAATTTTATAAAAAGACTTTCTTTCATTAATTATTAAAATTTTCTTTATTTAATTAACATTTTAATTAAAATTTAACAATTGATTATCCCCAAATCGAAACCCTAGGATACACTTGTAAGTTAATTAGACTTAGACTTATTATATATTACCTTATTATAGGGTAACATTTGGAATCTTTTTGGGCAACACAATTATCACATCTTTTCAACAAGTTAACATTTGCTAAGGTGAGTTTTACATAGCCCCTTTTATTTATCACCATTTTTGGGGTGAAACATGTTATAACATTATCATTGCAATTCAATCATCAATGTGTCTATGTGTTTTCTATGTTGCATTATGTCTTGAGCATGATTAGAGTAAGCACCATTCTAGCATAATCATTAACATTGATCAGCCGACGGTATACATTGATAGATCTATTGGACTGACAATCCCACCCGGATACGTGCCTCCTACAAAGGTTACGTGGGTGTTTGTTATCGCATAACATATTCATTGGGACCATAAGTGTATGGTATGTATCATTTTATAACAGTCAACAGGGTTGATTATGCACTCGATTTATTTCTAATATGTTCTCACATATGGGCTAGATTAACATGACACATGAATTGCATAACATTTTATTCATTTTATCATCAAAAACCTATGTAATTCTCACCAACTTATGTTGACCCAAAATACTTTCAAAATTAACATGTTTCAGGTAACAATGAAGCTGAGGCTTGAGTTAGCATGAGGATTTTTCTTGAAGTTTATTTGAAGTTTTTGAAGTTGCTATTTGATGTTATGTATTTGAATTCTTAGACATTATGTCACATTTTGGATATTATGTTTGAATAAATTATTTAAAATTTATATTATACCATGTGCTACTGAAAACAATCATCAATACGTGGCACCCCGATGTTTCCGCCATCGGTTGGGGTGTTACAGATTGGTATCAGAGCCAGGTTATAGGGAATTAGGTTATTAGAAATAATCTAGACTATAACCTTAGGGACTAAAACAGTACTTGCTTCTCCTACTTGTAACCCTAATTGCTTCCCTAATCCTATCCTCATCCTATGCCTTATAACCCTAAACCTACATGTGACTACTCTTAATTGTCTGCTGCAATCCTGATCCACCATTAGATTTATAGGACAAAATCCTCAGGTTTAACCTGAACCCCCTTGAGATCTCGTCGAAGTTCTAGATTTTAATAACGAACACGTGCAATCTGGAAGGGTGAACGCCTGTATTCTGAGTCTTCTGTCTAGGCTGGCATTGCGCATATATCCCAATCAGACGAGGGACCCGGATGCCTACCTGGGAATTCTCGGGATGAGTGTTCACTTATAGGCTAAAGCATGTCTTCATATGTTAATAGAATTTAGAATCTTTGATAAGTCAACGTTATCGTTTATTCGTTTTAATTAATGAATAAATGATTACATTCCTTATATAAATTCTCATTCATTTCATTGTGTCTATTACAGATCATGCCTCCTCGTCGCAGCACTCGCAACAACAATGGTGAGAACCATGAAGAAGGTGGTGATAACCATAACCACAACCATGACCAAGCTCCTAACCACAACAACAATGGGGTCGATGCTCAACTGGCTGCGATCATTTCTCAACAAATGGCGCAGCAAATTGCAACTCTGGTTCCCAATTTACTTGCTCAGGTCATCCAATTGAACGGCAACGGGAATGGTCACAACAATGGGAACGGGAATGGCAATGGTAATGGACCCCAAGCTTGCACCCTTAAACATTTCAACTCTTGCAACCCTCCAAAGTTCAGCGGTGAAGAAGGAGCCACTGGACTTCTCCAATGGTTTGAGGGTATTGAAAATACCTTCATCAACAGTGAGTGCCCCAACAATTTCAAGGTTCGTTACGCCATGAGTGTTCTCCATAAACGAGCACTCACATGGTGGAATGAAGAAAAGCGTACTCGTGGGGCCGAGGTTGCTCTTGCTATGACATGGGACTAAGTCAAAGATATCATGAAAGAGGAGTTCTGTCCTCGCAATGAAGTTAAAAAGCTGGAGGATGAGTTCCACACCTTAGCTCAAGATAGTGGGGAAAATCTTGCCTACAACACCCGCTTTCATGAGCTTAGCTTATTGTTGCCACACAAGGTTACTCCTCTGCCGGTAGCCATCGAGAAGTACATCGGTGGTCTGCCCATGCAAATCCAGGACACCGTTTGGGGTAGAAATCCTGCAACTCTGGAAGAGGCCAAACGTCTAGCGGCCACTCTTACTGATAATCACGTGAAGAACGGTACTCTCGTTCGCAAGGGCACTAAGAAGACTGTTGCCAAAGACACTCCACAGCCTGCAATTGAAGTCAAGCCTGAGACCTCAAGCAACAAAAAGCGTAAGGCTAGAAACTATATGGTTGCTGCTACTCCACCTGCTGCCCAAAACCCAGCCAAGAAACCATACACCGGACCTCACCCTTTGTGCAACACTTGCAAGTACCACCATCCCACACAGGTGCCATGTCGATTTTGTACTAAGTGTCAAAGATATGGTCACCTGGTGAACGTCTGTCGATCTCCTGCTGCCCAAGACAACAACAACCCAGCTCCCGACCAACAAAACAACAGGCCTACTCGTGGTCAATGCTACGAGTGTGGTAACCCTAATCACTACATCAACAACTGCCCTAACCGTAACCGTAACCAAAACCAAAATCAGAACCAAAACCAAAACCAGAACCGCAACCAGAACCAAGGTGCTCGAGGTCGCGCCTACAATCTCAACGCTAACCAGGCTCGTGACAACAACGAAGTGGTGAATGGTACGTTTCTCATTAATAACCACTATGCATCCATATTATTTGATTCAGGAGCTGATAAGTCATTCGTGTCACTGAAGTTTGAACCTTTACTTAACTTACCCCACACTAATCTAGAAGACCCTTTCGTGGTAGAGGTAGCTAACGGGAAGTCTATTTCGATCGGCTCTATTATTCGTAACTGCTTGTTGAATCTCGATGATCATACCTTCCCTATCGATCTTATCCCTATGCATCTTGGTAGTTTTGATGTTATAGTAGGCATGGACTGGTTGTCAACTCATCGTGCCGAAATTCTGTGCTTCGAGAAAGTCATACGCATTCCTCTCGAATCTGGTGAGATTTTGAAGATCTATGGTGAGAAACCCTGCGGTGAGCTTAAGCTTATGTCTTGTACTACTGCCCAAAAGTACTTACGAAAGGGGTATACAGCCTTCTTAGCTAACGTGATAGAGAAGAAGGACAAAGGCAAAAGTATCCAAGACATTCCTATTATTCGAGACTATCCTGAAGTCTTTCCAGAGGATTTACCTGGTTTGCCTCCTGCTCGACAAGTGGAGTTTCGTATTGATCTTGTTCCTGGTGCTAACCCTATTGCTAAAGCTCCTTATCGTCTTGCACCCTCTGAGATGCAAGAACTTGCTAGTCAATTACATGAACTTTCTGATAAAGGGTTCATTCGCCCTAGTTCTTCTCCATGGGGAGCCCCTGTCTTATTCGTTAAAAAGAAGGATGGTTCTCTTCGGATGTGTATTGACTACCGTGAACTCAACAAACTCACCATCAAGAATCGTTATCCACTTCCTAGGATTGACGATCTCTTCGATCAACTTCAAGGAGCAACCCACTTCTCGAAGATTGATCTCCGTTCTGGTTACCATCAGCTTAGAGTCCACGATGACGATATTCCCAAGACGGCTTTTCGCACTCGCTACGGTCACTATGAATTCATGGTTATGCCTTTTGGGTTGACCAATGCTCCCGCAGTATTTATGGATTTGATGAATCGGGTTTGTAGACCTTATCTCGACAAATTCGTGATCGTTTTCATTGATGATATTTTGATTTACTCTAAATCAAAATCCGATCACGAGCAACATCTTCACTCTATCTTGAGTCTCCTAAAGAAAGAACAACTGTACGCCAAGTTCTCAAAATGTGAATTTTGGCTTAAGGAAGTTCAATTTTTGGGACATGTCATTGATATGAACGGAATTCATGTTGATCCTGCAAAGATCGAAGCTGTGAAGAATTGGAGTGTTCCTACCACTCCAACGGAAGTCCGTTCTTTTCTTGGGTTGGCTGGTTATTATCGTCGATTCATCGCCAATTTCTCCAAGATCGCTGTTCCTCTCACTACCTTAACTCATAAGGGTAAACCCTATGAGTGGGGACCTAAGCAAGAGGAAGCATTCGAAACTCTTAAGCTGAAACTTTGTGAAGCTCCTATCTTATCTCTACCTGATGGTAATGATGATTTCGTGGTCTACTGTGATGCATCAAACCAAGGTCTTGGTTGTGTTCTCATGCAACGAGGAAAGGTTATTGCTTATGCGTCTCGACAACTCAAGACTCACGAGAAAAATTATACCACCCATGATCTTGAATTGGGCGCTGTTGTCTTTGCACTCAAGATTTGGAGACATTATCTGTATGGGACCAAATGTGTGGTGTTCACGGACCACAAAAGTCTCCAACATGTCTTCGATCAAAAGAATCTTAACATGAGGCAACGACGTTGGGTTGAATTACTTAACGACTATGATTGCGAAATTCGCTACCATCCTGGCAAGGCGAATGTTGTGGCTGACGCACTTAGTCGTAAAGAGCGTGTCAAACTCCAATGTGCGAGAGTTCGTACTGATCTTCAAGATCGCATTCTCCAGGCTCAACACACCTCAGTCACCCAAGGTAACATGTACGATGAAATGTCTTGTGGTGCTGAGACTCAACTTGAAACCAAACCCGATGGTCTCCTTTATTTCCTTAACCGACTGTGGATTCCCGACCGTGATGATCTTCGTACTTTTCTCATGAACGAGGCTCATAAGTCTCGTTATTCTATTCATCCTGGAGCTGACAAGATGTATCAAGATCTTCGTTATTCTTATTGGTGGCCTGGTATGAAGAAAGACATTGCTCTTTTCGTTGCAAAATGCCTCACTTGCTCCAAGGTTAAGGCTGAACATCAACGACCATCTGGTATGCTTGAACAACCAGAGATTCCTGTCTGGAAATGGGAGAGCATAGCTATGGATTTCATCACCAAACTCCCTCGCACACCCAAAGGTTTTGACAGTATTTGGGTAATCGTCGATCGTTTGACCAAGTCAGCTCACTTTCTACCTATTCGTGAGAAGTATTCTGTGGAAAGGTTGGCAAAGATGTACGTAAGTGACATCGTATGTCGTCACGGTATACCTTTGGACATTATTTCTGATCGCGATGGTCGTTTCACCTCCCACTTTTGGGGATCTCTACAAGATGCTTTGGGTACCAAGTTGAACCTGAGCACTGCTTATCACCCTCAAACGGATGGTCAGACTGAACGAACCATCCAGACACTTGAGGACATGCTCAGGGCATGTGTCATCGATTTTGGTGGCGCATGGGATTCTCATCTTCCTTTGGTTGAGTTTTCATACAACAACAGTTATCACGCCAGCATTAACATGGCTCCTTTTGAGGCACTCTATGGTCGGAAATGTCGTTCACCTGTCTGTTGGACTGAGGTTGGTGAAGCTCGTATTACTGGACCCGAACTAATCCAGGAAACCACAGACAAAATTCAGCTTATTCAGGATAATCTTCTCAAGGCTAGAAGCCGCCAAAAGAGTTATGCTGATAAACGTCGTAAACCCTTGGAATTTCAAGTTGGGGACCTTGTGTTACTTAAGGTATCCCCTTGGAAAGGAGTTATTCGTTTCGGTAGAAAGGGAAAACTAGCTCCTCGTTACGTAGGCCCCTTCAAAATTCTTGACAGAGTTGGGAAAGTGGCTTACAGACTTGAGCTTCCACCTGAGCTAAGCAATGTTCATCCGACCTTCCATGTTTCGAATCTCAAGAAATGCTTAGCAGATGAGAACCTTCATGTTCCTCTTGAGGATGTGCAAATCGATGAAAGCATGCACATTATCGAGAAACCCGTCGAGATTGTTGACACTGGAGTCAAGAAACTCAAGCGCAGTCGTATTCCGATCGTTAAGGTTCGTTGGGAATCTAAACGAGGCCCAGAGTTCACTTGGGAACGTAAAGACCAGATGAAGTCGAAGTATCCACATCTTTTCCCACCAGACTCTCCAACTCCAACTTCGGGACGAAGTTCCTAAAAGTAGGGGAGACTGTAACATTACGCAATTAATACTTGTACGTTACGCATCGACATTAATAAAAAACGTCAAGTTTTCATTTTATATTCGCATTTATTATTTTTGTCGCGATTATGGAACCCTAATACTATATATAATATTATATATATGTGTGTGATTGTATAATTATATCAAAAAAAAAAAATAAACAGCCTTGGCCGGGAATCGAACCCGCGCCAAAGGCCGGGCCAAACACACACATATGCACAAACCAACTGGGCTGGACCTTCTTTGTTGAAATAACCCGGATACACTATAATCTTATACGCGTATTAAATCCTCACAGTTGACAAGGAAAGTCAACTGTGGGATTTCTTGATAATCAATCCATCCAATTAACGTATAATTGATCCATTTTTGGTAAATTCGTGTAATAACCGGCCTTGTACAACACGAATACACGTCTATTACACGTCAATCGTTGACTAATCATTCAATTATACGCGTATGTATTCAATCGAAGGTCAAACCTTCCAATTAACATTAACCCTAACCCTCAGTATAAATTGATGCATTCCGAAGCTTAACAACTCGCTCACAACTCTCTCTCAACCTCCCAATCTCTCTAATTCACTCTGATTATTGTTATTGTGCTCGTTGGTTGACTTTTTCTTTGACCCGACGTTTGCAATCAAATCATCACTGTGAGTACGATTAACTTTGTGGGTTTTATTCATCGGCTATCAAACAACAATAGCCCTAACATTAATCGGGCTATAGTTGTCTGAATCATTCAATTGAAATTCTAGGGTTCGTCGTGATTTTAATTGGGGATAAATCTGATTCGCGTCGTGTATATAATTAAAACTAAACCAGAAACATCACAACCACCGGCCTAGGCCAAGTGGTTGTGACCATAGTTCACCACAGTGGTCACCCGGGTTCGAGTCCCGGCTCTGACCGTTTTTATTCTTTTCTTTTCTTTTCTTTTTAAACAAACAATTATATTATATATATATATTAAAACCTTTTAAACTTTTAAATTCTTTTTAAAATATCAAAACTATTTTATAAATTCTAAAAAAATTATATTTGTTTAATCTGATATAAAAGTTTTATTTGTAATTTTTATTTTTCAGAAATTCATTTATTTAATATTTATAATAATTAAATCATTTTTATACTATTATATTTATAAAAATCCATTTATATATCAAAACAATTTTATTAAATTCTCCAAAATTTATCCTGACTTTTTATAAAGTCAAACTTTACTGAAATAATTTTTAAATCAGTAAAATCATTTATTTTATATTTTTAAACAATTTTTGTTAGATTTAATCATAATTAATTCATAATAAATCCAATTTTTATCATTTTTGCACCAAAATTTTATACAAATTATTTTTAATCATTTAGAACAGAAATATGATTTTTAAAATAAGAATTCCTTAATTTTAGTATTTTTGAATATTAAAGTTAATAATTGGCTATTTATAAATAAATAGATTTAAAAATCTATTTTAAATGAAATAATTTTATAAAAATTATTTTTATGCTTCAAACACTTTATTGTGCACATTCAAAATTCAAATTTTATAAAAAGACTTTCTTTCATTAATTATTAAAATTTTCTTTATTTAATTAACATTTTAATTAAAATTTAACAATTGATTATCCCCAAATCGAAACCCTAGGATACACTTGTAAGTTAATTAGACTTAGACTTATTATATATTACCTTATTATAGGGTAACATTTGGAATCTTTTTGGGCAACACAATTATCACATCTTTTCAACAAGTTAACATTTGCTAAGGTGAGTTTTACATAGCCCCTTTTATTTATCACCATTTTTGGGGTGAAACATGTTATAACATTATCATTGCAATTCAATCATCAATGTGTCTATGTGTTTTCTATGTTGCATTATGTCTTGAGCATGATTAGAGTAAGCACCATTCTAGCATAATCATTAACATTGATCAGCCGACGGTATACATTGATAGATCTATTGGACTGACAATCCCACCCGGATACGTGCCTCCTACAAAGGTTACGTGGGTGTTTGTTATCGCATAACATATTCATTGGGACCATAAGTGTATGGTATGTATCATTTTATAACAGTCAACAGGGTTGATTATGCACTCGATTTATTTCTAATATGTTCTCACATATGGGCTAGATTAACATGACACATGAATTGCATAACATTTTATTCATTTTATCATCAAAAACCTATGTAATTCTCACCAACTTATGTTGACCCAAAATACTTTCAAAATTAACATGTTTCAGGTAACAATGAAGCTGAGGCTTGAGTTAGCATGAGGATTTTTCTTGAAGTTTATTTGAAGTTTTTGAAGTTGCTATTTGATGTTATGTATTTGAATTCTTAGACATTATGTCACATTTTGGATATTATGTTTGAATAAATTATTTAAAATTTATATTATACCATGTGCTACTGAAAACAATCATCAATACGTGGCACCCCGATGTTTCCGCCATCGGTTGGGGTGTTACAATTACACTATTAACCCCTGAAGTTATAAGAAACAACTCAGAAGACCTTTTACTCTACTTTGACTTTCATTGACTGATTAATTTGGACTTTAATCTTCAACAATACTTGTTATAACTTGAGTCACCCACTGGATTGGACCGCATGCACACTCCACACCACATTAGTATGATATTGTCCGCTTTGGGCTTAGCCCTCACGGATTTGTTTTTGGGCTCCTTCCCAAAAGGCCTCATACTAATTGGAGTGTGCACTCACTTATAAGGAAGTCATCCCTTCCTTATTTCTTCCATGTGGGACTTGGATTGCCAACCCCAACAATCCTCCCCTCAAGCCAAGGACCACATAACTCATGGCCTCCCCTTCAGCGAAACACCATCTTGTACCGCCGCTACCACCACGGGACACGCCGCCTGAACCATACTATCAGGAGGACTTTCGACACAAGGCTACAATCACCGTAGCAACCATCGCAAGGGGGTCACATTCCAGCCGAACCTGGCTCTGATACCACTTGTTATAACTTGAGTCACCCACTGGATTGGACCGCATGCACACTCCACACCACATTAGTATGATATTGTCCGCTTTGGGCTTAGCCCTCACGGATTTGTTTTTGGGCTCCTTCCCAAAAGGCCTCATACTAATTGGAGTGTGCACTCACTTATAAGGAAGTCATCCCTTCCTTATTTCTTCCATGTGGGACTTGGATTGCCAACCCCAACAATATATGGAGTTGTAAGGCATGGGACGATGTGGGAATATGTTTTCCGGATGATAACAATGGTAGTAGAGTTCTTGTGACCACCCGACTTACGGAAGTTGCTTTGCATGCAAGCCAGGGCGGTTTCACTCACAACATAGGACATTTAACAGAAGACCAGAGTTGGGAGCTGTTGTGTTGGAAGACTTTCAGGGGATATGAGTGTCCTGAAAGTTTGACAGAGACAGGGAAGCGTATAGCTAAGAAGTGTGGAGGCTTACCGCTTGCTATAGTTGTCATAGCAGGTCTTCTTGAGAAAGGAGAGAAGCGGAAAGATTTGTGGGAGAACATTGCCGAACGTGTGGGTTCATACATTATTAATGATCCTAAAGGATGTTTGGATACGCTAGCTTTGAGTTATGACCATCTACCTTGTCACTTGAAGAAATGTTTTCTTTATATAGGGGCCTTTCCAGAAGGGTATAAAATCCAAGCGCGGAGACTGGTCAGGCTTTGGATGGCTGAAGGTTTTATTAAGAAAACAGGACGAAGGAGCTTGGAAGTAGAAGCCGAGGGTTATCTGATAGGTCTTATTGACAGAAATCTGTTGATTGTTGCTGATAAAAGTTCTAATGGAGGAGTGAAATCATGTCGTCTGCATGATCTCTTGAGACAACTATGCCTGAAAAAAGCTTCTGAAGAAAATTTCTTCACAAAAATGAGTATGCCAATGTCAAACAATAATCTTTTCTCTGATTCTGTTTCCAGCACATTGAAGCAACGACGTCTATTCTCAGACTACAAAGGTTTGTGTGAGATCTATTTGCATGGTTTTGCCACACACACAAGGTCTGTTTTGGGCTTTAATGAAAGGAAGCCGTCAGTTCATAGTTCAACTACAAGGTGGGTTCATTCCTTTTTGCTTCTTAAGGTGTTGGATTTGCTGAATATCCCATTGGTTGAATTCAGAAACATTGGAATGTTAATCCATTTAAGGTACTTAGCTGTTTGGTCAAATTATGATCCATTCTCATTATCGGAGGTCAATTTATGGAGCCTTCAAACTCTCATTGTTAAAGGCAAGTTCCAAAGCTTCATATATATACCAGCTAATATGGTGAATCTAAGGCATTTGCGTTGTGACATAATCACCATCCCAACTGATTTCAGTGTTCCTACATTGTTTAACTTACAAACGATTTCCAGGCTAATATTGGATCACAGGACTATGTTTTTGCTTGACTCTTTACCTAATATCAAGAAGCTTGGCTGTTCTATTTCTCCAGCATCATGCAATCGCGGTTTACTTAGCTTTACCATGCTAACTCATCTTGAAGCTTTGAACATAGACAAGTACATGCATTGGTCATTAAATTTAAAGAAACCAATAAGGTTTCCAGAAACTTTGAGAAAGTTGACCTTAAAACGGTTATATCTTCCTTGGAACTATATGACAACAATTCAACAGTTACCCAAACTCGAGGTACTCAAATTACTAGACTCTTCGTTCTGTGGGCACCTGTGGGAAACTGGTGATGAGCAGTTTCACCAGTTGAAGTTTTTGAAATTAGAGAAGCTGAACATCTGCTTCTGGGAAGCTTCTAGCACCAACTTCCCACGCCTCAGGAAACTAGTAGTGAAAGGTTGTGGATGTCTAACGGAAATTCCGCTAGAACTAGGAAACATCTACACTCTTGAGCATATCGAGACTGATTACTCAAATCCTCATGTGCACGAGTCTGTTAATAGAATTCAAGAAGCACAACGTGAAATGGGGAATTGTGACATCCATGTCAACTTCACTCGCAGGCAGGGCCATTCAAATAGCTCGTAGCTTGAAGCTCACTCAAAAGCAGCTCATTTGTAGAATGAGCCAACTCGGCTTGGATTGTTTACAAACTGAACCATCTCAGCTAGGATCGATGATAAACAAAGCCTAGCTCGGTTCAGCTCATAAACACCCCTACTCGCATGGATAAAAGTGAAGTCTTCTTTCTTGATTTAGTTCCCGGTTTTCTCGCCTCAACGATGCATAATTATAGCACTGCTGTTGATCTGCCATGACTGTTGGTGCACTGGAGGTTTATGGGTGTCACTGAGCTCAAAGCAGAGTCAATTCTAAGCCTGAGTTGTTCTATGTATAGAGCTTGGACTATCGATTTAAGTGGAAGTCGTTCATTCAGCACATTATGTGCACCTGCTTGCTTCTGGTAAGAGCTTTTGGAAATAAATTAACTTACAGCTACTTTTTTTTTTTTTCCTAGTTCTGACTTATGATAAACCCTGATGAGCCTGTAAATTTATGGAATGAAATTTGTTTTAAATCAAAAAAAAAAAAAAAAAAAAAACCAACAAACAATTTGTGCACTTTGACTTTTTCAGGTCAAATTGTTTATATGAAGCTTGATAGTGGCATAAAAGTGGTCAGGTATCAAAACAATAACTTTTTATATGGGTTGGGTCTGGAAAATTATTACAAAGAGCTATTTTGTTATATATAATTGACAAATTATATTATTTTAATGATAATCTGTTATTTATTTATACCTTTGAGTAGTTACACATAAAACATAACCCTGTTTTTTTAACTAAATTAGTGGAAACTAAAGAGCCTATTTGCATTTAAATTCAAAGTTGCATGTAGGAATATCTGACTTAGTTCAATTACCTATATATTTTTTACTTATTTTGTTAGGTAAGCTTGATGGGTCGGGTCATGGGTTAAAAGTTACCGGGTCAGGAATTGGATTTGGGTCAGTAGCAGAATGGGTTGATGAAGAAATGGTTCCAGTGTTGACCGAGTTTGTTGAAAGAAAGTTGAAAAGCGGACGTTATTGTGAACGTTGGAATCTGCTAATTAAAAGGAGAAGAAGACTTGGTATTTTCAGTATGTGGGTTTTGTTTTATCACTATAAATAGCTGTAGTTTGTAGTAGCTTTTAGTAAGTCAGTTATTTTGTTTCTTTGAGAAAGTTTAATAACACATAAAGATTTTTGTGGTGTGTGTGTTTACTGTTTATTATTTGGGGCCTGAACCAACATATTTTTACCTCTTTAACCCATTACATATAAACATAACGCGTATTTATGTAAACTAGTGGAAACAACCACCATGTCATTTTCATTCACATGGATCAAACATCAAAGTGGAGTCGTCTTTGAGAGAAGCTGATATACGTTAAAATATACATATTTAAATCCCCGATTAAACTCCCAAATTACGCGTTTTCGACCATAACTGCACGAATTCGGTACTTAACCGCTTCATATTTTATTTCAGGTCTTAAACGACGTCCCACGAACAAAGTCGAAGAAACCGGGCGAAAAACGGACAAGACGGAAAGTTTCTGCAAAATCAGCCAAGTCTGGAAATAGTGCACGGCCGTGCACCCCAGGTGCACGCCCGTGCGGACTCAGTCTACCCGGACACAGAGGAGCTGCACTGCCAGTGCGACCTGGCGTGCAGCTGTTGTTCTCGGGCACCCTGATCAGCACTGCCGTGCGGGTGCCCGTGCGACTCAAGTTCCCGGGTGCACTGCCAGTGCACCAGGCAGTGCACCATCAGCACTCGGCCACAACCAGACCCGCACGCCCGTGCACCTTAGGTGCACGGCCGTGCGGAATATCTAGATATTTCCAGGAACAGCCACTTGCCCACTTGCCCACTTGCACGTCAAATCAAGTTGATCGAGTGCACGGCCGTGCACTTTATGCGCACGGCCGTGCCAAAAATCAAACTTTCTATAAAAACAGAGCAGAACCCACTGATCAAACATTGGATCTTTGGGGGGCGATTTCTGGCGATTTTCAGGGCTAACGAAGTGCTGCACAGGCGTGGAACAAGCTCGGGAATCCATCCGTTCCATCCTTCATCATCCAATCCATCTCTTTAGCAATCTTATGGTTTGATCCTTTAAGCTTTCTTAGATCCAAATCTGATTTTGTTTGCTACGAGCTTTAGGAACGAACCGAGTCAACTTTTTACCAGTGTACATGCTTGTGAATACTTGTTTATACTTCTTTGATTCGTTATTTCATTCATTAATTTGCATATATGATTATTTGAATTTTTTTTTAATATAGATTCGTTCATTTATCTGCTTATAGGATTGTTTGATTTGATTTTTCGTTCATTAGGAAGTTGATAGATTTAATTTATTGAATATTGGATTAATTGGTTTGTCTATGAATTTGATTTGTTCGTTATTTAATTAATTAGATTTATTTGTTCGTATTTGGACTTATTATTAATTTCATTCTTTGTATAGTTTTAGGCTTAGTCTGCTTATTACTGTTCATTTCATTGATTCTATTTGTTTATATTTGATTTTCTTGAATGTATTTGCTTTCCGTTATTATCGCATGAATTTATTGATTCTTTATTTCATTTATTTATTTTTCTGTCTTTTATCGCCTTTTTGGGTTTGTCATATATTCGCCTGTTGCAACTATATCATTCTTACATGCAGGTTGATGTCCACAAACCCTGGGTCTTCTGGTGATCTTTGTGACGAGGAGCTAAGGCGCCTGAGGAGAAGCGAACGGATTAGACTTCATAAATTACGTCTTGTTTCTGATATTCTTATTGCTGCTCCTATTGTTGAGGTTCCAATTGAGGAGGCGAGGCACGATCTGGCCGACGACAACGGGTCGGACGCCCACAGCGACATTATCATGGCGGATGACGACATTCCGCTGAATGATAGTGGTCGTCCAGGAGGAGATGGACTCGCGCCGAGTATTGTCCGTCCGGCTATTTTGGCGGATCATTTCGAGATCAAATCTAGTATCGTGAATATGATACAAAATTCGGTGCAATTCGGTGGACTGGAGCACGAGGATCCAGGCCGACATATTGCTGCATTCTTAGAGGTTTTAGCCACCTTTAAGATGACGGGCATCTCCGATGATGCTATCCGTCTCCGACTCTTCCCATTCTCACTGCGGGACAAAGCCCGGACTTGGCTTCTGTCACAACCCGCAGGGTCGATCACGACTTGGGCAGAGTTGTCACAACAATTCATGCAGCAGTATTTTCCTCCTGAAAAGACACAAAAACTAAGGAATCGCATCATGACATTTCGTCAGGATGACGATGAATCATTATACACAGCCTGGGAAAGGTTTAAAGACCTACTCTTGAGTTGCCCGCACCATGAGCTTTCGAAAAGGCATTTGGTGCAAACTTTTTATCAGGGACTCGGGTATGCGTCTCAGGAACGCCTTGATGTATACGCAGGGGGAGACATCGGAACAAAGTCTCCTAGGGAAGCGTGGAGCATTATTGAGAAGGCATCCCTGAAATCTAAATCCCGGCAGAATGATAGATCTAGGTCTTCATCTGCCAAGGCTGGTGTGCATGCCGTGGATAACTATACGGCGATTTCAGCACAGATAGCGGCTCTGGCTACGAGACTCGATAACTCTCAGCAACACGTAGCGCAGTCCGATTGTTTGTGTGTGGAGTGCGGGGTATCTCACGAGCCTGGCTCGTGTGCTCAGGGGTAATGTATACAGGCCACGAGGAAGTGAACTACATGGGTAATCAAACGAGACCCCAGAATAACCCTTACAGCAGCACTTATAATCCGGGTTGGAGAAATCACCCGAACTTCGGGTGGAGATCTGGTACTTCCAATCAGAACCCTCTCGGATTCCAGCAGAGAGCCGCCGCACCACAACAGTCCTACCAGTCCCAACAGCCTTACCAGTCCAACCAACAGTCCTACCAGTCCAACCAACAGCCATACCAGGCTCGTGGTCAATCGTCCCAGCAAAGACCGAACCAATACCAGAACCAGGGCGCCGGGAGCAGCTCCCAGCAGCACGCCCCTCATGGTATGTCTAAGCTGGAGGAGATGATGTCTCAGCTCCTTACCAACACCTCTAATTCCAATCAGATCGCTGAGCAGCGCTACCAGCAGCATGAGGAGCGCTTCACTAATTATGAGGGAGAAATGAGGGCCAAAAGGCGTCGATGCAGGCCATTGAGAACCAGGTTGGCCAGATGGCGAAAATGATGTCTGAGAGACAGCAGGGTGGTCTTCCAGGCAACACTGAGCCGAACCCAAGAGGGCATGTTAATGCCATTATGACGAGGAGTGGTAAAACCACGGGACCAGACACATCGGGCTCACCACCGATCACTGAGACGGTCCAGACTGAGTCTTCGGACGAGGTGCACGCTAGGCGAGTCCCAGCAAGTACAGCACAGCTACCGAAGCCAGTCACAGACTACACTCCTCCTGTTCCATATCCTGGTAGACTTAGGAAGCAGAAAGACGAGGCGCAATACGGGAAATTTCTCGAGCTGTTCAAGCAGCTACATATAAACATCCCGTTTGTTGAGGCCTTAGCACAGATGCCTAAGTATGCCAAATTCTTGAAGGACATCCTCACAAATAAACAAAAACTTGAGGACCTGTCCTGCGTTCTGTTGAACGAAAACTGCTCTGCAATTCTGCAGAATAGACTGCCCATGAAAATGGGCGATCCTGGTAGCTTTACCATCCCTTGTCTGATAGGTGATATGACTGTCAGTAATGCACTCGCAGACTTGGGGGCCAGCATAAACCTTATGCCTTATAAGGTTTTCGAGAAGTTGGATCTGGGTGAACCTTCACCCACCAGGATGAGTATTCGCCTCGCTGATCGTTCGATCAAGTATCCACGAGGGTTTGTAGAAAATATGCTTGTCAAGATTGACAAATTCGTTTTCCCTGTGGACTTTGTTATCCTAGACATGGATGAGGACTCTAAAGTCCCTTTGATTCTCGGACGTCCTTTCCTTAACACGGCAAGGACGATTGTTGACGTGGCTGCGGGACAGATCACACTCCGAGTCAATGATGAGCACGTGACTTTTGACATTCAGAGGTCGATGCGCCATCCTGAGAGCCAAGACGATACACTATACTATCTCGATATAGTAGACCAGTGTGTTAGCTCTCATGTCAGAGGTGCTTGGGAGAGAGATGTTTCGGACACACATCTGTTGTGTGGGAGCCTAGATGGCATTATGCAGGAGGGCCATATAGATGAGCAGCCGGTCTATCAGATCGGTGATGATGGTTCCCAAAGTCCGGAGCGTTTTGTGGAAATTGAGCGAGAGGAAGAGGAGAAGGCGAAGCCGTCTGTTGAGGATCCACCGTCTCTAGAGCTGAAGGAGCTCCCGCCGCATCTCGAGTATGCATTTCTTGATGAGGAGGGGCGTCTACCGGTGATCATATCGTCTTCATTGACTGTGGAAGAAAAGAGCGAGTTGTTGAGGGTTTTAAAACTTCATAAACGGGCAATTGCCTGGAAGATCGTAGACATCAAGGGGATTAATCCCTCTTTCTGTACTCATAAAATCTTGATGGAGGATGTCTACAAGCCTTGTGCGCAGCACCAGAGGCGTCTGAACCCGAACATGCAAGATGTTGTTAAATCCGAGGTAATTAAACTGCTTGATGCTGGATTGATATATCCCATCTCGGATTCTGTTTGGGTTAGTCCTGTGCACGTCGTGCCCAAGAAGGGTGGCATGACGGTGGTCACAAATGATAGGAATGAGTTAATTCCTACGAGGACCGTCACGGGGTGGAGAGTTTGCATTGACTATCGCAAGCTCAATGACGCCACCCGCAAGGATCACTTCCCGCTTCCATTTATCGATCAGATGTTGGAACGACTGTCGGGGAAGTTATACTACTGTTTCCTTGATGGTTTCTCTGGATACTTTCAGATCCCTATCGATCCTGTGGACCAGGATAAGACGACCTTCACATGCCCTTTTGGCACATTCGCCTACAGGCGTATGCCATTTGGGCTGTGCAATGCGCCGGCGACCTTCCAGCGCTGCATGGTTGCCATTTTTCATGACATGATCGAGGACTCCATGGAGGTGTTCATGGATGATTTTTCCGTTTTTGGGAGTTCGTTCGATCAATGTCTGGGGAACCTGGAGCGGATGCTTCAGAGGTGTGAGGAGACCAGTCTTGTGCTAAACTGGGAAAAATGCCACTTCATGGTGAAGGAAGGAATAGTCTTGGGGCATAAGGTCTCCCAAAGTGGGTTGGAGGTTGATCCTGCTAAAGTAGATATCATTTCTAGGCTCCCTCCACCCTCCTCTGTCAGAGCGATCCGCAGCTTTTTGGGTCATGCGGGATTTTACAGGCGATTTATCAAAGACTTTTCAAAGATCGCCCGACCGATGACCCGTTTGTTGGAAAAGGATGCACCGTTTGTGTTTGGTGCAGAGTGTGTGAAGGCATTTGGCCTTCTGAAGCGGTTGCTTGTTGAGGCCCCTATATTGGTGGCACCCGACTGGGGGCTGCCATTCGAGATTATGTGCGACGCAAGTGACTTCGCGATAGGGGCGGTCTTGGGACAGCGGAAGGACAAGCACTTCCACCCGATCTACTACGCGAGTAAGACTCTACATGATGCTCAGGAGCATTACACCACGACTGAAAAAGAGCTTCTTGCTGTAGTATTTGCATTCGACAAGTTTAGATCATATTTGGTGCTGTCGAAGACCATTGTCTATACGGACCATGCAGCGATCCGATACCTATTCAGCAAACAGGACGCGAAACCGCGCCTGATTAGGTGGATCTTGCTGCTGCAAGAGTTCGATATAGAGATTCAGGACAAGAAGGGTGCCCTGAATGTTGCTGCTGATCATCTGTCCAGACTCGAGCATGATGATGCCGAGAACTGCGCGTGGGATACCATTAATGACAACTTTCCCCACGAGTTCTTGATGAACGTCGAGTCGGTGGAAGATGTATCACCATGGTTCGCGGATTTTGCGAACTACCTCGCGTGCGGGATCCTCATCAAAGGATTGTCGCACCAGCAAAAGAGGAAGTTTTTCGCGGACCTAAAGCATTACTTCTGGGATGACCCATTTTTGTTCCGGGTCGGGGCGGATCAGCTGATTCGCCGTTGCGTGTTCGGGGTTGAGGCGGCGCAGATCTTGCGCGACTGTCACGAGGGGCCTACCGGAGGTCACCACGGAGCGAATTACACTGCCAAAAAAGTGTTAGACTCCGGGTTTTATTGGCCCACACTTTTCCGTGACGCTCAGATACTGGTCGGTGCATGTGATTCGTGCCAGAGGGCAACGAACATATCGGCACGCGACCAAATGCCGCAAAATCCCATCCAAGTTTGTGAGGTCTTTGACATTTGGGGCATAGACTTCATGGGACCATTCCCCTCCTCACGGGGTAATAAATATATACTTGTGGCGGTTGACTATGTGTCAAAGTGGGTGGAGGCGCAAGCCTTACCCACAAATGATGCCCGAGTAGTAGTGAGGTTTGTTAGAAGCTTGTTCTCGCGGTTTGGTGCCCCAAAGGCACTGATAAGTGACCGTGGCACGCATTTCTGCAATGCGCAGCTTGATCGCGCGTTAGCACGTTATGGCGTCCAGCACAGGTTATCCACCCCGTATCATCCACAGACAAGTGGACAGGTGGAGGTCACGAACCGTGGATTGAAGCGAATCCTTGAGCGGTCGGTTAATCAAAACCGCAAGGATTGGGCTGACAAGCTTGATGACGCGCTGTGGGCCTTTCGAACTGCCTACAAGACGCCTATTGGGACGACTCCCTTTCGGCTGGTCTATGGCAAAGCGTGTCATCTCCCTGTCGAGTTGGAACATAGGGCATTCTGGGCTCTTAAAACGGCGAATTTGGATCTCAAGACCGGCGGTGAGACCCGTTTCTTACAAATTCATGAGCTGGAGGAGCTTAGGCAGCAGGCCTATGAGAGCTCGATATTATATAAAGAGCGCACAAAGAGACTGCACGACAGTCGCCTGAAAAACCAGAAAGATTTTCAGGTAGGCGATTTAGTTTTGCTTTATAATTCTCGCCTGCGCCTCTTTCCTGGAAAGTTGAAATCCCGCTGGACAGGACCGTACACTGTTAAGGAAATATATCCATACGGTGCTGTCGCAATCGCAGATTCTGTGGGTTTGACTTTCAAAGTCAACGGTCATCGCCTAAAAGTCTATGTTGAAGGACCGATTGACCAAACCGTAGATGAAATCGATATCTACGCCCCACACGCCTCATAAAGTGTGGGGAAGTGAGTCTAGCT
Source organism: Ambrosia x helenae (assembly GCA_030844895.1). Taxonomy (NCBI): domain Eukaryota; kingdom Viridiplantae; phylum Streptophyta; class Magnoliopsida; order Asterales; family Asteraceae; genus Ambrosia; species Ambrosia x helenae. The sequence continues at coordinate 9,321,521 of CM061230.1, read as the reverse complement.
AGCGACTCGTTAATAAATATAGCACGGCGTGTATGGGCGCGCCAAAGGGTAAATATGTAATTAGTGTATATATATCTTGCTTTATTTTAATTTTTTTAGTTTAACGTTGTTTCTAGTAATGTGCAGGTTCGTACCGGTTTTGAACAAAGCGGGAAGGAGCAATGGAGCGTGAGCAGTCGACAAACAGGTTTAAATGGTTTAAAATGATGTTTTCGGACAAAACAGGGTGGCTGCGCAGCTGCAGGCTGCATTTCTGCGAGTCTGCAGACTGTGCACGGCCGTGCCAAAAATATGCACGGCCGTGCGAGCCTGGCTGACCAGCAAGCCTGATCAGCACAGGTGTGCAAGGGGGAGTGCAAGGCCACTGCACGGCCGTGCGACTCAGGCGCACGACCGTGCGGGCCCAAAAGCCCGGCCCAAATTCGTGGCTATTTAAGCATCTTTAACTTCAAAACCCTAAAAACTTGCACTCCCAATCTGCACCCGCGTTCCAAGCAGCCAAACAACCCGATTAATCATTTCTTTAGGCCTAAATCTTCAATCTTTTCCTTCCAAATCAACTAAGGTATGAACCCCTTCATAATATTGCACCTATTTTATGTATTTTTAGTTTAGATCTGTCATACTTTTGATTTTTAGGGCAAGATTTGTGGGTTTTCTTCATAAAGTTTAATAAACCCACTAATTTTGGTTTGTTTTAGTTTAATGTAGATAGTTTTTGTTGTTGATGTCAAAACCGTGCACATCCAGGCCCAAATCACTGATATTATGAGTTTATTTGCAACCTTAGAGAGATTTGGGTGTTGTTGAGTAATTTTTCAAAAATCTGGGACTGTGCACGGTCAGCTGCACGGTCGTGCGCATGACCGTGCGGGCCAAAAATCATGCTGCACTGCCAGTGCAACCCGGCGTGCAGCATTCTGACCTAAAAACCAAGCCTGCACGCCCGTGCACCATAGGTGCACGGCCGTGCACCAGTAACAGATTCATATCAGAATGCGCGCAGGTCCGTTTTTGGCATCCGGGACCTACGTTTTTTGTGTACTAACAGCTGTATATAAATTTTTGCATGCAGATGGCTCATGATTTCCTCGGCTTTGACAACCGTGACAAAAAGGAGGCGCCATGTATTGAAAAGTTCATGAAGCTCTGGGGTAGGAGGAACTCATTCGGTGTTCCTATTCGGCTTAACTTAGACCTACTCACCGCGCTGAATCAGCGTGAACGATATGATGGATTTGTCTCGCCCCAGATGGCGAAACTACTTAGTATAAACCAGCCTGTTTACAGAGAGATCACGATCGAGTTCTTGTCATCCTTCTCCTACAAAAAACCAAAGGAGGGGGTATATAAGGACTTCCATTCGAAAGACATTCGGTTTAGGCTTTGTGGAAAATGGTATCATTGGTCGGTTGCGCGACTGGGAAGGAAGCTGGGGATATATGAGCATTTAGAGACTGACTCTGAGGATTTTTGCGGGATCCACAGCTTCGTGGATAATGACGAGCGGGCCGCATTTTGGGCATCCATTGCCACTGGTGGACCTTATAATCCGAGGTCTGCCAAGGCCACTAGGATTAAGGACCCGCTACTCCGCCTCTTACACCATGTGTTCAGCCACACGATCTGTGGCCGAAAGGACAGTTCGGGGAACTGTCCCACTCCCGATCTTCTCTATATGTATCATTTCTATGAGGGTGCCCCGCTGAACTTGGCCGCACGAATGGCGGAGTTCTTTCTCACTGCTGGGGGCACCAAGGACGGGAGTGAGATCCACGGCGGGGAGTACGTCACCCAGATTGCGATGGCACTGGGAGTTCTGACCGACGAGGTCAGGGCCACGCTGACATGGGTAACTAATGGGGTTATGCTGGACTTTAGATCACTCAGGTCTCAGAACCTGCTAGCTGACACGGACGGGGGTCCACGACTTATTAGTCAGGATATTATATGGGACCCCGTGCCACCACAGGCCGACGAGGAGGATGAGGAGATGCAGGAGCAGCATGCAGGAGGCGGTGGTGACGAGCACCACGACATTCCACACCACTCTCCTCAGCACTTCCAGCCCCAGGACCAGCAGTGGCCTCCAGGCATCCCGACATACCCTGAGTTCTACCAGCGGTTCCAGGCGATGGAGCTGAATATGCACAACATCGGTGCAAACCAGGTGGAGATCAGGCAGGACCAGCAGTACATGCGGTCCACTATGGATCGTGTACAGCAGGATGTGAGGCACAGTTTCGAGTACCTTTTCGCTGGGTTAGAGCAGGTGCATCCGGGTTATTTCAGTAACCCTCCCTCATTCCCTTATGGTGCTCCTGGCGACCAGCCAGGTAGCTCCGGTCAGCACCACGACGACGACCAGTAGCCACGGCAATCTATTGCATGCATGTGTTAGTACTTTTTTATTCATTTTTGCAGTTCGTATTCGGGTCTGCGTACCCATGACTTTTTAGTTTTTGCATTTGAACTATTTACTTTTCTGCACTTTAATTTTCAGTATATTTGCTGTGTTTGAATAATTGTGATGATGTACGGATGTGTTTGATATCTTTTGGTTTTGTCAAGAATGGTGATAGTGCAGGAAACGGCGAGCACCGGAATGGATGCTCAATGCGATCACCGTACTTTTCGAGTTATCGACTAAAGGGGAGTATTATTCTCCTTTTTCCCACTATAGATAGCTAATTCATAAACGCTTTCTATTGTCACATTGGGGACAATGTGAAGTTCAAGTGTGGGGAGGGATTATAATCGTGTTTGTCCTCTTGTATATATATATATATATATATGTTTGAAAAAAAAAAAAAAAAAAAAAAAAAAAAAACCTTTAAAAGTACATATATGTATATATTCTCATATAAACATCAAGCCTAACTAAGTTTTGACAAAGATAACTCGAGGCGCGACAAACAGATGAGATACGAGCATGTTATATTCGTACACTTGCACCCATTTCCTTCCGGTTACGTGAGCGTTCGAGCCTTAGAATAGATAACATTTCTTTGACATGCTTGCGAGTGTGCCGGATGTTTTGTGCAGTTTAGAACTTGTCACTAGTATACTTGTTTAGACCAGATACGTGTGAGATTGTACGAACATGATTGAGGCATTTAGGATACCCTTTTGATCTAGCCTTTTCTTTTCATTTTGTCTATTTCCCGCACCCATATATTATCCACTAGTTAACCATGTTGAACCTAATCCCGTGTTTTTTCTTATTTACCACACCATTTCACCACTAAACCAAATAGCCTTTTTCTTTTAAACCTTTTTGTGTTAAAGCTCGGTTTAGGTTATTGTTTGACTAGTTTTTACGTTATAAATAGTTCATTTCGGGTTTATATATTTAGAACCCGTTTGTTGATTATATTTCAGTTTCTGTTTAGTATATATATATCATAGATATGTATATAAAAAAAAAAAAAAAAAAAAAAAAAAATCCAGAAAAATAGAACACCCTAAAATAGGGTGAATTAGCAGTGATTCGAGCAGTTTTTAGAGCTTTAAAAGTTAAAAGTTTGTGTTTAGCCCGTTTCAAAAGAAAATTCGCCTATAGTAGAATTCTTATTGTACAGTTGTAGTTGTTGCTATTAGTTAGACATAACCGCCGGGTTTTAGCCGATTTGTCACTTTAAATGTCCATTCCACACCCCTACCTTTGCCTAACATTACAACCCTTACAAGACCTCTTGATTTGTGCCTTTTCACACGTTAGTTGGTGAAGACTAGATCTTTTGACAAGCTTATGATATTGCACGATTCATTGTCTTGGCAATGGAGCGATTTACACATACACATTACACGTATGTATCATAAATAAAACCGAGTGTGTGTGAACATTGTGAGTCGTGTACGGGTTTGCGTGTTGGTAGATCGGAAGTGAGTCGTTGCTGTTTAGTTATCTTATCACCTGTTTATATACCTTTGTCGGGCTTGTCTATTATCGTCTGTACAGGCTATATTTTGTCTTTGTTGCCACTTGGCGAGTTTTTCGTTTATTTCTGTTTAAAGTGTTTGCTTGAGGACAAGCAAAGTTCAAGTGTGGGGAGGTTTGATATACGTTAAAATATACATATTTAAATCCCCGATTAAACTCCCAAATTACGCGTTTTCGACCATAACTGCACGAATTCGGTACTTAACCGCTTCATATTTTATTTCAGGTCTTAAACGACGTCCCACGAACAAAGTCGAAGAAACCGGGCGAAAAACGGACAAGACGGAAAGTTTCTGCAAAATCAGCCAAGTCTGGAAATAGTGCACGGCCGTGCACCCCAGGTGCACGCCCGTGCGGACTCAGTCTACCCGGACACAGAGGAGCTGCACTGCCAGTGCGACCTGGCGTGCAGCTGTTGTTCTCGGGCACCCTGATCAGCACTGCCGTGCGGGTGCCCGTGCGACTCAAGTTCCCGGGTGCACTGCCAGTGCACCAGGCAGTGCACCATCAGCACTCGGCCACAACCAGACCCGCACGCCCGTGCACCTTAGGTGCACGGCCGTGCGGAATATCTAGATATTTCCAGGAACAGCCACTTGCCCACTTGCCCACTTGCACGTCAAATCAAGTTGATCGAGTGCACGGCCGTGCACTTTATGCGCACGGCCGTGCCAAAAATCAAACTTTCTATAAAAACAGAGCAGAACCCACTGATCAAATATTGGATCTTTGGGGGGCGATTTCTGGCGATTTTCAGGGCTAACGAAGTGCTGCATAGGCGTGGAACAAGCTCGGGAATCCATCCGTTCCATCCTTCATCATCCAATCCATCTCTTTAGCAATCTTATGGTTTGATCCTTTAAGCTTTCTTAGATCCAAATCTGATTTTGTTTGCTACATTGATGTTATTTTAGTTAATCGTACGCCTACGGGCAAGAACATTAGTAGTAGTTAGTAGTTAAAACAATCATTTGCGTGAAATCAAGTTTTGTATAAATTTGGCGTTTTTCATGTTTGAATCTTGATGATCATAATGCAACCTTGTTTCGTTGTTGATAGATTTGTAGTTGTGTTCGGATGACTTTGATGATTATCGAATGTGTTAGGCGGATTACTTGTTGAGAAAACCGTCCGTTTAATCGTCCGGTAGTAAACTAGTTAACTTGTTAATAAAGTTTACACCATGAAACTGTAACCGGGTATTGGTTTGGTTAAAGTCACTCGGATAATGATTATAAATGTTTACCGGCACGTAAAAGAGTTTAAAAAGCTTAATGGTGTTGTTATTAATCTTTGACACGGTTAATGTTTACCGGCACGTAAAAGAGTTTAAAAAGCTTAATGGTGTTGTTACTAATCTTTGACGCGGTTAATGATCTTTGCTAGTTATTTTGGTAGAAATAGCGATCTTAGTAGATTTGTGTTCAAAGTTAGTAAAATGGAATAGGTTGTGAAATGCTCTACTTTATGCTAGTCTCGGTGGTCGTATTGTGTATTCGATATTGCTTTCCTTTGCTAGTGCGGTTGAGGACTCCCGAAAGGTGATACTAACCCTTCTTTAAAGATTCACATGAGATCATATCAGCTGCGCGCTAATGAACGACTTGAGGTGGCTAACATGTGTATTCGTGTTAGCTTTCCATATAGTTGTCATGTTAGGATGCCCGAAAGGGACACTAACTGTCGGAAAATGGGAATGTTGATCACGCCTTTATTTCTTATATAGATGACATGCTAGGATTGGCGTATTACAGCTTATATAGTTATATTTTCTATTTGGAGTCATAGTTAAGTTATTTACATGTTTTAGAATTAATTTAGTCTTAAACAAAACTCAAACTTATCTTTTCCTACTGGTAAATCGGGGACAGAGTTTTAGTACAATTGCTCCGCGCGCGTCCATGGATCGATATCTGGTTCTTATCTATACGTTACTACATATATGACAGGGTACACTTGCCCTATTGTGTGTGTTTTAATATTAAGGTCTAAACCATTTTTTATAAATATTAAAGCAAAACGTGTGTTCAAATCTATTGTAAAATATGTATAGTTACGCATACGTCAGAAGCCTTGTTAACTTCCCTCACATGGTTTGATTATCAGTTGACAAGAAGAAGGCGTATGCGATGCATGGTTTGATTATCATTACTTGCTGATAATTTGGAAAGCAAGAAACAATAAGGTTTTTTCTATTAGAAGTGGTAACATTGATAGCATATTGCGGATATTAAGTTGGTTAGCTTTTTATGATTTAAGCATAGGTCTAAATTCAAAGCTCTCCAATGGAGTGCGAGTCGTGCAAGTCTCCTTTGTTGTTTTGTCTCTACTTGTTCAAATAGTTGTATGAATGTCAGGTTTGCTGTACAACAATTGCACAGATTCCTGGTGGTTGTTCTTCGCTTTGTTAGGCCTTTGGGTGTGGAAGGGGGTGACATCTTCATGATGGGCCTCCACGTAGGCGCCACGTAGGAGTGGGGGAGTGGCATCTTCATGATGGGCCTCCAAGGGGTGGTTTGCACTATGTTGACGGGTCTCCTCATTAGCCAGAATTATTAAAAATAATAAAACAATTAATATTATTGGAGATGATGGCCTTGCACCAAAGTCATCCCTCTGCGGCTCATGCCGTGCCGGGGCTAAGGGGGGCGGTGTTGCCCTGGGCGGCATGGGCATGCCCACCCCATGCCGGCTCCACACCGAAGGGTCTTAGTGTGCCTATAAATACTTTACATTAATTTGGTGGCTTCAGTTTACTTAGTTTTTTAGTTGAGAATTCTAGTTTGTTATCTTTCCCTTTATCCTTTGTTCGATAGTTCCTGCCCAATTTTCTTCGGGTTGACTTCTGTAGCAATCATCAAAGTCAAAATTCTTCGTTTTATGATCGTATAAAATTAGTTCTGCACATTTATTATTATTATTATTATTATTATTATTATTATTATTATTATTATTATTTTTTTTTTTTTTTTTTTTTTTTGGAAGGTGTACTTCAGCGGTGAAACCAATCGACAGACAACCCCTCAACCCGAGTTCGAATCACTACCCACGCACCGGTGTCCACTTTGAAGTTATCTCAAACCGTTACAGGGAATTTTTTCGTGGTGTGCAGGATTCGAACTCAAGACCAAGCCCGTGCAGGAACCCTATTATTATTATTATTATTATTATTATTATTATTATTATTATTATTATTATTATTATTATTATTATTATTATTATTATTATTATTATTATTATTATTATGAGTAAAGTTCACGTACAAATAGCTTTATCGTACGAACAGTACGAACTGAAGTAAAAAACACGCGGTGGCATTTCTGTAAATATTGGAAACTTTATATAACTAGAGTAATTATATAATTACTCTAGTTATATAACTAGCGTAATTACTCTAGCGTAATTATATAACTAGAGTAATTATAAAATTACTCTAAAGTAATTATATAGCGTAGTTATATAACTAGAGTAATTATATAATTACTCTAGGGTAATTACTCTAGAGTAATTATATACACTAGAGTAATTATACAACAAAAGTGGTGGTCATTATTTACGAAAATGCCACCGCCACTTTTTTACTCTAGAGTAATTATATACACTAGAGTAATTATACAAACAAAAAGTGGTGGTCATTATTTACGAAAATGCCACCGCCACTTTTTTTTTGTTCCCTTCAGTTCGTATGTTCGCACGATAACTTTGTTTGTATTTGATCTTTTGTCTTATTATTATTATTATTATTATTATTATTATTATTATTATTATTATTATTATTATTATGGGGTAGGTTCACGTACAAACAGCTTTTCGGTACAAACTGTACGAATTGAAGGAAAAAACACGCGGGCCGTTTATAACTAGAGTAAGCCGAGCATTGAACTGAGATCGAGGCGCCGCCGGGTCATTCTCCCCCGGGGCTTATTAATTAGGTTAAGGAAAAGATGAAGCGCCCCCAGAGATTGATTGAAAAGGCGCAGCCCTGCCGCGCCTCCCTTCTTCCCTGATAGATAGAGCTAGTAGATCCAACTATTACTCACACGGAACACTCACCCAATCTTGCTTGAAAGCGGAGTGGAATAATTATATAATTACTCTAGTTATAAACGGCCCGCGTGTTTTTTCCTTCAATTCGTACAGTTCGTACGAAAAAGCTGTTTGTATTTGATCTTTTGTCTTATTAAAGTTATGTTCATAAAATGTACTTTTTGTATTGTAAACTAAACCGATTGCCAGTACCATTTTGGTAATGAAACGAACCGGACTGATACCAACCGAAAAATGTCGAGGCACCGGTATTTGTTCTTATTGTTTCATGTCAATGTAAAACAGCGCCAATATTCTTTCAGGTATATCTTGACTTTAATTTTTGGTTTTCGCATTCGGTTACTATAGCGAATGCCAATACCAAAACCGCCACGTTACACAAGTCAATCGTACTAGTTTTCATTAAACTGTGACATACAAGTATACAACTGCCACCAACCCTTTAACCATATCAACAACTGATAACCTCCATCACTGAATATAATTTTCATAGCAAATTACAAACTTTCTTAAACCAAACTTGTTGACTTTTAGAGTTGACTTAGAGTTGACCTGCAGAGATGGCACACACAGCTCTAGATATGTTCATGGTCAAGTTGAGAAGCTTAGTTTACGAAAGCAACAGTTATATGTCAATTAGAAACAATCGTTACATCGAAGCAAAAAAGCCCGAAATCCAGTTGCTGTATGAGGAGCTTGGCTACTTGATTGGAATATGTTTCAAAGAGATTATAAAAACCGGCGAAGAAGAACTTGAAGATGTGAGAAACTGGAAGAGAAGGCTTATCGAAACAGCAGACGAGGCAGAACATATGGTTGATATGTTTGTATCTTGTGCCATTATCAAGAAAAAACTGAAAAGGAAGACCAGACAGCGGTTATCTTTCATTTGGAAAGACGAATTATTCGATTGGTTGTCCCTTAAGGACCTTAAGGTTGTTATGGGCAAACTAAAATCTATAAGAGAAGAGATGAGCAGTTGTATTGAGAGAGGGAACTCCGTTCGAGACCACCTTGTTATGCAAGACTTGATGATGGATAATAAGTATGAAGCTACTCGAACTTCTTTTAGCCGAAACACAACAGAGAATCATAGCGCAACGAAGCATGAAGAGTTGATTGTAGGCTTTGATGACGATGCGCTATTAATAATAGATAGACTTACTGGACAGCGCAAGAAGCTAGACATTATCTCGATTGTGGGCATGGGAGGACTGGGTAAGACTACTCTAGCTACCAAAATATTCAATGATTCTCTTGTAGAGTATCATTTCGACATGCGTGGGTGGGTTACTGTGTCTCAAGCATATTCAAAGCGAGGTTTGTTACTACAACTATTGGCTTCAATAGGCAAATCAGTTGATCCTGAAGCAGTGAGTGAATCAAAACTGTGTGAAATGTTGTACCAGAGCCTAAAGCGTAAAAAGTATTTGATCGTCGTTGATGATATATGGAGTTGTAAGGCGTGGGACGATGTGGGACAATGTTTTCCAGATGATAATATTGGTAGTCGAGTTCTTGTAACCACTCGCCTTGCAGAACTTGCTTGGCATGCAAGCCAGGGTGGTTTCACTCACAACCTAGGACATTTAACCGAAGAACGAAGTTGGGAGCTGTTGTGTAGGAAGACTTTCAAGGGATACGCGTGCCCTGAAAGTTTGACTGAGACAGGGAAACGTATAGCTGAAAAGTGTGGAGGATTACCGCTCGCTATAGTTGTCATAGCAGGAGTTCTCGAGAAAGGAGAGAAGACGAAAGATTTGTGGAGAAAATTGCCGAACGTGTGGGTTCATACATAATTAATGATCCTAAAGGATGCTTGGATACGCTAGCTTTGAGCTATGATCATCTACCATCTCATTTAAAGAGATGCTTTCTTTATGTAGGCGGTTTTCCAGAAGATTATAACATCCAAGTGCAGACATTAATCAGGCTTTGGATGGCGGAAGGGCTTGTAAAGGAAGCAGAGCAAAGAAGCTTTGAGGAAGAAGGCGAGTTTTACCTGATGGATCTAATTGACAGAAATTTGTTAATGATTACTGCTAAAAGGGCTAATGGAGGGATTAAATCATGTCGTCTGCATGATCTTTTGAGAGAAGTATGCTTGAAAAAAGCGGACGAAGAAAATTTCTTCAAGAAAACGAGTATGCCAATGTCAACCAGAAATCTCTACTTGTACTACACTTCCAGCACTGTGATGCAACCACGTTTATTCACAGACGATCAAGTTTTGCACGCGATCTACGCACAGTCTAGTATTTCTGCAAGGTCAGTTCCTTCCTTTTTCCTTGTTAGGGCGTTGGATTTACAAAGTGTTCCAATGCGTACATTCAGCAACATAAACATGCTAGTTCATTTAAGGTACTTAGCAATTTGGAACCAAAACGATTCCTCATTATCATTTCCTGATTTATGGAGTCTTCAAACTTTCATTGTTAAAGGAAAATTCCAATTATCCATACATTCACCTGATGATATGTTGAATCTAAGGCATTTGCGATGTGACCAAATCAACATCGCCTTTGGTTTTGGTCTTCCTACATGGTTCAATGTGCAAACCGTTTCCAGGATAACGTTAGATCACAGGGCTGCGTTTTTCCTTAAATCCTTTCCTAATATCAAGAAGCTTGGGTGTTTAATTTCTTCAACATTAGGCGATCTTAGCTTTGCCGTGCTAACTCATCTTGAAGCTCTGAACATATACAACTACAAGCATGAATCGTTAACTTTAGCGAGGCCTATAAGGTTCCCAGAAACATTAAAAAAGCTGACCTTAAAAGGGTTGTGTCTTCCTTGGAACTATATGTCAACAATTCAACAATTACCCAAACTCGAAGTTCTCAAATTACTAGACTCTTCGTTCAAGGGACACCTGTGGGAAACTGGCGATGAGCAGTTTCACGAGTTGAAATTTTTGAAATTAGAGAAGCTAGACATCCGTGTCTGGGAAGCTTCTAGCATTAACTTTCCACGTCTCAGGAAACTAGCGGTGAGAGGTTGCGAAGATCTAAAAGAAATTCCGCTAGAACTAGGAAACAGCTACACACTTGAGCATATTGAGACTGATTATTCAAACTCTCGTGTACTCGAGTCTGTAAATAGAATTCAAGAAGCGCAGCGTGAAATCGGGAACTATGATATCCATGTCAACTTCATTCACATGGATACAACAAGTAAAGTCTTCTTTCATGGAAACCCTTTCTTTGATTGACTCCATCATTGCTTCATCCTGGATCTTTTGAGCTCTTTTTCGGCGAAAAAGAAGCCAGCATAATATATAACACTAGTAACTTATATATTTCCTCATAAATGATGAATAATGGATTGATTGATTGTAACTAAAAGTAATATTTCTTATCTGAAGTTTGTTATGTATTGCAAAGATACTCATACTTGTGTGATTTATTTATCTTATGCTTTTATTTTCACTGTTTAATCTTGTGATTTATTGTTTGATTATCCTTCTTGTCATAATGTTATTTACACTAGGTTTTTTTTTAGGGTTTCACAGCTTTCTACGGCTTGTAGAGGCCTCTATGGGCCGTAGAGGTGTCACAACATTGAAAACCACATCCCTATACGACTCATAGAGGCCTCTACGAGTCATATAGGGGGGGGGGGGGGGGCAACTGAATGCAGCTTTGTCCAGACTGCAATGATTGACACAGGCCTCTACGGCTCATAGAGGCCTCTACGAGCCTCAGAGGACCCTCTCCGAGCCGTAGAGGATGGTGAAAATAAGTTTTGGGGTGGTGTAAATAGGGGGGGGGGGGCTTCATTTGGTCATAATTTTAAAAGTGAACTCTAAATTCAAAAATTTAGATGTTGACAAGCATAAAAAATAGCATCTTTTATGATCACTAAAACAAGGAACACAATGTTGTTTCTTGTGAATAAGTTATGGGTCAACTGTATGTAAATATAGTTGTCAAAGACAAGATCAAGGAAAATGATATGTGTACTATGTGTACACAATTGTCTTACCTTCTGAAATTAACAAAGAGAACAAGAAAACAGTCAAAACTGGACAAGAACAACGGTCAAAATTTTTACAACAAAGATGATCATTTTACGCTTGAGACCGCTTTCGTGATTTCTTCACAGTCAGTGCTTTATAAATCCAAGAAAATTACAAGTATAGGATCATAATACTTATACAGCAGCAAGTATGGGAACTGCAACAAAAGAAAGAGGTGTGCTTAAACTAGTGCATCCAGGTAAGCATGTTGAGTATCACCGAAGACCAATCACAGCTGGTGAAATCATGAGGAAGAATCCTAGACACAGTATCACTCGACCCGATTTCTTTAAATATCCAAATACTGTGGTTTGTCCTGAATCGGTTATGGTTCCTGGTCAAGTGTTCTTCATTGTCCCAAACACAACCGTACATCGTTTGGTCAAAGCTAAAAGTCAACAACATGGACAACCATCTTTGCAACAAACCGAGTCTCGAAACACTAGTGATTACATACATCAGCCTGAAGAAAGTCAAGAAACCACTCAAAGATCTCTAGTAGATGACTCGTGGGATGACAATTTGACTTTTCAAGCTAGAGACTATTATCCTACTGGAAACAGGTCAGCATGGGCAATAACCGCAAATTATGGTCAACATGAGACAAGGAATGACAAAAAAAGATAAGCATTTAAATCTTGCATTAAGGAGGAGGGAGGCATTGGGGCATCCCTAATCTAAGGGTGACTTTTAATAGCTAATGTAAAGATGAAAATGTGCGTATCAAAATGGGTCGGGTCAAAATGTTCATCCTTGACTTGCAAACATTGTTTTATCAATTTTCAAGTTTTAAACTCTGACGAGCCTGCAAGTTCTGTTTCCAGATATAAGAACTAGCGAACACAATGTGCACTTTGACCTCTTTTGGTCAGACTGATTATTCTGTCACGACAAGAAAGTTTGATAAGATTTTAGCTGGAACTACGGACATTTTTTTCCAACTTAATTGACTTTTAAAACTAATTAGTGTGTTATGTATAATTGCAAAACTGATTTAGGAGGTCTTGTTTGTATTGAAAATATATTTTGTGCTACTTATGACCCATTCCAGTGTAGTCGAGTTGGGTTGACACAAAACATATCTCCAAATGAAATGGTTTAAGAGCCAATTGCTAATAAAATACATGGTTTGATCAGTAGGACAGTCTGACCAGGTTCATTTTAAGCAACTTTTTTGGTTGATCTCTTTGACCCGTTACACATATAACATCATCACCCATTTTTAGAAGACATAGCAGTCGTTTCCACCGATGCAGTCCACATGTCAAGTCCCTAAGGTGTCACGTGGCCGACATTCTTGCACAAATAGTACATTTCTCTTTTTTGAGGTTAAAAGGCCACTGTCTATTTTGAGATCTTTGTTATGTTCAGTTTGGGATTTTTCTCCTTTACATTATCTGAATGACCATTGTTCACATCTTGAGACACAGTAAGATATTTGAAAAACGACCCGGCCCGAATTGACACTGTAAGTTATTTTAATTTTTTTTCTTACTATAGATAGTATGCCAATAGTTTTTGGGTCGGCAGATAGATGCAAGAAGGAAAATAAGGTGACAAAATCAATGATAAAAAAAATGGTAAAAGCCAAAACAGAAAAGCGTCTCACTGAACATCTCGATAAAACATCATTGTTATAACCAACATCATCATCATCATCATCGAGAAAACCTGACTAATATTAATCATAAAACTCAACCAAAGTTGAAGACTGCAATATCAATGTAACCTTCGAAGTCATCCTGGCCATCAACAAACTTCGGATAAATATTTTATCAAACATGATCCACCATTGAAAAGTGTTAATGATAAAGTCAAAATTGGCCAGTCAACATAAATCAAAGATTGGACAGAAGGTAACACATCAATAATAATAGCCCGAAGCATTTGACTTGGGGAGATGGCGAACACAGATCTGGAAATGTTCATGGCGAAGCTGGGGTGGCTAGTTCACGAGAGTGACAGTAATACATCCGTTGGACACAATCTTTTCATCCTAGCAGGAAAGCGTAAAATCCAGTTGCTTTATGAGGAGCTTGGCTACCTCATTGGATTTTGTTTCAAAGAGATAAGGATTGAGGAACAACAACTCCATGATGTGAGAAACTGGAAGAGAAGGCTTATTGAAGCTGCAGACAAAGCAGAAGATACCGTTGATATGTTCATATCTTCTGTCATCATCAAGAACGATGATGAGCTACTGTTGACGTATCGACAGTTGAAGGATAATTTACTCGATTGCTCTCTTAAGGACCTTAAGGGTGTTATGGAAGATCTACAGTCTATCAGAAAGGAGATCATGAGCAATAAGAAGGGGAACTTTTTCCATAACCTTGTTAAGCAAGGCATGGTGATGGATAACAAGTTAAAGGGCTACTGCAAAAACTAATTCAACAGTCAGTCCTAGTGCAAAACAACATGAAGAATTGATTGTAGGCTTTGATGACGATGTACTATTGGTAATGGACAGGCTCACCGGATGCCGCAAGAAGCTGGACGTAATCTCCATTGTTGGCATGGGAGGACTAGGTAAGACTACTCTGGCAACAAAAATATTCAGTGATTCTCTTGTAGAGTATCATTTCGACATACGCGGGTGGGTTACAGTGTCTCAAGCATATTCAAAGCAGGGTTTGTTACTACAACTATTAGCATCAATAGGCAGATCAGTTCATGAAGCAACGACTGAACCAAAACTGTATCAAATGTTGTACCAGAGCCTAAAGGGAAGGAGATATTTGATCGTCATTGATGATATATGGAATTGTAAGGCATGGGACGATGTGAGACTATGTTTTCCTGATGATAACACTGGTAGTAGAGTTCTTGTAACCACCCGGCTTACAGAAGTTGCTTCGCATGCAAGCTGCGGCGGTTTTACTCACAACCTAGAACATTTAACCCAAGACCAAAGTTGGGAGCTTTTGTGTAGAAAGACTTTTAGGGGAAATGAGTGCCCTGAAAGTTTGATTGAGACAGGGAAGCATATAGCTAAAAAGTGTGGTGGATTGCCACTTGCTTTAGTTGTCATAGCAGGACTTCTTGAGAAAGGAGAGAAAAGGAAAGATTTGTGGGAAAAAATTGCCGAACGTGTGGGTTCATACATTGTTAATGATCCTAAAGGATGCTTGGATACGCTAGCTTTAAGTTATGACCATCTACCTTCTCACTTAAAGAAATGTTTTCTCTATGTTGGAGGCTTTCCAGAAGACTGTAAAATCCAAGTGAAGACGTTGATCAGGCTTTGGATGGCTGAAGGGTTTATAAAAGAAGCAGGCCAAAGAAGCTTGGAGGATGAAGGTAAGTATTACCTGATGGATCTAATTGACAGAAATTTGTTAATTATTGCTGGTAAAAGCTCCAACGGAGGAGTTAAATCATGTCGTCTGCATGATCTTCTGAGACAAGTATGCTTGAAAAAAGCTTGTGAAGAGAATTTCTTCATGAAAGTGAGTATGCCAACGTCAAACAGAGATCTTGACTCTGATTCTGTTTCCAGTATAGTGAAACAACGTCGTCTATTCACAGACTATGAAGTTTTGCGTGACGTCTATTCACATGATTTTGTCACACACATAAGGTCTGTTTTGTGCTTTCATGAACAACAGCCAGGATTATGTAGACGTGCAAGATGGGTTGGTTCATTTTTGCTTCTTAGGGTGTTGGATTTACAAAATATTCCAATTGATTTCAGCAACATAAGCATACTGCTTCATTTAAGGTACTTAGCTGTTTGGTCAACCAGCCATGAGTTCTCATCCTCAAAGGCCAGTTTTTCGAGCCTTCAAACCCTCATTCTTAAAGGCATTCTCTTTAGCTTCATATATTCACCAGATAAAATGGTGAGTCTAAGGCATTTGCAGTGTGATAGAATTGGCATACCAATTGATTTTAGTGTTGCTACGTTGTTCAACTTGCAGACGATTTCTAGGCTAATATTAGATCACAGGACTCAATTTTTGCTTGAATCTTTTCCTGATATCAAGAAGCTTGGGTGTTCTGTTTCTTCAACATCAAGTAATAATGGATTACTTAGCTTTGCCATGCTGACTCGTCTGGAAGCTTTGAACATAGACACATACATGCGTGAATCAGTAACTCTAATGAACCCAATAAGGTTTCCAGAAACTCTGAGAAAGCTGACCTTAAAAGGGTTATGTCTTCCTTGGAATTACATGTCAACAATTCAACGACTACCCAAACTCGAGGTTCTAAAGTTACTAGAATCTTCGTTCTGCGGATACCTGTGGGAAACTGGTGATGAGCAGTTTCACCAGTTGAAATATCTGAAACTAGAGTTGCTGAACATCCGTGTCTGGGAAGCTTCTAGCATCAACTTTCCACGCCTCAGGAAACTAGCAGTGAAAGGCTGTAAAGATCTAAGTGAAATTCCGCTAGTACTGGGAAACATCTCCACTCTCGAGCATATTAAGATTGAGTTCTCAAAGCCTCATTTACGTGATTCTGTATATAGAATTCAAGAAGCACAGCGTGAAATGGGGAACTATGATATCCATGTCAACTTTACTCACATGGATCAAAGTGGAGTCTTCTTAGAGAGAAACCCTGTCAACTTAACTCACATGTATCCAAGTGGAGTCTTCTTTAAGGGAAACCCTTTCTATGACTAACTCCAGCATCATGGAAATTCTGAGCTGTTGTTAGGGCGGACGGGGCGGTCATCACCGCCATCACGCTATCACACCCAATAATATTGTGCCACCTCATTCTATCACATTCCATCACATTTCATCACTAAACTCATGCGGCGGTGTTCACTTTTCATCACTAAACTTTTTTTTTTAACAATAAATGGTGGTGGTGATGATGGGTGGTGGTGATGGTGGTGACAGGTAGTGATGACGGTGGTGGTGATGGTGGTGACAGGTAGTGATGATGTTGGTGGTGATGGTGGTGACAGGTGGTGATGATGGTGATGGTGATGGTGGTGACAGGTGGTGGTGAAGATGATGATGGTGGTGGTGATGATGGTGGTGGTGAAGATGATGATGGTGGTGGTGACAGGTGGTGGTGATGATGGTGGTGGTGAAGATGACGACGGGTGGTGATGATGGTGATGGTGGTGACAGGTGGTGGTGAAGATGATGATGGTGGTGGTGATGATGGTGGTGGTGATGACAGGTGGTGGTGATGATGGTGGTGGTGAAGATGATGACGGTGGTGGTGACAGGTGGTGGTGAAGATGACGACGGGTGGTGATGTGGTTGACGACAACGATGATGAAGATTGAAGAGTGTTTCGCGGCCGTGATGTACGTCACGAAAATCCATCACGCCATCACTACCGCGGACGTGATCAAATGGTAGGGGTGGTGTTTCGTGGTATAACGCCAACCACGGGGTGGCCATCACGGACCGCCCCGTGTGCCCTTATGGTGAAAAGGATGTCAGAATAAAAAAAAATGCAATAGTAGCTGTATACATTTTGCGTCCAATAATTGTATGAATGGAAAGTTTGTTGTATAACTTATGTGTTGGATCAAAGCACAAGATAATAAACAGATTTATGATTGAACTCAAAGGCTTATGTTATTACTTATTTGTGAATACAAGAAACAAGAACTGGCTGCTGCTTAAATAGGCAAGCCTACAACGTTCATCAACTGAAATGCAACATAATAGGAACTAAACAACTTATTCAAATAATTCAAAATACTAACTAACAATAACACAACTGAAGCCTGAGAATCTGAAAGACTTATTCATCACATGTGCATGTTGCATGAGAAGGTTTGAATCACATTTCAATACCCCCCCTTGATTCAAACTCTTGCACTCCCATCATGTATCTGAAATACACAAACTTGTCTTTAGGAAGTGCCTTGGTCAAACAATATGCCACCTTGTCACAACCTGCCCAGGTCGGGGCACTTACAGTGACAGTCGGCGCAAACTTAAAGCGAAAACGTAATCTCATTACATAACTTGAGTGTTTATTACAAGCCAGTGCGATCCAAGTACCACCAAGCTAAACAAAGCTTAACTATAATAAGATGAACCGCCTAAAGTATTCCAACTCTCAGCTAGGAACTCCCATTCCTTACACCATCAACCTGTGATACATGCTCGAGTAATAAAAATATGTCAGCACACAGCTGGTGAGCCACATAAACCGACTTATCAGCAAAACACCCATAAACAATTTTATTGATCAAGTATGAGCTCCTTGCACGTCACCGTAATCATATATCCGGCCTAAGCATTATATATTCACACATACAGCGTAAACACACCCCATATAGCTATACGTGTATGCCCACGCATGGAAAAGATAATGATCATTATAATATATATGACACCCTGGATGCCACACCTATGGTTCGATGCATATACATGATCAATCACCACCAAAATAGTTTAATGAGCAAGTATCAGGTTTTGAAAATAGTTTAACTCACCTAGACAGCGTCTCTCCACTGCCAATTTAAGCTTCTACCCACTTCAATTGCAATCTAAGATTCAACATACCATATTACTAATTTAAGTCTATGAACTAACGTTCTAATTTAATACACAAACTTGTCTTTAGGAAGTGCCTTGGTCAAACAATATGCCACCTTGTCACACCCCGCCCAGGTCGGGGCATTTACAGTGACCAGTCGGCGCAAACTTAAAGCGGAAACGTAATCTCATTACATAACTTGAGTGTTTATTACAAGCCAGTGCGATCCAAGTACCACCAAGCTAAACAAAGCTTACCTATAATAAGATGAACCGTCTAAAGTATTCCAACTCTAAGCTAGGAACTCCCATTCCTTACACCATCAACCTGTGATACATGCTCGAGTAATAAAAATATGTCAGCACACAGCTGGTGAGCCACATAAACCGACTTATCAGCAAAACACCCATAAACAATTTTATTGATCAAGTATGAGCTCCTTGCACGTCACCGTAATCATATATCCGGCCTAAGCATTATATATTCACACATACAGCGTAAACACACCCCATATAGCTATATGTGTATGTTCACGCATGGAAAATCTAATGATCATTATAATATATATGACACCCTGGATGCCACACCTATGGTTCGATGCATATACATGATCAATCACCACCAAAATAGTTTTATGAGCAAGTATCAGGTTTTGAAAATAGTTTAAGTAACTCACCTGGACAGCGTCTCTCCACTGCCAATTTAAGCTTCTACCCACTTCAATTGCAATCAAAGATTCAACATACCATATTACTAATTTAAGTCTATGAACTAACGTTCTAATTTAATACACAAACTTGTCTTTAGGAAGTGCCTTGGTCAAACAATATGCCACCTTGTCACACCCCGCCTAGGTCGGGGCAATTACAGTGACCAGTCGGCGCAAACTTAAAGCGGAAACGTTATCTCATTACATAACTTGAGTGTTTATTACAAGCCAGTGCGATCCAAGTACCACCAAGCTAAACAAAGCTTACCTATAATAAGATGAACTGTCTAAAGTATTCCAACTCTAAGCTAGGAACTCCCATTCCTTACACCATCAACCTGTGATACATGCTCGAGTAATAAAAATACGTCAGCACACAGCTGGTGAGCCACATAAACTGACTTATCAGCAAAACACCCCATAAACAATTTTATTGACCAAGTATGAGCTCCTTGCACGTCACCATAATCATATATCCGGCCTAAGCATTATATATTCACACATACAGCGTAAACACACCCCATATAGATGTACGTGTATGTCCACGAATGAAAAATATAATGATCATTATAATATATATAACACCCTGGATGCTACACCTATGGTTCAATGCATATACATGATCAATCACCACCAAAATAGTTTTATGAGCAAGTATCAGGTTTTGAAAATAGTTTAAGTAACTCACCTGGACAGCGTCTCTCCACTGCCAATTTAAGCTTCTACCCACTTCAATTGCAATCTAAGATTCAACATACCATATTGCTAATTTAAGTCTATGAACTAACGTTCTAATTTAGTAGACCATTTGCTTAACAACTGCTAGTACAGTGCACAACTATTCCATTCCAAAAATATTATGGCTTTAACATCCATGCCCATAATTTTATAATCCATGATTCAACTTAATCGCTTATAAGAGTTGTCATACAATACCACAATTTGAGTGTGCACGTACTATTCAGGTTATGCTAAGGTCCTAAGCTCTACTCTAACATTATCCTACCACTCCCAAGATTCCTAAATTACCCTAATAAAATAAGGTTTATTATTAAGATAATAATAATATTCATTATTACAATTATTATTAATCTATATCTATCTATCTATCTATCTATCTATACATATAATAAACCAAAGCCATTTTAATAACATGGCATTTAAAGAGGATATTCTCTTTATTGAGTGTGTCATGTGTCATCCCATATGGCAAGGCCTTTATTTTAGGAAAATAATAATTTAAAATTTAAAAACAAAATTAGATTTTTATCTCTAATGTTTCCTCCCATAACTTTTAAACGTTAATATCTTTTATACACAAGATTTTTTAAAGAAAAAAATTACACCAAATTAACGAGCGTTTTATTATTTTTCCAACGAGTACCATAGTGCTATATAAAAAACGGAGAAAAAACGACTATTTTTTGTAACCCGACAGGTATTGTGTCAGGTTTGGAATTAGTTTAAAAAAAATTGTTGGTTTGGGTCGGGCCTGGGATTAGGTGATACCCGACCCAATTACATTTTTTTTTATATTAGAATATGATAACTTATGACAGAGATTTGTTTAAAATAATAATAATAATAGTAATAATAATATTCATTAATCATATATTGGTAAGTCATTAATTATGTTGTCATATTAGATATTTTATTATGTCATATTAGATATTTCAATCCGGGACGCTCTCCAACAGGTAATTGCTATGTTTTCTTTTTCTACCATATTCTGAAATAGCTCAAATCTTATTGTATACAGTTAAAGACATTTGACTGAATGTATTGGTGCTAAACAATCTATGTCCCCTTTGTAACCTCACGAATTTTCCCATTTATTTTGCATTAAAATATTTCCCGATCCATGATATAAAGTCTAATTTATTTCTAAGTATTCTTATCTTTATCCGTGCACTCTATTTTTCTAAGTTCATTTTATCATTGTACTTAAAAAAAAAATCTTCAATCATGACATATGTCCTATCCTAATTCTATTTATAAAATCGTCATTTTATAAGACGGTGTTTTTTTTATTTTCTAATTCAAACTAATGATTTTTTTTATTTCTTATTTAAAGCTAATCATTTTTCCAATTACATTTATAATCTCAAACAAGGAAGATATAAATTCATTTCAAAATAAAGCCTTGAGTCAAGAGTCAAAGTCTTGACAACATAATTCTTGGAGTCAAAGTCTTAGTCAAACAGTCAAAGTCTTAGTCAAATAGTCAATTCATCATAAAACCTTACTTTATGGTGTTGACCAATTTTAATGGCTAATTGAATCCAAAACTAGTATAAAAACCCACCTATGACCCATTATACTTGGCACCTCTAAATCGATTGTTTCAATCCGATTAAACTTTCCCTCATACCTTTCTTCTATAGTCTATTACTTCTACAATTGAAGCTTTGATTATAAGCTCTTGTAATTGGCGAATTGGAAGCTTGATATTCTTTCTTTTTCGTTTTTTTAATTCTTCAATTTGGACTAGCTACATTGTTGAGTCTTTGGGATTCGCCTCGCATACATTCACAACACTTAGAGGATAATTCACCTTAGCCAATGTGAGTTTACGTAACCATGTTTATGCAATTCTTTATACTTGCAACATTATACTTAAGCAATTCTACATACATGTCTAGTTGTAAACTTTAAATGCCTCATGATTTAGACAACAACAACAGTTAGACTCGCTTCAACAATACATAATCATTAGCTATGGCCAAGCCGGCGATACTCAATAATAGATCTATTGGATTGACAATCCCACCTAGATTCGTTGACCATCTTTTATGGGGAGCGCGGGTGATTGTTATCGTTTCAACATGATATTAAGGTGAACCGTGGATGACGGGATGGACCTAAACTAGTCGGAGGTTTGATTATGTGCATTCAACACTTCATGTTTATTCATGTAGACTTAAACTTACAATAGACATTTGAATTGCTAAACTTTTATTCTTAAACTTAATTGCTTGACATGGCTTATGTATTCTCACCAACTTCTAGTTGACCCCCCCCCCCCATTTTTACAACTCAACAGGAAATAATGATGATTGAAGTCTAGAGAGTTAGCATGAAGAGACAATTTGAAGTTTATGCTTTGTTTGGCTTTTTGATGTATTAGAATTCCATTCAAGACTTGTTATGTATTTTCAATTTTGGATATTTTACTTTAAATAAATTTCAATTAAAACTTGAATACCATGTGCTACTGAAACAATCATCAATACGCGACATCCCGATGTTTCCGCCATCGGTTGGGGTGTTACAGATTGGTATCAGAGACATGGTTATAGGGAATTAGGTTATTAGAAAAAAAAATAATCTAGTCTATAACCATAGGATTTTAACCAGTACTTGCTCCTTTTACTTGCAACCTTACTTGTTTCTATTCTCTATCCTACTTCTTATCCTTACTTTAGTCCCTACAAGAAGAGTGTTCTCCATCACAAGATCTACTTTTAGACTAGTAGGACAAATCCTCAGGTTTAGCCTGAACCACCTTGAAGATCTCGTCGAAGTTCTAAATTTTAATAACGAACACATGCAATCTGGAAGGGTGAACGCCTATATTCTGAGTTTTCTGTCTAGGACTGGCATTGCGCATAAATCCCAATCAGACGAGGGACCCGGATGCCTACCTGAGAATTCTCGGGATGAGTGTTCACTTATAGGCTAAAGCATGTCTTCATTATGTTATTAGAATCTAGAAGTTTTGATAAGTCAACGTTTTCGTTTATTCGTTTTAATTAATGAATAAATGATTACACTCACTTTCCTTAAACTAAGCTCTAAAATCTCAAAATTTTACAGCTTAAATCAATCTCATTTCATAACCATCTATGGATTTCACAATCACACTTCACCTTACTATCTTAGCCACTTTTTAAATATTCAACACCCTACCCAAATCATATTATTTCATTTCTCCACATGTTACTTATTTTTAAAAAAACTATAACCTCATACCTTAGCACAAACTAAAGATTTCTAAATCTTGTTGTATTTTCATTACCTAGTAACTTTACAAAGTACGTATTTTTTTGTCAAAAGATGTCCTCGAACTTAAATTCAACTGTTTATTTATTGACGTAACAAACAATTTTCTATATAATGCTTTAAACTATTAAAAATCACTTAATAGAACCTTGATTTTCAAAACCTAATGTTATGTTTGAAATCTCCAACTAACGGGAATATTTTAATCAAAGCCCACTTAGCTTGTACTATTTAACAACTTTTGCTTTATATATAAAACCAATTTTGAAAATAAGATTTTTTTTATCCATAGGAATAATATCTAGTCTCTAAATTCTCTATCGACACTCACTCATTTTCAACTTGTTCAAATTTTTACAATATTTGGCATATACCACAATCATGTTTTCTTATACACTTGATTATAACCTTTGATCCAAACCCCAAAATTTACACTGCTACATAATCTCCTTACTATAAAATAAACTCTTTATCAACTATCTTCACATTCACTATCTCTCACAACCTTGATTCTGCTTCAAGATTTTTCATCATCCTCTCAAGAACTAAATTCATATCCTTCACTTTCTCACACATGAGCTAGTTACCCATGATAACCAAACTATTGAAACTTGATTGTGTGTTGCATCAAACATAATCCTTAGTTATACATGAGGATTCGACTATCTACCATATTTGAAGATTTGAAACTAGAATTCATGGAATATAAACTATTTGCTATAGACACACCTAGAGTCATTAACCTTGTCTATGGCAACTCTATTACAACTCGCATGCTATACTTGATACTTGATTGCTTACATGTACATATTATTAATTTGCAATTCATGTGTGTAATAATTGGTACACTTAATCAAACAACTCATAGAGGATGAAGTACTTGCTCAACAGTTAGTAGAGTACCAAATAACCTACTCAACAATTGGTAGAGGTCATCATGCCTGCTCAACAGTCGGTAGAGGCCCTACAACCTGCTCAACGACTAGTAGAGGCTATCGCACCTGCTCAACAATCGGTAGAGGTTCTTATTCACCGACTGGTAGAAGTCTTTTTCCTGCTCAACGGTTGGACTCATTTTTGGATACATTGTATACGATTCAATCACAAGGTTATTTTGCATTTAGAGTCATAGAAGGACACAAAACCCTAATGTAAGGTAAATTGGTGATTACGGTCCGGAACGTAATCATGAATTTACAGGTACGTTAAGGTAGTGTGAAATTCTATCAAGGTTTTTGATAGATAACCAATTATAAACTCTAGTTACCTGTTTAGTATTTCTATAGTCAATTAACTCATGCATTTTTTTTAAGATTCCTAAAACTTAAAGTTTAGTGTTTTGCTAGATTCTTATTCTCCTTGCTATTTTAGACGAACCTAATCCTACCCTTAAAACCCACACCTATCAAACCTCTTACCAAATTATTCGAAATAGTTTATTCTGTTACCTATAAATTCATGTCATGTCTTAACACAAATTTTCCAAACCACAGTTGCCCTAATTTCTACCCAATCACTGTCAACCCGGTGTTTTTTTTTATAACTTCGGGACGAAGTTTCTAAAAGTAGGGGAGGCTGTAACCTCACGAATTTTCCCATTTATTTTGCATTAAAGTATTTCCCGATCCATGATATAAAGTCTAATTTATTTCTAAGTATTCTTATCTTTATCCGTGCACTCTATTTTTCTGAGTTCATTTTATCATTGTACTTAAAAAAAAAATCTTCAATCATGACATATGTCCTATCCTAATTCTATTTATAAAATCGTCATTTTATAAGACGGTGTTTTTTTTATTTTCTAATTCAAACTAATGATTTTTTTTATTTCTTATTTAAAGCTAATCATTTTTCCAATTACATTTATAATCTCAAACAAGGAAGATATAAATTCATTTCAAAATAAAGCCTTGAGTCAAGAGTCAAAGTCTTGACAACATAATTCTTGGAGTCAAAGTCTTAGTCAAACAGTCAAAGTCTTAGTCAAATAGTCAATTCATCATAAAACCTTACTTTATGGTGTTGACCAATTTTAATGGCTAATTGAATCCAAAACTAGTATAAAAACCCACCTATGACCCATTATACTTGGCACCTCTAAATCGATTGTTTCAATCCGATTAAACTTTCCCTCATACCTTTCTTCTATAGTCTATTACTTCTACAATTGAAGCTTTGATTATAAGCTCTTGTAATTGGCGAATTGGAAGCTTGATATTCTTTCTTTTTCGTTTTTTTTAATTCTTCAATTTGGACTAGCTACATTGTTGAGTCTTTGGGATTCGCCTCGCATACATTCACAACACTTAGAGGATAATTCACCTTAGCCAATGTGAGTTTACGTAACCATGTTTATGCAATTCTTTATACTTGCAACATTATACTTAAGCAATTCTACATACATGTCTAGTTGTAAACTTTACTAACACTTTGACTTGACTAGGAGACCATATTTACTAACACTTTGACTTGACTTGACTAAGAGAATACGTTTGACTTTTCAGGTTTGACTAAGGGACCTTGAAAGGGTTTAAGTTTAATTGGTTTTAATTAACATCACAAAACACCAAATGGTGTAGTGGTTTGTGTGGTGTGGTTAAGGTTTAGCCCGCCAGGGACTCGGGTTTGAGTCCTGGCTCAGACAAACATTTTTTTAACGTTTTTAAATCAGAATTTTTAATAAAATCAAATTTAATATTGATTATAAGTCATTATTTAAACAAAAAAAATTAATAAAATGGATGGGAAAGATAATGTAAACATGAATCGGATGAATAAACGAGGGAGTTCTATACATATATATATATATATATATATATATATAAATTGTGTGATGTTACATAACGTATAAGAATACTAATAAGGGAAAAGTCTAAAAGTCTATGCTATCTAGGGTCTAAGGCATTAGGGTTTGCTAAGTCGATTTGGGGAATTAGAGTTTTTATGATAAGTCAAATTAATATAAGAGTTGTATATTAAATATAATATACCAAAGTTTGTAAATATGGTTTAGGTAATTTAATTATTACCAATTGAATATTTAGATAAAAAAATATGTTTGAATAATTAAGACAAAGTAATTTAATTAATTACTTTCACTAAGTTATTGTAAATAAATACAATAATCATAATTGTTTAAATAAATATTTTTAAGTTACACCATGACCTAATAAATGGTAATTAAGATTTTCAAACATAGAAATATTTCTATTTTATAAGAAAAATATTTATTAAATAGATGTTTAAATAGTATAAATAAATAAATGTTTAATTATGTCTAATTAAACATAAATAAGACTAATAATACAAGACATGATCCAAAAATGCTATTTTTATAGAAAATGGATACTTTCTGTTGTAAATTAATGAAATAATTTTCCCATAATTTTTATAAACTTATTTATATTTAAAACTGATTTAATGAGATTAAATCATGTTTAAATAATTAAAAATAGGAAAATTAATAAAAATAAATATTTTCTAAACCAATAATTTTTTTTTCAGATTAGAATGGTTAGAAATAATTACCCAAATAGTCTGAGATTAAAATCATTAAAAATGAATTTTTAATCAATTAATTATGATTAAAAAATTTAATTCAATAAAAATATAAAAATAAAACATTTTTCAGAAAATAAAAGTGGGATAATTTTCTATGAGGTGTCAAGAAGCTACTCCTAAATTTTTATAATTTTTGAAGCAAATATGAATTTATTATGAATATTCTAAGTTTAAATGAATTTTAAATGATTAAAATAAAAAAATAATAATAATGAAATAACAAATAGAAAGAAATCAGAAAAAAATGGTGCTTTATGTGGGATTCGAACCTGAGTGGTTCTTGAGGCAAACACACATATAAACCACTACACCAAAGTCTAGGATTGTTGAATTCTTTGTAAGTTAATGATATTTAACATAATACTCCTACTCATCTTCTTCCCCAATTCAACCTAAGACCCCTAACCCTAACCCCCAATTTCAACCCGATTTACCTACAATAATAGTGCAGATATAAGGGGCTTTCGTTAAGGAATATATAAACATCAAAACGGCATAAAGATTTGACACTTACAACGCGTTTTAAGAATCGAAATGAAGAAGAAAGGGCCGAAAACTTAAAGAGCCAATTATGAAGCTTTCTGAACTCGATTCCCGTAAATTTCTTGTGGGTTTAAAGCATGTGAAGGTGCAGAAACAGAAAGGTTCGATCAAAATATGATATTGTGCAAGAAAAGCGTGTTTGGGGACCATTAAAACTACCGTTTGGTTACTATCTTAGACCCGAGTTAAGACTCATAAAAATGGACGTTTCATGTCGATATTATAATTAGAATTGGCTGCAAATGTGTGGAGAAACGTTTATTATTCATTAATACACGTTAACAAAACATTAAAATCGATTAATTGGGTGGCCGAAAAACATGCCGGCGGCCATGTTCTTTGGCCGGAAAATAAATAGATCGTGAAAGAGGAAGGAGGCCAAATCAGATTTTTAAATTTTGAAATGTTGACACAATTAGTCCCTCCTGTTTAACCTTGTTAGTTTTTAGTATAAATATGTTAATTTTTCTTTATAAAAACTTAACTAAGTTAACTTAACTTAACTTAAAAGTTTCCAAATCTTTATAAAACTAAACTTATGTTTTTATAAAAAAAAAAAGTGAATAAATAGCAAAAAAAAATTGATATTTCCCAAAACTTTTGTTAAACGTTTCACGTTTAAATTAAAGATTTAAAAGTAACTCACGTTTCAATAGATTTGAAAACGTTGAAAAGTATAGGGACTAAATTTGTCGATTGATTTAAAGATGGAGGTGACGGATGTCACACTAGCTTATATATAAACATATATCTTAGCTATGCCCCCACAGTGACCACCCTTCGGCTCATGATTAAGTTTGCCTATTGAATCTAGATCTTGGGATCTCTAGTCAACTAGGTTAGGTTTCCCTCATGTCCCTTTTTCCATAGGCTTTAGTCTCATTCCATTGTGGGAGTGTTTACTATCGATGTAAAACACATAATGGATATCCTTTTACGCATACCACAACTTTATTTTTTAAGTTTTTTTCCTTTTCGGTTGCTATAGCAAGTACTCATACATGTACCATAGCTATTCCAAGATAACCGAATCAATATGATCTGAATTTCTGCTGCAGAGTACAGAGAAATTTTACTAGTCTTGGTTAAATTGTTGCAACTTTTAAACATACAAGTGCAGCTGACCATACAAATAATATTTTTTGAAAACAACAATTTAATTAATTCAAAAAAAAAAAAAAAAAAAAACCAGCCGTGTGCTGGAAAAGTACCCCAAGACACCAAAACTCCAATAATTAACATAAAAAGAAAAAGCAACAGCAAAAAGCCAAAAACTCCAATAATTATCCATCCACCTCTCAACTCATGCTTTCACTCAATCACCAAACACAGGTCTGGAAATCTTCATGCTCAAGTTAAGAAGGTTACTTCACCACGAGAACAAAAATAATACACCAATTGGAAACAATCGTTACATCGAAGCAAAAAAGCCTGAAATTCAGTTACTGTATGAGGATCTTGCTTACCTGATTGGATCCTGTTTCAAAGACATGATCACTGACGAACAAGAAGTTGAAGACGTGGGAAACTGGAAGGGAAGACTTATTGAAGCAGCAGAAGAGGCAGAAGATATAGTTGATATGTTTGTATCCTCTGCTATCATCAAAAACGATAATGATCTACATATTATGGACCGCAGTTTCGGATATCGATATGAGTTAATCGAGTGCTCTCTGAAGGGCCTTAAGGATGTTATGGATGAAATAAAATCTATCAGACAGGCGATCATGTGTAATAAGACTCTTGTTAAGAAGATTGAAGCTATTGGAACGGCTTGTTCCAGCGGAATTACAAGAGGGAATTGTAATGAAACTAAGCATAAACATGAAGAATTTATTGTAGGATTTGATGAGGATGCACTGTTAATAATAGACAGACTTACCGGAGACCGCAAGAAGCTAGACATACTCTCGATTGTGGGTATGGGCGGACTAGGTAAGACTACTCTCGCGTCTAAAATATTTAATGATTCTCTTGTAGATTATCATTTCGACAAACGTGGGTGGGTTACTGTTTCTCAAGCGTATTCAAAGCGAGACGTGTTGTTACAATTATGGGTGTCAATAGGAAAATCAGTTGACGAAGGAGTGAGTGAATTAAAACTATATGAGATGTTGTACCAGAGCCTAAAGTGTAGGAGATATTTGATTGTCATTGATGATATATGGAGTTGTAAGGCATGGGACGATGTGGGAATATGTTTTCCGGATGATAACAATGGTAGTAGAGTTCTTGTGACCACCCGACTTACGGAAGTTGCTTTGCATGCAAGCCAGGGCGGTTTCACTCACAACATAGGACATTTAACAGAAGACCAGAGTTGGGAGCTGTTGTGTTGGAAGACTTTCAGGGGATATGAGTGTCCTGAAAGTTTGACAGAGACAGGGAAGCGTATAGCTAAGAAGTGTGGAGGCTTACCGCTTGCTATAGTTGTCATAGCAGGTCTTCTTGAGAAAGGAGAGAAGCGGAAAGATTTGTGGGAGAACATTGCCGAATGTGTGGGTTCATACATTATTAATGATCCTAAAGGATGTTTGGATACGCTAGCTTTGAGTTATGACCATCTACCTTGTCACTTGAAGAAATGTTTTCTTTATATAGGGGCCTTTCCAGAAGGGTATAAAATCCAAGCGCGGAGACTGGTCAGGCTTTGGATGGCTGAAGGTTTTATTAAGAAAACAGGACGAAGGAGCTTGGAAGTAGAAGCCGAGGGTTATCTGATAGGTCTTATTGACAGAAATCTGTTGATTGTTGCTGATAAAAGTTCTAATGGAGGAGTGAAATCATGTCGTCTGCATGATCTCTTGAGACAACTATGCCTGAAAAAAGCTTCTAAAGAAAATTTCTTCACAAAAATGAGTATGCCAATGTCAAACAACAATCTTTTCTCCGATTCTGTTTCCAGCACATTGAAGCAACGACGTCTATTCTCAGACTACAAAGGTTTGTGTGAGATCTATTTGCATGGTTTTGCCACACACACAAGGTCTGTTTTGGGCTTTAATGAAAGGAAGCCGTCAGTTCCTAGTTCAACTACAAGGTGGGTTCATTCCTTTTTGCTTCTTAAGGTGTTGGATTTGCTGAATATCCCATTGGTTGAATTCAGAAACATTGGAATGTTAATCCATTCAAGGTACTTAGCTGTTTGGTCAAATCATGCTCCATTCTCATTATCGGAGGTCAATTTATGGAGCCTTCAAACTCTCATTGTTAAAGGCAAGTTCCAAAGCTTCATATATATACCAGCTAATATGGTGAATCTAAGGCATTTGCGTTGTGACATAATCACCATCCCAACTGATTTCAGTGTTCCTACATTGTTTAACTTACAAACGATTTCCAGGCTAATATTGGATCACAGGACTATGTTTTTGCTTGAATCTTTACCTGATATCAAGAAGCTTGGCTGTTCTATTTCTCCAGCATCATGCAATCGCGGTTTACTTAGCTTTACCATGCTAACTCATCTTGAAGCTTTGAACATAGACAAGTATATGCATTGGTCATTAAATTTAAAGAAACCAATAAGGTTTCCAGAAACTTTGAGAAAGTTGACCTTTAAAACGGTTATATCTTCCTTGGAACTATATGACAACAATTCAACAGTTACCCAAACTCGAGGTACTCAAATTACTAGACTCTTCGTTCTGTGGGCACCTGTGGGAAACTGGTGATGAGCAGTTTCACCAGTTGAAGTTTTTGAAATTAGAGAAGCTGAACATCTGCTTCTAGGAAGCTTCTAGCACCAACTTCCCACGCCTCAGGAAACTAGTAGTGAAAGGTTGTGGAGGTCTAACGGAAATTCCGCTAGAACTAGGAAACATCTACACTCTTGAGCATATTGAGACTGATTACTCAAATCCTCATGTGCACGAGTCTGTTAATAGAATTCAAGAAGCACAACGTGAAATGGGGAATTGTGACATCCATGTCAACTTCACTCGCAGGCAGGGCCGTTCAAATAGCTCGTAGCTTGAAGCTCACTCAAAAGCAGCTCGTTTGTAAAATGAGCCAACTCGGCTTGGATTGTTTACAAACTGAACCATCTCAGCTAGGATCGATGATAAACAAAGCCTAGCTCGGTTCAGCTCATAAACACCCCTACTCGCATGGATAAAAGTGAAGTCTTCTTTCTTGATTTAGTTCCCGGTTTTCTCACCTCAACGATGCATAATTATAGCACTGCTGTTGATCTGCCATGACTGTTGGTGCACTGGAGGTTGATGGGTGTCACTGTGCTTAAAGCAGAGTCAATTCTAAGCCAGAGTTGTTCTATGTATAGAGCTTGGACTATCGATTTAAGTGGAAGTCGTTCATTCAGCACATTATGTGCACCTGCTTGCTTCTGGTAAGAGCTTTTGGAAATAAATTAACTTACAGCTACTTTTTTTTTTTTTTCTAGTTCTGACTTATGATAAACCCTGATGAGCCTGTAAATTTATGGAATGAAATTTGTTTTAAAAAAAAAACAAACAAACAATTTGTGCACTTTGACTTTTTCAGGTCAAATTGTTTATATGAAGCTTGATAGTGGCATAAAAGTGGTCAGGTATCAAAACAATAACTTTTTATATGGGTTGGGTCTGGAAAATTATTACAAAGAGCTATTTTGTTATATATAATTGACAAATTATATTATTTTAATGATAATCTGTTATTTATTTATACCTTTGAGTAGTTACACATAAAACATAACCCTGTTTTTTTAACTAAATTAGTGGAAACTAAAGAGCCTATTTGCATTTAAATTCAAAGTTGCATGTAGGAATATCTGACTTAGTTCAATTACCTATATATTTTTTACTTATTTTGTTAGGTAATCTTGATGGGTCGGGTCATGGGTTAAAAGTTACCGGGTCAGGAATTGGATTTGGGTCAGTAGCAGAATGGGTTGATGAAGAAGTGGTTCCAGTGTTGACCGAGTTTGTTGAAAGAAAGTTGAAAAGTGGACGTTATTGTGAACGTTGGAATCTGCTAATTAAAAGGAGAAGACGACTTGGCATTTTCAGCATGTGGGTTTTGTTTTATCTATCTATATCTATACTATATTATAAAGCATTTGACAAGGACTTTCTTAAATTTTAAGAGGTATAAGTCTAAATGCATATGATACAACACATAAAGCATAAAATAACTACTTTTTAAGGGTAAATATGTCTTTTAAACACCATATTTAATTAAAAGAAAGTCAAGAGTCATGAGATGTTTATGAAACCACATAACATTCAATTTTATAATTACTTTAAACATATTAAATAGAATACATATAAAAAACAATTCATGATGTTATATGTTATGTTATAACATTTTATATAGAGTTGGGTACTTCAAAAAACTTAGTTTTATAAACTTGTTCATACTATATAGAAATCGAGAAATCAATAGTGAAAGTTGTGTTTTTAATCATGAGGTAACGATTCGAATTCTTAACTTATTACGTTATATTCATACACACAAACATGCCTAATTTGATCTAAACTATATGATCATCGGATTCAATAACCGAAGAAGAAAGCTTCTCTTTATAATGAATTTCAAACAAAGGTATTCAGAAATATTCATGTAATAGTGGTTAGGTTTATAGTAGGTATATTAGGTTAGTATGTGCTCTACAAAAGAGTTTCGGTTACACCCGCTGCATCGCGCGGACCAACCCACTAGTCACTATAAATAGCTGTAGTTTGTAGTAGCTTTTAGTAAGTCAGTTTTTTGTTTCTTTGAGAAAGTTTAATAACACATAAAGAGTTTTGTGGTCTGTGTTTCCTTGTGTGTGTTTACTGTCTATTATTTGGGGCCTGAACCAACATATTTTACCTCTTTAACCCATTACATATAAACATAACGTGTATTTATGTAAACTAGTGGAAACAACCACCATGTCATTTTCATTCACATGGATCAAACATCAAAGTGGAGTCGTCTTTGAGAGAAGCCTTGTTAACTTCCCTCACATGGTTTGATTATCAGTTGACAAGAAGAAGGCGTATGCGATGCATGGTTTGATTATCATTACTTGCTGATAATTTGGAAAGCAAGAAACAATAAGGTTTTTTCTATTAGAAGTGGTAACATTGATAGCATATTGCGGATATTAAGTTGGTTAGCTTTTTATGGTTTAAGCATAGGTCTAAATTCAAAGCTCTCCAATGAAGTGCGAGTCGTGCAAGTCTCCTTTGTTGTTTTGTCTCTACTTGTTCAAATAGTTGTATGAATGTCAGGTTTGCTGTACAACAATTGCACAGATTCCTGGTGGTTGTTCTTCGCTTTGTTAGGCCTTTGGGTGTGGAAGGGGGTGACATCTTCATGATGGGCCTCCACGTAGGCGCCACGTAGGAGTGGGGGAGTGGCATCTTCATGATGGGCCTCCAAGGGGTGGTTTGCACTATGTTGACGGGTCTCCTCATTAGCCAGAATTATTAAAAATAATAAAACAACTAATATTATTGGAGATGATGGCCTGGCACCAAAGTCATCCCTCTGCCGCTCATGCCGTGCCGGGGCTAAGGGGGCGGTGTTGCCCGGGGCGGCATGGGCATGCCCACCCCATGCCGGCTCCACACCGAAGGGTCTTAGTGTGCCTATTAATACTTTACATTAATTTGGTGGCTTCAGTTTACTTAGTTTTTTAGTTGAGAATTCTAGTTTGTTATCTTTCCCTTTATCCTTTGTTCGATAGTTCCTGCCCAATTTTCTTCGGGTTGACTTCTGTAGCAATCATCAAAGTCAAAATTCTTTGTTTTATGATCCTATAAAATTAGTTCTGCACATTATTTATTATTATTATTATTATTATTATTATTATATTATTATTATTATTATTATTATTATTCAAGTTATGTTCATAAAATGTACTTTTTGTATTGTAAACTAAACCGATTGCCAGTACCATTTTGGTAATGAAACGAACCAGACTGATACCAACCGAAAAATGTCGGTACTAGTATCGTTATTACCAGAACCGGTATTTGTTCTTATTGTTTCCTGTCAATGTAAAACAGCGCCAATATTCTTTCAGGTATATCTCGACTTTAATTTTTGTTTTCGCATTCGGTTACTATAGCGAATGCCAATACCAAAACCACCACGTTACACGAGTCAATCGTACTAGTTTTCATTAAACTGTAACATACAAGTATACAACTGCCATCAACCCTTTAACCATATCAACAACTGTTAACCTCCATCACTGAATATAATTTGAAAGAAAAATCTTTGTGTTTGAAATGGAACCATAAAGAGTGGCCCTCTAAAACGTGCAAATTTTCATAGCAAATTACAAACTTTCTTGTACCAAACTTGTTGACTTTTAGAGTTGACTTAGAGTTGACCTGCAGAGATGGCACACACAGCTCTGGATATGTTCATGGTGAAGTTGAGAAGGTTAGTTCACGAAAAGACAGGTATATGTCTATTAGAAACAATCGTTACGTCGAAGCAAAAAGCCCGAAATCCAGTTGCTTAATGAGGAGCTTGGCTACTTGATTAGAATATGTTTCAAAGAGATAAAAACCGGCGAAGAAGAACTTGTAGATGTGATCAGAAACTGGAAGAGAAGGCTTATCGAAACAGCAGACGAGGCAGAACATATGGTTGATATGTTTGTATCTTGTAGAGTATCATTTCGACATGTGTGGGTGGGTTACCGTGTCTCAAGCATATTCAAAGCGAGGTTTGTTACTACAACTATTGGCTTCAATAGGCAAATCAGTTGATCCTGAAGCAGTGAGTGAGTCAAAACTGTGTGAAATGTTGTACCAGAGCCTAAAGCGTAAAAAGTATTTGATCGTCGTTGATGATATATGGAGTTGTAAGGCGTGGGACGATGTGGGACAATGTTTTCCAGATGATAATATTGGTAGTCGAGTTCTTGTAACCACTCGCCTTGCAGAACTTGCTTGGCATGCAAGCCAGGGTGGTTTCACTCACAACCTAGGACATTTAACCGAAGAACGAAGTTGGGAGCTGTTGTGTAGGAAGACTTTCAAGGGATACGAGTGCCCTGAAAGTTTGACCGAGACAGGGAAACGTATAGCTGAAAAGTGTGGAGGATTACCGCTCGCTATAGTTGTCATAGCAGGAGTTCTCGAGAAAGGAGAGAAGACGAAAGATTTGTGGGAGAAAATTGCCGAACGTGTGGGTTCATACATAATTAATGATCCTAAAGGATGCTTGGATACGCTAGCTTTGAGCTATGATCATCTACCATCTCATTTAAAGAGATGCTTTCTTTATGTAGGCGGTTTTTCCAGAAGATTATAACATCCAAGTGCAGACATTAATCAGGCTTTGGATGGCGGAAGGGCTTGTAAAGGAACCAGAGCAAAGAAGCTTTGAGGAAGAAGGCGAGTTTTACCTGATGGATCTAATTGACAGAAATTTGTTAATGATTACTGCTAAAAGGGCTGATGGAGGGATTAAATCATGTCGTCTGCATGATCTTTTGAGAGAAGTATGCTTGAAAAAAGCGGACGAAGAAAAATTTCTTCAAGAAAACGA
Organism: Ambrosia x helenae; assembly: GCA_030844895.1. Lineage (NCBI taxonomy): Eukaryota > Viridiplantae > Streptophyta > Magnoliopsida > Asterales > Asteraceae > Ambrosia > Ambrosia x helenae. Next base: position 9,285,740 of record CM061230.1, on the reverse strand, counting down.
GTATGCCAATGCCAACCAGAAATCTCTACTTGTACTACACTTCCAGCACTGTGATGCAACCACGTTTATTCACAGACGATCAAGTTTTGCACGCGATCTACGCACAGTCTAGTATTTCTGAAAGGTCGGTTCCTTCCTTTTTCCTTCTTAGGGCGTTGGATTTACGAAGTGTTCCAATATGTACATTCAGCAACATAAGCATGCTAGTTCATTTAAGGTACTTAGCAATTTGGAACCAAAACAATTCGTTATTATCATTGCCTGATTTATGGAGTATTCAAACTTTCATTGTTAAAGGAAAATTCGAATTCTGCATACCTTCAACTCATAATATGTTGAATCTAAGGCATTTGCGATGTGACCAAATCAACATCGCATTTGGTTTTGGTCTTCCTACATGGTTCAATGTGCAAACCGTTTCCAGGCTAACGTTAGATCACAGGGCTGCGTTTTTCCTTAAATCCTTTCCTAATATCAAGAATCTTGGGTGTTTAATTTTCTTCAACATTAGGCGATCTTAGCTTTGTCGTGCTAACTCATCTTGAAGCTCTGAACATATACAACTACAAGCATGAATCGTTAACTTTAGCGAGGCCTATAAGGTTCCCAGAAACATTAAAAAAGCTGACCTTAAAAGGGTTGTGTCTTCCTTGGAATTATATGTCAACAATTCAACAATTACCCAAACTCGAAGTTCTCAAATTACTAGACTCTTCGTTCAAGGGACACCTGTGGGAAACTGGCGACGAGCAGTTTCACGAGTTGAAATGTTTGAAATTAGAGAAGCTGGACATCCGTGTCTGGGAAGCTTCTAGCATCAACTTCCCACGTCTCAGGAAACTAGCGGTGAGAGGTTGCGAAGATCTAAAAGAAATTCCGCTAGAACTAGGAAACATCTACACCCTTGAGGATATTGAGACTGATTATTCAAACTCTCGTGTACTCGAGTCTGTAAATAGAATTCAAGAAGCGCAGCGTGAAGTGGGGAACTATGATATCCATGTCAGCTTCATTCACATGGATACAACAAGTAAAGTCTTCTTTCAGGGAAACCCTTTCTTTGATTGACTCCATCATTGCTTCATCCTGGATCTTTTGAGCTCGTGTTTTGGCGAAAAAAAAGCCAGCATAATATATAACACTAGTAACTTATATATTTCCTCATAAATGATGAATAATGGATTGATTGATTGTAACTAAAAGTAACATATTTTTTATATGAAGTTTGTTGTGTATTGCAAAGATATTCATACTTGTGTGATTTATTTATCTTATGCTTTTATTTTCATTGTTTAATCTTGTGATTTAATGTTTGATTATCCTTCTTGTCATAATGTTATTTACACCAGGTTTTTTAGGGTTTCACAGCTCTCTACGGCTCGTAGAGGCCTCTATGGGCCGTAGAGGTGTCAGAGCATTGAAAACCACATCCCTATACAACTCATAGAGGCCTCTACGAGTCATATAGGGGGGGGGGGGGGCACCGAATGCAGTTTTGTCCAGACTGCAATGATTGACACAGGCCTCTACGGCTCATAGAGGTCTCTACGAGCCGCAAAGGACCCTCTACGAGCCCTAGAGACTGGTGCAAATAAGTTTTGGGGATGGTGCAAATAGGGGGGGGGGGGGCTTCATTTGGTCATAATTTTAAAAGTGAACTCTAAATTCAAAAAATTAGATGTTGACAAGCATAAAAAATAGCATCTTTTATGATCACTAAAACAAGGAAAACAATGTTGTTTCTTGTGAAATAAGTTATGGGTCAACTGTATGTAAATATAGTTGTCAAAGACAAGATCAAGGAAAATGATATGTGTACTATATGTACACAATTGTCTTACCTTCTGAAATTAACAAAGAGAACAAGAAAACAGTCAAATCTGGACAAGAACACCGGTCAAAATTTTTACAACAAAGATGATCATTTTCCGCTTAAGACGCCTTTCTTGATTGCTTCACATTCAGTACTTTATAAATCGAAGAAAATTACAAGTATAAGATCATAATACTTAAACAGCAGCAAGTATGGGAACTGCAACAAAAGAAAGAGGTGTGCTTAAACTAGTGCATCCAGGTAAGCATGTTGAGTATCACCGAAGACCAATCACAGCCGGTGAAATCATGAGGAAGAATCCTAGACACAGTATCACTCGACCCGATTTCTTTAAATATCCCAATACTGTGGTTCGTCCTGAATCGGTTATGGTTCCTGGTCAAGTGTTCTTCATTGTCCCAAACACAACTGTACATCGTTTGGTCAAAGCTAAAAGTCAACATGGACAACCATCTTCGCAACAAATCAAGTCTCGAAACGCTAGTGATTACAGACATCATCAGGAACAAGAAGGCGCAAGGTCATGTGGTAGATCATTGCCTCAGGCTGAAGAAAGTCAAGCAACCACTCAAGGATGTCTAGTAAATGACCCGTCGGACGATAGTTTGACTTTGACTTTTCAAGCTAGAGACTATTATCTTACTGCAAACAGGTCAACATGAGACAAGGAATGACAAAATAGATAAGCATTTGATAGCTAATGTAAAGATGAAAATGGGCTTGTAGAAACGGGTCGGGTCAAAATGTTCATTTTTGATTTGCAAACACTGTTTTATCAATTTTAAAATTTTATAAGTAATCATTGTGTTAAATATTATCACAAAATCTATATCATTTACAACCTTGGAAAAAAAATTAACAGATTATATATGGGCTGCAACTTCTCAGAATTAGGACTAGCCCGTGAGCCGACCCGTTAGATAAAAAAAGGAACTGCTTGCTTCATTCTGTTCTCACAGTTACCTTAGAATCAGTTCTTTGTGAGTTTCTTGAAGGAGATGTTGATTCTCTTGAAGAACTATTTCCAAAAAGGTTTAGTTTATTAATCTTCTTCGAAAACGAGCTCATAAACTTTCGCGAATGTGATTTCTCCATGTTTCTCTTCATGCAAACATGTTCTTTCTCCAAGTCATTTAACCTCATCCTTAACCGCGCCAACTCTAGTTTCAGTTCCCGGTTCTCTCGCCTCAATGATGCATAGTTATCTTTTGGTGACATCGCAGCACTGAGAGCACCGCTGTTGATCCTCCATGACTGTTGGTGCATTGGCGGCTTATGGATGTCACCGAGCTCAGAGCAGAATAAGGCGTTTCTAAGCCTGAGTTGTTCTATGTATAGAACTTGGACTATTGATTGAAGCGGAAGCCGTTCGTTCTGTGCAGCGTGTGCACCGGCTTCCGGTGAAAGCTTTTGGAAATCAATTAACTTACAGATCCTTTTTTTATCTTGTTCTGATAAACCCTGATGAGCCTGCAGGTTTTTAGTTACAGATATTAGAACTAGCTAACAAAATCTGCACTTTTGACTTTTTCAGGTCAAACTTATTCATATCTTTTTTTTTTTTTTTTTTTTTTTTTTTTTTTTTTTTTTAAGAATGGACCGCGTACCTTGAGGTAAACATCAATGGCTCGATACAACCCATCATGAACCGTACGAGCATGACCCGGTAAGCTTTCCGCGACTGCTATAAACTTCGACAGTTTAAGATTACCATCAGGCGCTATTTCCGCCAAATAATTATCAACCAACTTAGATACCTTATACAATGCGGTTTCGGATGGCGAATCAAGCCCGTCCGATTCGAAAACCGAGCCATCCGGATCATCCTCATCGCCACTATCATCTAGCTGCGAAAAGTTAACCAAAATCCTATGTACCGTATCCACATCAAACAATGTGTCGCAATCATTTCTAAAAGACGGTATCAAAAGATCATCAAGCGTCGCTATATCCAACTGCGACCCGATTCTTCGCTCAAGGTCAAGCCTACACGCGACCGTTGCATTCAAGCATTACCGCACTTCGAAGCAACCCAAATAGAAAGGTTAGTGGTACCGCAAGTTTTTCAACGGGTAGCAACCCAACAATGGTCTCGACCACGAGCCGCTCGTGGTCGAGACCATTGCCTACAGCTATAGCCACCTTTTGTTGACCGTTTGACTTTTTTGTTAATTCTTTTTCCGCATAATTCATAAGTGATTCGCCAATACTTTCGGGTCTCACCCGCGACATTTCATCGCGGTTATGACCCGTTGGTATAAATCTATCCGTAAAACGGATAAATCTTTTATCCACCAATCGGATTCGCACTTTTGTCGGCTCATATGTAGCCGACCCGAGCTGCTATACTCGAGTCGTGAAAAAACTCGAAGCGATTTGCTCAACACACGCTTTCGAAGCTATCGCGTCGATGCATCGGCTTACAATGTTGAGCTCGTCCGCTAACGGGAGTAAGTTTTCACACTGTCGTAAAACCTCGACGACATTTCGAGGTTTTGTAACACGATATAGTTAAGATACTCGTCGGCACGTGATCCGAGGTTGTTGTTCGAAAAATCCTCGGTCATTTCTAGGTAGTCCGAAATGCAACATAGTTGCGCGACGTTAGATGGGGTTATCTCGAAGTTGTTTCCGTAGCAAAATTTCGCGGCTAGCTCGAATGTTTCCGGGCCTCCGGGTAAGTTGAGAAGCTCGACCCGAGAGATCGCGGCATCGCGATTTTCGGAGACTAGTTTTCGGATTCGCCCACTTCGTGACACCAGTGGAAACTGCCAAAAACAACATTTGTTGTGTTAAAACCAACATAGCATAATTCGGGTTGAAACAAGTCATTTTTAGTACGGACTTAAAAAAGTTCACTCACTTGTATACATAACTATGGGTACAAACGAGCTGAGCCGAGCCAGAGTTTGACTAGGTTCGAGCTCGAACTCTGATCGTTGGTAGTATCTCAAGCTCGAGCTCGGCTCGGGCTCGGCTTGTTTAGTGTTTATTAGTTAATATATTAAATTAAGTAATCTAAATAATAGGCTCGATACGTCAAAAGCTCGGCTCGGCTCGTTTATTAAACAACTTTAAATGTGAGATAAAATATTAATAAAATTAATGTTATATTATGGCTCGATAAAGCTCGTCGAGCCTGACGAGCTTCATATGTCAGGCTCGAGCTCGGGCTCGATAAGTAAACGAGCTTTGTTTTATGCTCAAGCTCGGCTCGGGCTCGATAAGGCTCGGCTCGTTTCAAGCCTTTTACCGAGCCGATCTCGAGTAGCTTGCGAGCTTTTTACCGAGCCAATCTCGAGTAGCTCGCGAGCTGCTTTTGGTCATTTGCACTTCTATACATAACTATCAAATATAGAGTTTGTGTGATATTATGACATTTTTTTAACACATATTAAAACACAACTTAAATCAAATCATGCATTAATTAAATAACAGAAACTGTCAGTCTGTCACCACTTTGTTTGACTCTTCAAAGTCAACTATTTTTTTTATCCAAAGACAAAACAACAAAAGAAATGATCACAAGTATTAGAATTTAGAAGTTAGAACATAACTAAATTAACTAACCTTATGCAAGGCAAACGTGACACCATTTACCTCTATCATTATATCACTAGGAACATCCCTAAATATCCTGCAAAAACACATGACCGGATCGCGTCAACATGTATACCATCACAAAAAAAAAAAAAAAAAAATGGCCATACGAGAGACGAACCATTCGTTAGAGCGGTAGCGCGAGCTCTTGGCCAAGGTGAGATGGGGCTGATGGAGGTGAAGGTCCATGGGAGATAGAAGTGTAGAGGAAAAATAGAAGCAAAGAATGATATGGAATTAGTTTGTTTAGTGAGTAGTAGTGTGGGGTTAAGAGTTGAGATAGATAGAGGGACACATAGCCCAGTTGGAGATTTTGCTGTTTTATGCCCATCTTTTCTTTTTGTCAAGATATGAGATTGCAAATCGTCTTAACCAGTTGTCTATGGTAGGGTCGGATGGATCCTCCTAACATCAAACTATTCCACTAGTGACATATTTATAATTTATAAATGCTACAATGATGGATACTCATGGACCATGGTGGTACCTCACACACACTTCTTTTTTTTTCGTGTTTTAAATTAGCAGTTATCCTTTGAGTAGGTTCTTTCGAGCTTTTAATGACCCGTATATATGATCTGAGTGCTAAATAGAATTTAAACATTTTATCTTAAATCAATTAACTTTCTTTATTAAAACGAAATACGAAAGTTACATCACAATAGAAAGTTACATCTTAAATGAATTTATCAAAAATATATAGGACAATTAGATTGAAAATGTTTACTTCAAAAATCTTGGAAATACCTAGAATAAAGAAAATGGAAAGGAAATAAATGTAATAGAAACAAAATTTTTATTCATCTTTTAGCAGAATGTAGAATTGAATACTTTAGATGAATGGTTATATTATAAGTGTCTTTATTGTTGTGGACAAAATATTATACCTATAGCAATGTCATGTAACCTTTTAAATATCATTACTATTTATAGACAAACTTAGGTAGTGTATTTTTCCATATAATTATCAATATTTATTTTTTAAATTTGAGTTGTATATATATATATATATATATATATATTATATATATATATATATATATATATATATATATATATAGGGCAATTATAAAATGAAAACCCTCTTGAGTTGAGAAAACCTTGGAAACCCATGTAAAAAATCATTAATTTTTTTTGAAAAAAATAACCAATGTAAAATACATGTTTTTAAGTGTTTTGGGCCAAAAAAAATAAAAAAAGCGCCGAAGGGATTTTTTTTAAAAAAATAAACAAAGCTGCGAAAACACATGTTTACACCTGATAAAAAACAGCAAATAGCTGAAAACATATGTTTTTTTAGCAACTTTGTTTATTTTTTTAAAAAAAATCCCTTCGGCGCTTTTTATATTTTTTTGGCCCAAAATGCTTAAAAACATGTATTTTACATTAGTTATTTTTTTCAAAAAAAAAAAATTGATTTTTTACATGGGTTTCCGAGGTTTTCTCAACTCAAGAGGGTTTTCAATTTATCCTTCCCCTATATATATATATATTAGGTTTTACTTTACTATGCACTCTTTTCATTCAATAATGACTAAGAAAATTACATCAAGATAGCAGGCAGACGGGCAAACAAGTTGCGCCGCTACCCCTTTCTGAATAGCAAATCCTAATCTACTAAAAACGTAACCCTGCCCACCACCGGAGCCGAGACACTACTATGAATAACCCGTTGGACCCTGGTCAGAAACGGGTAGCCTCCGGTGCCAACGAGCCAAAGGTATCAAAGGCCAAGGGTACAAAAACGTGTTGGTTCTCCTCGTAGGCTTTAGCATGTTTTTCTACCTTCTTGCCTCTGCTTTCCGCACGCTTGCCCTGCTACAAAGCCACTATCCCTCAACCCAACAAGAGGAGATACACCCGTCAAGTCAACACAAGCATGCTTCCCCCGGCCCACCCAAAGACAAGGAGATCTGCTGGTCGTAGGGTGGATCTCCCTTCTGCTGGATCCGAGAGGAAGTTCACAGGGCCTCTTTCTTGGCTGAGATCCCAGCCCGTCTTAAAATGTCCCACAAAATATCTCGAACCCCATCATGTCGATATTTGAAACCGGGTAACTCCTTACAATGAACCGCATGTTCTCCGTATTCATCCAGGCAGGCCTTACGGCACATCGGACAGATTTCATCCTCCTTGTACATGGGGATCATCAAACGATATTTAAGAATTGCCCTGTATTCAATAGCGGACATGCTTTGGCCCAGACCTTTCGATCGGGATAACAATCAGGAAATCTTGGGCATGGAGGCTTTGCAAGCATTCAATAACTGCCCCCATTTTCTTGTTTATATTTTTAAACAAAAAATGCATTTTAGTGAAAAGTCGAGTCCCATCAAAGTTTGTCAATGAAACCTCGATGAATGTCCGCTCGTCTTACCAATTTAAGACATCTTAATAATTGACAACATGGCACGTATGTATTTTGTCACCCGTTACAGTTATTAGAATCAGAGATAAAGCATATTCATGAGTATTCTTTGAAATTTCAAAATAGTTTTTAGAGTTACAGAATTTCAATTTTTAAAATTGTGGAATAAAAAGGTCAATATTACACTTGACTTTTGTACTCGAACATTTTTTGTTCCCATGAAATGATGCCTTTCACCACGATTGAAGTAAAGTATGAAAGTAAGAAAAAAAAAGTATTTTAAAGTAGGGGAAAAAGGCAACATTTTCAAAAGTAGAGGTATGCTATGTGACTTTTGTGGTAAATTTAATTGATTGCCCACCCAACTCCAAATGGGCTAGCTGGGCTAGTGGGTCCAAGTTGGCTCATTGGGCCCCATTGAGGGCTCACCTTAATTATAATGATGGCTATTGCATGATGACCTCTTCCACCAAATTGTTACTCTCTCTATTTAGCTTTTAAACAAACTATATATGTTCTAAATCTAACAGGGGCGCATCTAGCATAGAGCTAGGTGCCGCGTCCGTTGCTGCTAAACTTTGCGCGCGTAGTGAAAAATTAGTGGAAAATTTGTTTTTTTTTTATGAAATTTGAAAAACGTTGCTACTAAAATGAAAAAAATGAAAAACGTTACTACTGAAGTTCATTTCTAAATCCGCCACTGAAATCTAATATCCTTCAATTCATAAAAGTAGTTAGCAAATGCACACGCATGCATATATATACATACATGATACATACACATAAACACACATGCACGAGTGGTTCGTGGAGGTTAACTCGTCAAGACACGAATAAAAACATAGATTTAGGTATTGACGTATGGTTAAGTTAGTTCGAACTGTGGTTAAAACAATCATGATGAACCAAAGGGACCGCTGAGTTCTAATCATACAAGTTATGATTTATGACATCTTGTCACCTTTTGTACTCTATGTATGTTCTCAATTGCTTTGATTTCAAGTGGGCATGCCCCTTGATAAAAGTACTTATTGCTTTCATTTATACAAATGGCCAATTTCGAAGGATAGAATCGATGAAAGTAACACTTCCATTTTGGTATGACTATACCATATCTTTGATAGACACTGGTCCATACTAAGTTACTAACCACTAATTCAAATCATTCATAACCGCAGGCTGAATTTATCAACGTAATGTATTAACCTCTATATCGATAAGTCTCTCTCTCAAAAAAAAAAAAAAAAAAAAAAAAAAAAAAAAAAAAAAAAACTAGTTTGGTTTGTTTTTATATATACTCATTAAATCATTTTTTTATGCTTATTTGTTACTTTATAGTTTTTGTCTTTGTTTTGTACGATTCATAAGACATGTCATATTAGAGTTTTTGCTTTTGTACGATTCACAAAGTGAGTGTTTTTGTTGAGGTGGGAAGGTTTACCCACTTTGTGGGTTCCTGCCCTGGGAGGTCACAGGTTCGAATCCCACTCAGAGTAGGGTTATTCTGAAATGAGGGGCTGAACCTTAGGGGGGCCCGGGGACCGGACCTGAGGGTGCGGGGCTTCGTTATGGGTGGTACCGTTGGCCGTTCAAAAAAAAGAGTGTTTTTGTTGTTAGACCATGTGTAGGGGCTTTAAATTTAAGGTCCTCTCAATGATTGGTTCACATGACATATGAAACTTTAAAATAAATAAGGTGTAGTGTGTGGCTTTAAATTTAAAGCCTTATTATTATTATTTTTTATCTTTTAAATTAATAAAATAATAATATAAGGAGAGAGAGACAATAGGGGGAGATGAGGTGCCAAACCCTTATTGACTTTTGGTTTTTCTTCTCAGGCGCCAAAAAATTAAGGCCCCAACCCACTTTGTAAATTTAAGGCCCCCATGTTTTGGTGTTTGCGGCGCTAATTAGGTTTTGGCGTTCATTTTCACGCCCCACTACACACACTCTTAGGGTCTGTTTGGTATGAGGTAATGGAATGGAATGGACAAGGGAATGAAATGGACAAAGGAATGAAATGGATGATTACCATTCCATGGTCTTGTTTGGTTACCACGTAAGAATGGAATGTATCATTACTTTGTATTGTTTGGTAGGTAGGTAGAAAAAGACTTAGGAATAAAACCGGCGGTGGTGAGTGGTGGCGATGGCGGTTGATCGTGGGTGCCGGCGACGGTGGGTTGGTGGTGGTCGGTGGGTGGTGGCGGAGGTGATGGTGGTCGGTGGGTGGTGGCGGTCGTGGTAGCAGCAACGGTGGAGGTCAATGGTGGCGACAACGATGGGTGGTGGTGGTGGTCGGTGGGTGGCGACGTTTGGTGGTTATAGTAGCAGTAACGGTGGTGGTGGTCGTCGGGGAGGCGACGGGGAGTGACGGGGACAGTGAGTGGTGGCAATGCCGGTGGTGGTCATTAGTGGTGGTTGGTGACGGAGAGTGTCGGTGGTGACAGTCGGTGCTTGGTGGTGGGTGGCGGTGGTGGTCGGTGACGGAGAGTGTCGGTGATGGCAATCAATGTTGTGTTATATATATATATATATATATATATATATATATATATATGGTCAAGATCCTGTAAAAAAGGATTTTTTTTGTGAGAAGTGTAAGAAGGACTATGGTGATGACACATGGCATTATTTTTTTTATAGAATGAGGTATTAAGGTAATATGATCAAACATGAAATAAGGAAGTTATCATGTAATTAATCTAATGGAGTTTTTATAGGGATTTTTCCATTAACCATAATTCAGAATTCAAACATGTTTTATCAACATATAATTCTCCTATGCAGTTATAAAATACTATATAGATAAGCAGTGTTTTATAATCAACCTGTGGTGTTTTATATTCAAGGCAACAGTGTTTTATAATCAACCTGTGGTGTTTTATATTCAAGGCAAACGTTTATTTTTTTTACATAACGTTTGGTGTTTTAAATTATATTTATGTAAAGGATGTTGGTCATACATGGTGTTTTATCAATCACAACATTTAATTAACTGATACAATCACCATGAGAAAAAACACAATGATATGAATAAAAAACAAAACCCTTAAAGAACACCATAAAAAAAAGAACATAATGATATGAATAACTTACATTGTGTGAAAAACATCTTCCAATAACATACTTAAAACACCATTCAGATGTGAATGTAACACAATTATTCCAAACATTAGAACACCAAATAACCAAGATAAAGATAAAACACATTGATATGAATAAAAAAACAAAAACTCCAAAGAACATCATAAAAAAAAGAATATACAGGTATGAATGGCTTACATCATGTGAAAAACATCTATCAAAAACATATTTAAAACACCATTCCAGTCATGAATCATAACACAATCGTTGCAGATGTTAAAACACCATGACGCGAATGGTAACCCAAAGATTCTAGACGTTAAAACACCTTGACTCCATTCTTGCTTCTGTGAAAATCGTGATTACATGGAAGTTTAAACCTCATACTTTTTCCGATTTTCCTCATATGATTTAGAACTTTGATGATAACATGTTTTGATGATTTAGTTTTTGATAAGAGAGAGAGAGAGAGAGTGTGAGGAAAGAGTATTAATTGCAGGAGTAAATAAGTGTGTGTGTGAGAGAGAGAGAGAGAGAGAGAGAGAGATTAGTTTCTTTATATAAAAATGACCAATTACTCATTTACCCTTCCCCTTCATGTTTTTAAAAACAATATTTACAGTTTTGCCACTATTAGATCTTAACCATCCAAATAACCAATCTAATGGCCCAAAACTCTTCTTACACTTCTCACAAAATTGTCCTTTGTACAGGAACCTAAACCTATATATATATATATAGGGTTAAGATCATGTACAAAGTGGTTTTTTTGTGAGAAGTATTAAAAATTGATACTTAGGCATCATTTTTTGAACTTAGTCGTGATGTTATGGATTGTTTTGCCTATAAAAACACCAAACATAACAATTAAAAACCGAAAACAATGTATTTTAGGCTTAAAACTTAAAACACATGCTAAGAACATTAGCAGTGTGTTTTTAAGCGTTAAGTAGTGTGTTTTTAGCTGTTTTTAAAATTTAATGACTATAATACATTGTATCGTGTTTTAGATTATTGTGTTTGGTATTTTTTTTTTAAGTTAAAACAACCTAAAACATCATTTCTAAATCCAAAACATGATGTCTACATGTCAATTCTTAGTCCTTCTCACACTTCTCACGAAAAATGTACTTTGTACAGGATCCTAAACCTATATATATATATATATATATATATATATATATATATAGGGGATGGTTCAATAGAAAACTCATTTTATTGAGAGAACTCGAGAACTAAATCATAACCATTGATCTTACAAGATCAATGTTGTGATCAAAGGAGATTGCTAACTTAAAAAAGAGAGGATTTTAAACAAGGGAGGGTAAAATTGGAAATTAAAAAAATGCATAAATCATTTCACATCATTCACTAGAAATCCTCTCTATCTCTCTCTTTCTTTCCCCATCTCTCTCTTATCAATATCATTCATACAATATTCTAGGGTTTCAATAACCCAAATTTCTTCTACAAATCCACCAGCAAGATCAGTAAAATCATCAAGGATCAACATCAGGTACGAATATGTAGTCGTAAGTAGTTATAATCTCATACAATCGTCACCTATTTAGTGTACGTATTGCATCGATTATTGAGTGTTTTGTATAAATAGCAAAATGTCGAGTAACATTACATGTTTTATTCGTTGAATGTATGTGAGATATGGTTAATGTTGGTGTTAAATGAGATTTTCTTTCTGTGTGACAGATTTAACTGCATTCCACATGTATACTATGCCTCTTCTAGCTAATGTTATTCGTGAGTAGGCCTTGTATGCGATGTATTGCACACGTGTGATAATCGTGAAAATATATTACACATGTGTGTCAATACGTTTGGTGATAGTTAGTATTTATAAGAGGTTAGGTTTTGTTTGTTATTTGTTGTGCATTTGTGATAGATGTAACTATAGTTCACATGTGTAATATGATTGTTTCAGCTAATAACATTGAACATGCGTTGTATGCCATGTATTGCACATGTGTGATAATTATGCCATGTATTACACATGTGTGATAATATCATTTGTGATAGGCTTTGTATTTCACACGTGTAGTATGGTTGTTTTAGTTGATGTTAAATGTGAATAGGTTTTGTATGCAATGCACTACATATGTGATAATTTAATTTGTGATATGTTAATGTTAAAATGATATGTTGTTTTGTTTGTCATGTTTTGCCATATATTATAGAAGTAAATGTATTCATATGTGTAATGTGATTGTTATAGCAAGTGTTAATTGTGAACACTATTTGTATGTCATGTTCCACACATGTGTTATAAATATTAGTATTTTACACATGTGATAATTTGTGATAGTGTTTATTGAGATTATATGTTTTTTTTTGTCATGTGTTACACGTATGTTATAGATGTAACTGTAGTCCACATGTGTAATATGCTTGGTGTCACTTATGTTAACCGTGAACAGGCATTGTATGACATTTATTACACATGTGTGATAATTGTTCCATGTATTACACATGTGTGATAATATTATTTGTGATAGTTAGTGTTAAGTTAGATTGATGCGCTTGTCATATGTTGCACATATGAGATATATGTAATTGTATTTCACATGTATGGTAGTCTTGTTTTAGTTGATGTTTAGTGTGAATAGACTTTGTATGCAATGTATTACACATGTGTGATAATTTAATTTGTGATAGTTAATGTTAAAATGATATAATGTTTTGTTTGACATGTGCTGCCATATATAATTGATGTAACTGTATTTCATATGTGTAATGCGACTTTTATATCGAATGTTAAATGTGAACATTATTTCACATAGTGTAATGCTACAGGGAATGAGTTGTGGGTTTGTGGGTTTGGCTGAGACTCTATTGTGTGGAGGAGCTGATGAAGTGATGCCAGGTCTATTGAGATCGATTAACAACCATGACTATCAAGCTAGGATAAGAAATCTTGGATTAGGCGACATGAGGAACGAGCTAGAATTATGGCATTGAAGAATAAAAGATTGATTTTTTTAGTTAGGTCATTTTCATCATGTATGTGTTTTACAATGAATTAACCCATGTACTAAGTTTGGATGTATAAAGTAATGGATATGTGTTTTGAATTTGTGTATGTACCAAGTTTAACGGATGAATGAATGGCATGTTAATATCAGTTTGGTTGTTTAAACTTGAGCGGCTTTTTTGACTGCATAATGGCACATTTTGGCACTTTATTGGCTGCAATTTTTATGTATTTTGGCATATTTTTGTTGCAGTTTTTTGGCGTAACTTTTGAACCATTTCGACACATTTTTTCTGCAGTTTTTTGTTGCAGTTTATGACCCATTTAGGCTGCAATTTATGACACGTTTTTGTTGCAGTTTTTAACACATTTAGGCACTTTATTGGCTGCAATTTATAACACATTTTTGTTGCAGTTTTTAACACATTTAGGCACTTTCTTGGTTGGAGCTTTTAACACGTTTCGACACTTTTTTTGTTGTAGTTTTTAACGCATACCAAAACAAACAACATTACATAAGTGATAAATACCATAACATGAAACCGTCAAGTTGATTACATACCAAAAAGACAAGTTCTTAACCTAATACAATAAAATCATGTTCATAACAAACATGACCCAAAAGACATGTTCATAACATAAATCATCCAAAAGACATGTTCATAGCATATTATTATTGATTAACCCCATTCTATCGTGACTGCCCCTTGCAATTTCTCCTATTGTGGCCTCCATGACCACACTTGTCACATGTTATAACATCATCCGAATCCAATACTTCATTACCCAATATGTGGTTCCACCAGGAGTTATATAGACATAACCGGATACACGACCTGCGTTTAAAAAAATACTATTATTATTATACAGTGAACATGTGCACGAATTATAAAATATGTAGTGTAAAAATTACAGTAAACGCAAAATGAATGTAGTGCACATGTGTGATACTTAAATTTTGAACACATGTATCTATGTTGTGTTAAAAAAAAATACAGCAGAAACAAACTGAATGTACTACACATCTGCAATACGTAAATTTAAAAACACGTATATATTGTGTAAAAAATACAGCAAGTCAGGAAACACAGTTGGAATATAGTGCACATGTGCAATACGTAAATTTAAAAAAAAAAACTCATACGTCTAGGTTGTGTAAAACATTCTGTAAACACAAACTGAATTCAGTGCACATGTGCAGTATGAAAATTTTAGAATAAGTACTTCTATGTTCAATACTACAAAGCTTTGTATCATTTGAAGCGGACTTAACACGGCTCGAAGAAGAAACAACGTTTGATGTCGATTCTGCATTATCGTCTACCAAGATAAGTTATCAGGGAAAGGATGAAGAAGATTTATAATGACGCGTGGAGATCATGTAAGTGTGAAGAAGGTATATGATGACGCGTGTCAATGTCCCTGAAATATCATAAACATTAACCTAACTTATCAAAAGAATACTAAAATTTTAGAATTTTGAAAAAAAAAAGCAATGTATATTTATAGTAGGAAACTTATGCTTACCTGCACTAGAAATACATACGAGGTCTTTATTTTAAAACAAAGAAACCAAAGAAGCATAACGAACTGAATCAACGGATTGGGAGATCCCTATTTAAAAGGTGAAAGCCATCCAGTAATCGAAAATGTTGAAATAATAATATAAAACATATGAAATCATATAGTTGTATAACCGATGCTCACATTGTTTCCAGAGAGATCCAACGAACATGCAAAAACAAGCATCTATGTTGTGCTAAAAATACATCAGAAACAAACTGAATGTACTGCACATGTGCAATTCGTAAATTTAAAAACACGTACATATTGTGTAAAAATACATCAAGTCAGCAAACACAGTTGGAATATAGTGCACATGTGCAATACGTAAATTTAAAAAAAAACTCATACGTCTAGGTTATGTAAAACATTCTGTAAACACAAACTGAATTCAGTGCATATGTGCAGTACGAAAATTTTAGAATAAGTACCTCTATATTCAATACCACAAAGCTTTGTATCATTTGAAGCGGACTTAACATGGCTCGAAGAAGAAACAACGTTTGTTGTCGATTCTGCATTATCATCTCCCAAGATAAGTTGTTTTCCTCATTTAACTTTTATATGTGATGAAGAATCCATATTTATAAACATGGCGGGATACACGGCCTGCATTTAAAAACAATGTGTGTATCATTAATATTATTAATATTATTATTATATAAAGTTAACATGTGCACAAAATATAAAACATGTACTATATGAAATATGAAGAACTCCAGAACGAATGTAGTGCACATGCGCAATACATAAATTTTTAACAAATATATCTATGTTTGAAAATATAGAGTAGTAACAATCCGGATGTATTGCACATGTGCAGTACGTAACTAAAAAACACAAACCTATATGTTGTTTAAAACAACCAGTAAATATACAACATAATAACATCATAAACATGTTCAAACATTATTGTTGCAGTGTCACATATACAACATAATAAAGTAACGTAATACATACGTGTAATACTTATGAACATATTGATGTTTAACAACACTATAATACACATGTGCAATATATTAAGAAAATTATATACCTCAAGGTTCTCCAGCAAAATTCCGAGTTATCAGATGAAGGATTAACAGAACTCGAAGAAGCAAGATTAATCGAGCTTATATCTGCATAATCATCTACCAATGTATGTTTTTTTCCTCAATTAACGTCAAATCTTATGTAGATATGTGATCTTCACAACAATGTTTGAACTCAAATATGATTATGTATCAAATCGATTTAATAACAACACAACATAAGAACTTAACAAATCAACACAAAAAAGAACACATATATTGAATCGATTGAAATTAAAGCTATAGATTTAAAATCATGAAGACTAAACCATCGATTGACATGATGATCGATTGAGAAAGATGAAATACAACATCATCTGCTTGAATATGGAATGAAATCTGTTATAAATTGTTGTAAATAATCTTGAATATGGAAGGAGATCTATAGATCTATTATAAGACTTTGGGTTGAGATTATAGATTGAATGGATAGAATATCTTAGATAATTGTTTTTATGCAACTTTACGAAAATACCCCCATACTTAAGGAGTTCTCGAGTTCTCTCCCTAACTATGAGTTCTCTATTGAACCTTCCCCTATATATATATATATATATATATATATATATATATATATATATATATATATATATATAGAGAGAGTAAAGATCAAATACATATAGTTTTTTTGCAAGAACTGTGAGAATCAAAGGGGGTAAAAAAAATTTATTTATTTTTTTAGAATTTTTTCCCCATGTGCTTAAACATTCTTTCTAGATGAATAATACAAAAAAAAATTAAAAAAAATTTTTTTTAGTGTAATTACGTCATTAAGGTAAATACATTAGTTTACACTAGAGTAATTATGTAATTACTCTACACCAATTTTTTTTTTTTTAGTTTTCAATACTATAATACATGTTTAACAATATGGAAAAAAAAAATTTTGAAAAAAAAAAAAATTAAAAAAAAAATACCCTCCTTTGATTCCCACAGTTCTTACCAAAAAAGCTATTTGTACCAGATCTTTCCCCTATATATATATATATATATATATATATATATATATATATATATATATAGGGGATGGATCCACAGAAAACCCTAAATAATGAGAAAACTCTAGAAAACCCTCAAAAAAACCTACTTCCCGAGCTTTTTTTTTTTTAAAAAAAATTAGGGCATGTAATATACATGTTTTTAAGTGTTTTGAGCCAAAAAAATCAAAAAAGCGCCGAAGGGTTTTTTTTTTATAAAAAAATAAGTTTTGCATCATAACACATGTTAACTTATTTTTGCACTGGTAACATGTGTTATGATGCAAAACTTATTTTTTTTTTAAAAAAAAAAAAACCCTTCGGCGCTTTTTTGATTTTTTTGGCTCAAAACACTTAAAAACATGTATATTACATGCCCTAATTTTTTTTTAAAAAAAAAGGCTCGGGAAGTAGGTTTTTTTAAGGGTTTTCTAGAGTTTTTTCATTTTGGAGGGTTTTCTCCCTATCCTTCCACTATATATAAATACTTAAAATTTGACCGTTGGTTTAAAAAAAATCGACCGTTTGAAATTGAACGTTGGAATGGATGAGGTGTCAAGTGATTATTGGATGGAACTATTGTTGCAAAGCGTTATAAATATAACGCCACCGAAATTTTTTTGATCATCACACCCTCTGTAGCGGTGTGGGGGGCGCTATGTTGCTCCAAAACGCCCTATTCACTCCCTATTACACCCGTCTAAGCGGATTCTAAACCTCACATGTTTATATTACATGGCAGAAAATGAAATCATACAAATAAGACATCATTATGAGAATAGGTTTGACTTGGGACATATGTAGAGTAGAAAACAAGTTTAGGGTAGGTGCCATCATTGAAGTCAAAGAATGTGGTAAAAAGAAGGGATGTGGCCTTTTTCATTCGCAAAGTGCCGAAAGTGTAAGTTTCTATGGGGTGTGGAGGAGGTATATCATTTGAGAATGGGCCTTTACATAAGTTGTCACGTCATAGTGGGGCCGGTTCATCACCATAGTGATGAACCTAGGGTGTGGGTGATGAACATCTCTATTTTTTTGTTAATTAATAAACCTCATCACTCAAAGGTCAAAAGGAGCGTCACCCCATCTCCTCCTTGACGAAACTAACGCGACGCGCCCCAAGAGTACGGTGTTGCCGGACCAACGAATCAAAACAAGCCGGGAACTAGCCTCACACCCACCATCCTTAAAATTAAAATGGGCCTTGTATGGAATTCTACATTGCAAATTTCCTGATTATTACAAAAAGTAAAATAAAATAAGATGGTTCAATCAAAGCAAGCACGCGCATGTCTTTTAAAATCTTGAAAATAAATAAATAAATGAACTTCTTATTGGTATATCCTCCTTTTTTTTTTTTAGAACGGCCAACTAGGCCTGTAAATGAACCGAACGTTCATGAACAGTTCGTGAACTGTTTGGCGGGAAGTTCGTTTATGTTTGTTTAATTATATAAATGAACGAACACGAACACAATTTTTTGTTCGTTTAATTAAACGACCGAACATGAACACACGTTTTGTTCATTCATTTACGTTCATGAACTTTCGTTTATGTTCGTTCATTTATGTTCGTTTATTTTTGTTCATTTATGTTCGTTTAATTAAACTTTACTTTAATTTTATTATTTATTTCTCTTTTGTTTAGTAATCTTAATTCATATTATATTATATACAATATATTTGATATGTTCTAAAATTTAACCCCAATCCTAACATTCTAAACATATCAGCTGCTCTCCACACTTCACAGCCCAATCTCCCTTCTTCTCCACACCCCACAATCCTACTAATTTAGATTTTGTTCTGGTTGCATTGTGATGTATTAGACTTTGTTGAATTGTGATGAATCATTATTAAACTTGTTTATGTTTGTGTTCATTAATGTTCGTTTATGTTCATTTGTGTTTGTTTATATTGATCATCTGTGTTCGTTTATGTTCATGAACTGTTCATTTAGGTTTTAGATGAACGAACATAAACGAACACGAACACGACAAATTGCTTAATGAACGAACACGAACACAAAAATGTGTTCGATTATTTGTTCGTGTTCGTGTTCGGTTAAAGTTAAATGAAGAAACACGAACACCCCTGTGTTCGTGTTCGTTCGGTTCGTTTACAGGCCTACGGCCAACACAACAATCGCGAGACTCCTACAAGGGGGCTCGGGCAAATTGGCTTCCCTTGCTGGGAGCTCCGCCCGATGGTGGTTCCTGAGCCGGGGAAAACCCGATCCCCCACCCGTCCAAAGACCCGCTATGAAGAACTGGTGAAACCCGGGCGAGATCAGGACTCGAACTCCTGACCATAGGTCAGGAGTCATCCCTCATTTCTCATTATGTCCTCCAAATGTAGCTAGTGAAGGATTGAACCCAAGCTTCTCAAAAGAAACTTAGGACAACCAACCAATTGAGCTACAAGTGTTGGACTTGGTATATCCTCTGTTTGAGGTTTAACTAAAGAAAGCTAGTGAGATATTTCACGCCACATGTAGAAATTTAGTTGGTATCGGTTTGATTTATTATGATATATTAAACGAAAGAAAAATCTCAAATACATAGTCAGAATATTGATAGAAGGATACTGACATGTGTTTAATAGCGATTAAAAAACATAAAAATAAATACAATTACCGGTTCTAAAATACTGATATCGATACTGATGTTGTTTGGTAAGATTAGGTTCATCACCGTAGCGGCACTTATATAACCTATACAAAAAGACATTCTATCAAAAACATTACAAAAAAAAAAAAAAAAAAAAATTAAAAGGAATAACTACAAGAAGAAACATAATACGTTTAAAAATTAACAAAGAAATGTCATGTGTGTGGACTTCGATTTTTTTACAGCAGCTACCAGCCTACAATTTTAATTATACAGAGTAAATTACAAAAAAAAAATAATAAAAAAAAATCGTCATTTACGTTTACACCAAATTTCAAGAGTTGTTGTTTGTCTTTAAAATTGAAGGGATGCGTCATTTATATTTCCAAATCTTACACGTTGTGTCTAATTTTAACCATAACTTAGTTAAATTTTAACGTTAAGTCAATTTATGTGGACCCTATATGAGGACAAATTATTCTTTTTACCCTTTTGATGCAAAAACCAAAATAAAATTAAGTATACCCCCCCCCCCCCCCCCCCCCCCCCGCGGCTCTCTGATATCTACCTATCTACCACCACCCTCCACCACCAGAAGATCGTTTACAAGACACCACCAAGCCTAAAAAATACTATCATCTCTATTCTTTTTCTAGAACCTAAGCAGTCGTTTTTCCTCCACTAAACCAGCACTTTTCCGACTAGATCTAGAATCCCGAACACATATCTGAAACCTTAGCCCTTCCTATATTGTTGTTGTAATCTGGTCTTGTGGCAATAACGGTTTCGTAGGTAGCATCGGTTTGGTATGTGTAGTGCTGAACTTTCGACGGTGGTGCTTCTTCTTAAATATGAAGGTGACACAGATGGTAGTGATGTTTGTTGAAGCTCGATGGGGGTTGTAAACCCTAGTCATCGCCTCAGGGATGGCAGGTGGGTATCCAACCAAGCTTCGTGATTAGGTTACATAATAGAGGGTTAGATAGACGGTGGGTAGGTGGATGGCAACAATGGTTATTGATGAGAGGGTAAATGAATGTTTAATAATAAGCCCATTTTTGTGTGTTTTTGTTGTGTGTGTGTTGATTATATATGATGAATGGGATAACTACGAGAGCTTTGATCGTTTCAGGATAAATGTCTAAGCGGATGGAATTATAGCCGAAAAGTGTGAAGCATGGTGTTCAAAGTTGAAGAATTGAGAGTGTTCGAGAGCTTGAGGAAGAGAATTGGATGTTTGTAGAATGTTTGAAGGACGTTTATGATGAAGAAGTGAAGATTAGAGTGCGTTTGGATGAAGCAAAACAAGGTTGGAGGGTGTTTGGATGCAAGGATTTGAAGGAAAAAGACTTTGGAAAGAAGTTGAAGAAACAAGGTGTAAGCTACACATTCCATCTGTAGCTTACTGATGAATTACAAGGCAATTGGAGCATTTTCACGTGGGTTAGGAAAGTAAGGTACAAGGCTGATCTGTAAGGTACAGCTGAAGAAAGCAATGCTGGTAGATTGACTGAACTGTAAGGTACGCCCCTGATCAGTACCTTACGGCTGGCTGAAGAGCAAATTAGGAAAGATAGTTTTTTAATAATAAAAGGATTTTTACCAACCCTAGCTGCCTCCTAAGCCTAGTGGGACGAAAATAATCTATCTTTTGGAGACTTATGAAGCTACAAACACCATTGTTCATCATCATTCATCCATACTTTCGGTTTGCATCAACATGTTCAGTATTATTATTGAAACTTTTGAGTTGTTTCTTGTTACCATGAGTGGCTAAACATCTTGTAATCACCTCCGGTGTATGGTTTATTTGTGAAACTTGAACTCTTGTTTGATTTGGTTTATGGATTGTTTTTCATTTAGTTAAAGAATATTTGTGGTTTTTATCATTTAAACGATTCACTTGTTTTCAATTGCTTATCTTTTTATCATTCACATTCGGTTTTTCTTGCATCGTGAGTAGTTTGATAATTGGGAGGGTAAGTGATACTTGTGGGTTGGTAATTGAATTGTACAGTTATTATTAAAAACTTGTGTTTGGATATCACTTGATTTGAATCGTCCAACAAAACTATGTCTATGTAGTATCCAATCATTTAAACAAGAGTAGGGTGGATCATTAACCGGAAGCCTGGAGGGGATTACTCCTTTCATATTATTGTTTACAACTTCTTAAATTCGTTTTCTTAGAATTCCGAAACAAATAACAAACCAATTAGATCGTTAATTTACTTGCTAGTCCACAAAACTACTCTTTCCACCAATTCCCTGTGGAGACGACTCGACTTTCACTATACTATATTTTTACTTATTTTTGACCGACCCAACGACATTGATCAGTTATGGTGGGGTTGCAACAGTGGATGTGGGTTATGAGATGGTTATGCTGGGTAGTGGTGGTGGTGGTAGTTTGTGATGGCAACGGTTAAAGAGAGAAGAAAGATGGTGGTGGTAGCGACGACTAGGAGAGACAAAGAGAGTATTTATGCATTACGATAGGAAAAGGCATTAATACCCTCGCATAGGCTCCACGTGACATGATTTAACATTAAAATTTTACTAAGTTAGAGCCAAAGGACACAACATGTATGATTTGGAAACATAAAGGACGAATCTTGTCAATTTTAAAGATAAATTAAGGACGACTTTTAAAATTTGGTTACAGATATGTGTGTCATGTTTGAATTAGGAAATTCAATTCATCAACCCTCAAACTTAGGGATGAGTTCAGTATCATACCGTACCAAATCGATCCCGATACTGATTTTCGCCAAAACTTGGTATCGATTCTGATACTGAAAATATACGGTATCAAAATGGACTGGTATCAATATTTTCGGTATCGATATCGGTATCGGTTACTTTTGATATAAAATACCGAAACGTTCATCCCAACTCTAACTCAAAACTCGTAAATCTAACACGAATTAATACCCCAAAATTACAAAAAAAAAAATTATTTTCTAATCTACATATTTATTTATTTACTCTATCCTAAAGAGCTATGTCGGTGGGGTTGGCCCCTGACCAAAAGCACCACCCTTTACTTTTGAGATTGGCAAATTTGGTCCTTACTCCACTTTGCATGTTTTACAGATTAACCCTTTTACTTTCTAATATTTTAACTTTACCCCTGTAAAATATATAATACACGTTTTTTAACCTTTAAAGTTTTTTTCCCTAATTTAACTTTTTTCCAATAACCTTCGCTCGCTAATTTCTTTTTTTAAAAAACTAATTTATTGACGTGTTTAAAATTTTTGACCCCCTTGAGTTTCTAAAGTTGAGTTTACCCATTTTCGTACCTTTACATGAAAAAAAAAACTATTTTTTACATGCAAAATATATGTGTCGGTATAAATACGACTTGGTCTACGGTTCGACTTACACTTTTTTTTTTTCTTTTGGAAAGTTTAGAGTTTACCCTTTTTGTATATTTACTTGGAAAGAAACTATTTTTACTTGCGGATTTTTATATATGTGTTGATTTAAGTACGAGTTGGTCTATGTTTTGACTTAATTTTTTTTTTCTTTTGCAAAATTTTGAGTTTACCCCATTTCATACTTTTACTTGGAAAAAAGTGTTTTTTACGTGCGAACTTTTATTTATATGTCGGTATAAATACGAGTTGGTATACATTTTGACATAAACTTTCTTTTTCTTTTGGAAAATGAGTGATGTCAAATATAATACGTTTTCATGCTTATTTTACGTGTGCTTCCGGTTGGTCCACGTGTCGAAGTAAATTTTGTTCCGAACCGAGTTAAAAGCATTGTTTTACACTTTTTAGTAATTGTCTTTTACATGTTGTGTTTTATGAATTGTGTGCAGTGCATAGTATTTTACACTTCATGTATTACTACATGGTTCAACATGATGCACGCCGCTGCAATGAATGCGGGCAAATTACTAGTTAGCTTAGGGGTTGTTTGGTTGATTAAGTGTTGAATCATTAAGAGGTCTGAATGGTTAAGCGATCTTAATGGTTAAGTGCTGAATCATTAAGTTTGACCTCTTAGTGGTTAGTTTTTTTGTCCCACATTGGTAGGAAAAGCCTCATTAAGGTTCAGCCTAGTTCATTGCTTAATGGTTATGTGCTTAATGGTTCAGCTACATCCCAAGTCTTAATGGTTCAGCATTAACCATTCCATTCAGAAGCTAAAACAAATGCGATGAATACTGAATTATTCAGCGTTAAATGGTTCAGAGCCTCATTAAGAAACATACCAAACAGCCCGGTATATTGTGGGGCAACTTCAGCTGGTGTTGTCACGTGAATTAAGATAAGACTTTCACGTGATTTTGGAATAATCAAATTTGTTAGTATTTAACATCAAACATCCCATCTCACCATAATTTATTTTGTCATCATATGAGGGAGAAAAATTATAAAAGTTGTATAGAATTGGATAGGTCCGTCGTGTTTTCGGGCGGGTGAGTGGTCGGATTTTCTCAGGAATTGGTGGCACTTGGTGGCCCGGGTACTCTCGAGTACCTGATTCGCCAAAAAGGATGCCTGAGAGTGTTTGGAATTAATTCGTTTGCCGTTAAAAAAAAAGAATTGGATAGGTGGTACAAGTATGGGTGTAAGAATTACATTTATTTCGAACTTGCTTACATCATTTGAAGACGTACAGGTTGCTCACATCTTTACCTGAAATCAGCCATTTTTTAACTTGGCCTACAGAAAATTCTCCAGTAGCTAGTAGGCACCCCTTATCGGTGCATTTTAGGTACACCTTCGCTGATATTAATTATAATATAAATACATTGATATTAGTACAAAATATATTGTTTTGATTTGTTTATATATTTTATAGGTGACAAAGAAAATGAGGTTAAAATGATGAACTTATATAATACTAGTGGGTTTACCCGCACGTTGCAGCGGAATCCACAAGAATTGAAATGTGCACACTATGTTTTAACAAGTATTCGTGGAAAGAAAAGAAAAAAATATGTGCACCGTCTCTTACAACTGATTGTAGTTCACCACAAAAACCATGTACTCATTATTGAACAAATCTTAATAAACCAAAGGTATATGTTACTGTAACAGAACAATATGAACATAAACATCACTCTTGTGTAAGCTGTCCGGTCATTGCATATCTACATAACCGTGCAATTGAAGACACCTTGCTAAATGATAAAGTTCATTTACACGACAAAAGCATGTAGTAATCATATGATATTGTATACACTATCATATGAAGATCACTGTCCATTTAGAAATTAAAAGTTATGATTGTAAGTTTGTAATAGACTTGCCCAACCTGGCCCAACAGCTAAAAAATTACCCAATGTAGCCAGTGAGCCGAACCATCCCATCCACTTTGCCGATGGGTAGACGCATATATATGAAAATGGGTTTATAATATAAGTATTATTATGGCACACGATAGCCAAAAATTCCCAAACACGAGTAGAATGCAAGTGTGCAGTCATATCAGGGTGATTGTTTTGAATGGTTGAAAATCGACAATCTTGGCTCTTAAATCCTCAAATATCAACACATTGCTAGACATAATATCTCTGAATTATTTAAGGATGGACCTTGTCATGCAAATTAATAGCGAAGATTATGTATATCTTAGCGATAATTGGTGCATAGCATATTCTTAGGAATATTGTTTAGAATAGATTGATCTAGTTTCTTTATTCTCATATATTGTTGTATTATATATAGGGGATCAATGATAATGCAAAGATTATTCAGTTTAATTACATTCCTATATGGTATCAAACCTACCTTGATCCTCCCTCCCACCGCTTTCTTCCTCTGTGCCCTCCGCCGACGCCTCTCGGCCATATTCCTCTGCATTCTTTTCTCCCACCCGATCCTCTATTATCTCCAATGGATACCAAGATTGTAACATACTACAATTTTCATTTATTATTTTTCATGTTCTAAAATATATATATTTTTGGATGGCAAGTTTTAGTCATTTTTATGAAGTTTCAACATTATTATAACAAAAAAAAATGTTTAGCAATTAAATGGAATCGTACATTAGACTTATGCAAATTATGAATTACTAACGAGTAAAATAGAGTTTGTCAATTATGTAGTTATAGAAAATAATGATATTAATAATAATAATAATAAATAAATAATGTGTAACTTGATAATACAACTAATTTGCCTAATAGTTATCTCAATTAACTTGTTCGAGACTTTTGTCAGTATTACCAATATTACTCATGACCTTCACATGGGTCTAAATCAAAATACATAAGACTTCAAAAGTCAAAATTTCACAATAATATCGTTAAAGTCAAATGAGAATGATATTATTGGATGCCTTACATTACGTGTAATACCCTCTTTATATACAGGGGAGAAAGCTCTAATCAAGGAGTGAAGATTAGTGACTACAGTTGTCACCTCTTTGACTTTCCTATCTAGAAATACATTTAGAATTTATACACTAAATACAATTTATAATGTTTCCTTGTATGCTAATATTCCTTGAATGCTAATAACCGTATCCTCAAACTGGTTATATTAGAAAGAAACTCATTTGTATTTCATTCAAACTTCATCACTAACAACTATCCCTACCCCTCTCCAATTAAGCAGTAGCGACAGCCAACAACCACCACCACTCGAGTCGCCGCTAACCACCACCATTAACCTCCGCCGCTATCAAACCTGCAACCACCTCCATTAACATCACCTCCAAACACCTCGGTTCACTCTCCCCCTCCCTCGGTTCCGGTATGAACACCACCACCAACTCCGATCGTCGTTTTTTTTAGGTACCATTATATTTTTTTTTTTCTGTTAACATTTCATGTTTGGAGGATGGGATTTGGGTTGTTAATAGTTGCATTTATAGGGGTGTGTGTGTGTTATTGTGGTGGCATATAGAAAGAGAAAAAGGAAGAATATGTGGGAAGTCTTGAGTTTGGGTTAGATGGTTAATATATATAAAATATGTTTTTTTTAATACAAAGAAATAAGTATATATATATATATATATATGTCTTTTGAGCATAAATTATACCAATAACAATCATACCTAAATCTATTTTTTTTTTTGAAGGAATATGGTTATGGTATATATGATACATATATTTTTTTTTTATAAGTCGGGTGACCAAATAGCAACGTTTACAACTAATAACAAGAAACTACTATTATTAGATATATTTATAAACTCTATATCCCGACATCAATTTTTCCTATACATGAACCTATTTTTCTTTCAAGAGTATATTTATCACTACAATTTAAAATGGTTATATTTTGATTTATAATTATCACCAATTAAACATTCTAAACGAGAAGGTTATATAGACTTTTATTTAAATGACAGTTGATGCTAATTTGAGCATGGACAACAACCCGAAACTGGTATCAGAGCCATGGTTATAGGGAATTAGGTTATTAGAAAAATAATCTAGTCTATAACCATAGGATTTAACCAGTACTTGTTTCTCTTACTTGCTTCTCTACTTGTTCCTATTCTCTATCTTCATCCTATTTCTTATCCCTACTTTAACCCCACAATTTACATTGCTACATAATCTCCTTACTCTAAAAAAAAAAAAAAAAAAAAAAAAAAACTCCCTATCAACCATCTTCACATTCACTATCCCTCTCAACCTTGATTCTGCTTCGAGATTTTTCATCATCCCTTCAAGAACTAAATTCATATCCTTCATCTTCTCAAACATGAGCTAGTTACCCATGATAACCGAACTATTGAAACTTGATTGTGTGTTGCATCAAACTTAATCCTAAGTTATACATGAGGATTCGATTATCTACCATATTTGAACATTTGATACTAGAAGTCATGGAATATAAACTATTTGCTATAGACACACCTAGAGTCATTAACCTTGTCTAGGGCAACTCTATTACAACTCGCATGCTATACTTGATACTTGATTGCTTACATGTACATATTATCAATTTGCAATTTATGTGTGTAAAAATTGGTACACTTAATCAAACAACTGATAGAGGATGAAGTACTTGCTTAACAGTTAGTAGAGTACTAAATAACCTACTCAACGAATGGTAGAGGTCATCATGCCTACTCAACAGTCGGTAGAGGCCCTACAACCTGCTCAACGACTGGTAGAGGCTATCGCACCTGCTCAACAATCGGTAGAGGTTCTTACTCATTGACTGGTAGAAGTCTTTTTCCTGCTCAACAGTTGGACTCATTTTTTTTGGATACATTGTATACGATTCAATCACAAGGTTAATTGCATTTTTTTTTACATGTGTGTTTAGAGTTATAGAAGGACACAAAACCCTAATGTAAGGTAAATTGGTGATTGCGGTCCGGAACGTAATCATGAATTTACAGGTACGTTAAGGTGGTGTGGAATTCTATCAAGGTTTTTCGGTAGCTAATCAATTATAAACGCTAGTTACCTAGTAATTCATTTAGTCTTTCCATAGTCAATCAACTCATGCATTCCTTTACGATTCCTAAAACTTAAGTTCAGTGTTTTGCTAGATTCATATTTTCCTTGCTATTCCAGACCAACCTAATCCAACCCTTAAAGCTCACACATATCATCCCTCTATTCCAAATTATTCGAAACTGTTTATAACCTATAAACTCATGTCGTGCCTTAACCCAAATTTTTCCAAACCACAGTTGCCCTAACACTTACCCAATCACCCTCAACCCTATGTTTTCTGGTATCACTTCGGGACGAAGTTCCCAAAAGTAGGGGAGACTGTAACATACTACAATTTTCATTTATTTTTTTTCATGTTCTAAAATATATATATTTTTGGATGGCAAGTTTTAGTCATTTTTATGAAGTTTCAACATTATTATAACAAAAAAAAATGTTTAGCAATTAAATGGAATCGTACATTAGACTTATGCAAATTATGAATTACTAACGAGTAAAATAGAGTTTGTCAATTATGTAGTTATAGAAAATAATGATATTAATAATAATAATAATAATAAATAAATAATGTGTAACTTGATAATACAACTAATTTGCCTAATAGTTATCTCAATTAACTTGTTCGAGACTTTTGTCAGTATTACCAATATTACTCATGACCTTCACATGGGTCTAAATCAAAATACATAAGACTTCAAAAGTCAAAATTTCACAATAATATCGTTAAAGTCAAATGAGAATGATATTATTGGATGCCTTACATTACGTGTAATACCCTCTTTATATACAGGGGAGAAAGCTCTAATCAAGGAGTGAAGATTAGTGACTACAGTTGTCACCTCTTTGACTTTCCTATCTAGAAATACATTTAGAATTTATACACTAAATACAATTTATAATGTTTCCTTGTATGCTAATATTCCTTGAATGCTAATAACCGTATCCTCAAACTGGTTATATTAGAAAGAAACTCATTTGTATTTCATTCAAACTTCATCACTAACAACTATCCCTACCCCTCTCCAATTAAGCAGTAGCGACAGCCAACAACCACCACCACTCGAGTCGCCGCTAACCACCACCATTAACCTCCGCCGCTATCAAACCTGCAACCACCTCCATTAACATCACCTCCAAACACCTCGGTTCACTCTCCCCCTCCCTCGGTTCCGGTATGAACACCACCACCAACTCCGATCGTCGTTTTTTTTAGGTACCATTATATTTTTTTTTTCTGTTAACATTTCATGTTTGGAGGATGGGATTTGGGTTGTTAATAGTTGCATTTATAGGGGTGTGTGTGTTATTGTGGTGGCATATAGAAAGAGAAAAAGGAAGAATATGTGGGAAGTCTTGAGTTTGGGTTAGATGGTTAATATATATAAAATATGTTTTTTTTAATACAAAGAAATAAGTATATATATATATATGTCTTTTGAGCATAAATTATACCAATAAACAATCATACCTAAATCTATTTTTTTTTTTTTGAAGGAATATGGTTATGGTATATATGATACATATATTTTTTTTTATAAGTCGGGTGACCAAATAGCAACGTTTACAACTAATAACAAGAAACTACTATTATTAGATATATTTATAAACTCTATATCCCGACATCAATTTTTCCTATACATGAACCTATTTTTCTTTCAAGAGTATATTTATCACTACAATTTAAAATGGTTATATTTTGATTTATAATTATCACCAATTAAACATTCTAAACGAGAAGGTTATATAGACTTTTATTTAAATGACAGTTGATGCTAATTTGAGCATGGACAACAACCGAAATTAAAATTAAATTAAAGTTGCGATAATATTTTTGGGATTCGCGATGTGTGATCAAGCGTTAGGAATTGTATCAACATTCATAAATTGCTTATACGTTCATCACTACAATCAAGGTGAGTTTTACATAGCCCCTTTTCTATTTATCACCATTTTTGGGGTGAAACATGTTACAACATCATTTTATGCAATTCAATCATCAATGTGTCTATGTGTTTTCTATGTTGCATTATGTCTTGAGCATGATTAGAGTAAGCACCATTCTAGCATAATCATTAACTCCGTACAAGCCGGCGGTAAACATTGATAGATCTATTGGACTGACAATCCCACCCGGATACGTGCCTCCTACAAAGGTAGCGTGGGTGTTTGTTATCGTATAACATATTCAAGTGGACCATGAGCGTATGGTATGTATCATATTATAACAGTCATCAGGGTTGATTATGCACTCGATTTATTTCTAGTATGTTCTCACATATGGACTAGATTGACATGACACATGAATTGCACATCATTTTTACTCAATTATCAAAAACCTATGTAATTCTCACCAACTTTTGTTGACCCAAAACATTTTCAACTTAACATGTTTCAGGTTCTATTTGCTTGAAGATTTGAATTGATGCTTGATGATATGTGTATAGTTTTATTCAATTTGATGTACAAATTCTAGAACAATTGTATGTAATTCATTTAAATTATTTAATGGAATATATTATTCACCATGAGCTACTGAACAATCATCAATACGTGACATCCCGATGTTTCCGCCATCGGTTGGGGTGTTACAAAGATTCACCCTGCTATGACGGAACCAACATTAAAAACATGGTTCCGATCATTCTCGACGCTGAATCCTCTCACATTTCCACATGGACAACTTTATTTGAGGTCCACTATCGTGCATATCAGGTGTACGATCGCCTGCAACCCCGTCCAGCAGCCTCTGCTCCGGCCGGTTCTTATTCAGACTCGGACGCAGCCAAAGCCCTCGCTGCCAAAGCTGAGGCCGAGGCTCTTTGGTCTCGTATTGATGCCATAGTCCTGCAATGGATCTATGGCATCATCTCTCCTGACCTCCTTGATATCATTCTCGTCCCCGGACAAACAACATAGGAATATTCTAAGCAATATTCCTAAGAATATGCTATGCACAATTATCGCTAAGATATACATAATCTTCGCTATTATAAAGAAAAGAAAAGGATAACCTCAATTTGAATAGAAATAAATATACATATATGAGCAAATAGCCAAGTCGTAGTTATGCTTTATTATGGGTCAAACAGCGCCTTTGCCGCTTGCATCTTGGCAACAAGTGAACCCATTGTGCATAGGGTGCACACTAAGTACTATTAATTAATGTGTCAATTACAATAAAATAAGTTATAGGGTCAACCTCTAGCTACATATCCCAATACCTTTCCAATGAATGGTAGTTACTTACAGCTCGAAAGTTACATGCTGGTAGATAATCCTTCAATTATAGAGTCAACCTCTAGCTACGTATCCCCAGTCACCACTCCTCCAACTAAGGCTCTAGTTAGGATGTTTCCACAATTCCACCTAAAAAATTGAACATTTAAGGACCGTTCGGATATGTATTTGCAAAACTGATATTGTTATATTAAACACCCAAAATCGAATAATCTGATAATAACTTGGAAAAAGCACATCCAAACACCCTCATAAAGCAAATAGTGGATTTTTTTCTTAGCGAAATTGTATGAACCGGATATAAGACTTTGGGAGACTTTATGCTTGTTAGAATTGTTTAGTTAAATAGAACACATCGATCTTGTATGAATATAATCAATACTTTGTAGTGACAACAATATATGTGTTAACAGACCATTAGAAGGTAAATGATTTATTAATTACCTTCTTTGCGCAACCTATGGCGGTGGACCCTCATGGTAGAAGCTTGGCATTGGGTTTGTCTTAAATAACAAACTCCTTTTGAGTTGCTTCAGGTTTGCTTCCCTTTCTTCATTTTTAACACAAAATATGAACTTCAAACTGAAAATAGATGAAAAAAATTAACTGATAAAGGTCATAGAAATTTTACCTTGGTTCTTGCCTCCCATTGAATTCTCTACCTCCAACGCTTATTATTTATCTAATTTGGAATAAAACTGAAGTAAAAAAGAACTAATATATATGTTTATATATAGAGAGGGGGGGGGGGGGGGGGGGGGAGTTGGCATCCTTATAACATCTTTAAGAGATGTTAACAAGCCAAAAGATCTTAGTGTATTGTTTCTCTAATTTGAAATAAAACTGAAAAAAAATAACTAATATATATATATATATATATATATATATATGTGTGTATATATATAGAGAGGGGGGGGGGGGGGAGCTGGCATCCTTATAACATCTTTAAGAGATGTTAACAGACCAAAAGATGTTAGCGTATAAGTTGAAATTGGTCGGTCAAGTAGATTAGAAATATTTTTGTTAATAATTGGTGTAGCATATATGGTTTTATACTTTTGTTCATTAAAAATACACTTTTGAGCTTTTATTTTACTATTTCCAAACTAATTATTATCTACAAGTTTGTAATCCAAGACAATGATCGATTATGCATTTTTTTTGGTAATTGGAGTACGTTTCACTGATGAAGATGAGTTGTTCACATAGACTGAATCATCAAGAACAAAGACTGGACTTGGATATATTTGAAATAATAATTTTCAGACCATGGAATTTCTCCTACCAAAGCAGATCAATAAAAGACTAAACCAACCTTAAATTTTCTAAACATCCTTTAACCAATACCTAATGAACGACACGTATTTCATATCATCGATCTATCATAAAACGACTAAAAATTAATCAACTAATAAAAACTATAGAGCCTAATTTCACGTAATTATCATGATTAAAATTGAAAACAAAAATGATTGCGTTGAATGATAAAAAAAAGGTGCTCTGGTTAGCTTGACTTTAACTCTAAGAAGACTTCAGTCACTATATTTTAAAGTTTTAAAACTCATACAAGTTTAGCTGAGATAAGATTATTCATTATGGTAACATAAATTATTATCTTTTCATCGCCATTATATGAAATTTGTTTAAAAATATTGTTATCCCGTGTGTTTATTTAGTTTGGGTGAGTTCCATTTTCATATAAAAGTTGATTATCTTCTAGGGGCATTTTACAAAAGAAAAGTGGTAAAATTTAGGAAATTGTAAAGAAACCCTTGGTATGCCATCTTAACTTTAGACAATTTGAACATATTTGCCCATGCCTCCTCCTTTATAATATAGTGCAGAGAAATAAACTTGATGGCTTAAAGTCTCGAAACTTAAATATCTTAGATTAAAATTGTTATAAAAGCTACGAGGAACGTAAGAGGAAAAAAAAGTATATAAAATATTTGGGGTAACTTTGTAGAAATGTTACTAAGTTTGTGAAGTGTTTCAATTAAGTCACCGAAACTTTTTTTGTCTCCCTATAGTCACTAAAGTTTCATTTATTATTCTAACATTATGTAATTATTAGGTTACCCGGTCACAAAAATAATTTGTCAGGTTTCATTAATTATTTTAACTTTTAATATGATGTGGAAAATACAAAACTCCATTAAACAACTGAAACGGGAAAGTTCCAGCCCAACGAAGAGAGACCATGAACCAACATAAAAGGAGCATAACCCATAAAAAGAGTAAACGACCAGTCAGGGAGGGAAACACCATAAGCATAAATTAAACCAGACATAACTTCGGTAGTTTAGCACTACGGTGTACACCTGTACGGTTTTGATTACAAAATCATTAAATCAGTTGAGGGTTTTGAACGCAAAGATATCAAATCGGCGAATCGCGAATGATTGAAAGTAGATCGATGATTTTGATCAATGATTTTAACCTGGTCGTCACTTCGTCTTGCACAGGTTGAATGCTTCAAATGATGATTTTGATTGAAATGCGGTGCATGGTTTTTAGGGTTATAATATGTTTTGATTTTAATATAAAAATCTATTATCTATTAATATATATAAAAGAATTGAACATTGCTGACGTAGCGTGCAATAGTGCCTTCAACCTCTCCATTAAATTGCCACGTGACATCATAATTGAAAGAATTTAGTGTTTTTGAATTATTTCCTTTTTTAATTAAAAAAAAGATAAACATAAGACCCTAAATTTATCTCTCTATCTCTCAGTTCTCAATTACTAAAATTAAATTGAGTTATTTTAGGAAAAAAAAATTTAAAAACAAATTTAAATTTTTCTCTCTTATGTTCCTCCCATAATTTTTAAACGTTAATATCTTTTATATTCGAGATTTTTTAAATAAAAAAATTACACCAAATTAACGAGTGTTTTATTATCTTTCCAATGAGTACCGTAGTGCTATATAAAAAACAGAGAAAAAAAACGACTATTTTTTTGTGAGGTTATGTTCATACAGAAAAAAAAAAAACACAAAGTGTTCAGGTTATTCATTAATCATGTTTTTTCTTTTAAACCAGGTTCTTATCTACGATATTGAAATTCAGACCAATTGCCATGCTATCATTGGAATTTTACTCTTCTAAAGATGGATTTGTATACTTCATCAAGAGAAGCTAGGAGAAAGAATCGCGCAACGCTGCAACACATGGTGTCACCTTATAGCAAGGTTATTTTTTTATTTATTTAATTACAAGAGTAATAATTATTACTATTAGTATTAGTATTATTAGAATGGTTACATTTTTCTACCCCCATCATGAATTCTACATCTATATAAGTCAAAGTCAAATTGTAACATATTTTAAATTACGTGAAGATGATTATATGTTGAAGGTTATCCTTTTAATACTGTATTATGTTTAATAATATGGTTTATGCTTTTTATTTTTTTTAACTTTTTAAATAAATGTTTTTTAACTAAGATTGATTATATTTAAGTTATTTATTCTTTTCGTGATTTGAGTTTTCTTCTTTTATCATTTTTTATTAAATCATATTAAAATTTTCAACCCCGGGTCCTTCCCGGGGTAATCAACTAGTATATTATATCTACATCGGCATTAAAAGAATATAAAAAATAAGAGAAAATAATAGTAACCTGGTAATTACACACCATTAAAACAACAAATTAAAGTTTGGTTACTTTAAAGAAACAAAAAAAGTTTGGATGACTTAATTAAAACAATAGCCAAACATGATTACATTTCTATGACATTTTCCCAAAATATTTCATTGAATTGAATGTTATTTACACATTGTTAATGGATTTATTAAATTGCTTTAGGTTGAATGGATTTTTTTTTTTTTTTGAACGGCAGGTTGAATGGAATTATTTGAAGTGGACTTGAACTTCAACAAAACGATGATGTAGGCCTTGTTAAATCATTTGTTGGGCTGGGCTACAAAGAGAAAGGCGACATCACGCAACAGACGCACTTTACCTTTTATTTGTTCTTGGACTTCATAAATCCAATAAATTGTGGGCTATAATTATCTACTAGTGGGTAACCCGCGCGTTGCGGCGGAGTCGATAATATACGGTAGGAACATGATATGCATCAGACACAAGTATTTTGCATTTATTTTAACTGACTGAGTCTCTTTTCGCCTTTTGAGTAGATAGCATGCCATTCTTTACTCGCAATATTGCTAATGCAAAAAGAAGATCACCAAAGTGTACTTCAAATGCATTGCTAAAGGAATTAGATTATATGATTGTAAACAAACACATAATATTGCCATGAATAATATTTCTTTTTGGAGTATTAAAAATATACATTTGAGTAAAAAATATGTATATGTTATGAGGAATTTGAGCAAGTTTTCAAAACTCAAAACTCAAAGCATGTAGGTAGGTTTCACTGCTTTAGCCCTACACTATACTATCATAAGGATAAAAAAATTATGTTGCTTTCTGTTTAAATACCTAAAAATTAAGGGACCTTATAGATGATGAGAGAATCAAAAGCATCAACATCGCTAACATTTTGTTTGCTTTGTTTGCCATCATTTGGAGTTTGTATAGTAACCTACGAATTCCGTGTGCTTCTCATTAATTTACATAAGACATGTACATACAATAATTATTAACTAAGTATTTTTCAAATGGGTTAGGAGTATTAACTAAGCATTTTTCAACTGGGTTGGAAGTATAAACAAGGATGTATCACAAAGGTAGATACAAAAATAACGAAGGATAACTTGATTGTGAAATTTTGATAATTTAATGAAATAAAGTTACCCTATGGGCATTTAGAGAAGAAAGGTGACAAAATTTAGGAAATTGTAAAGAAACATTTGGTATACCATCTTAACTTTGGACAATTTGAACATATATGCCCATGCTCCCTCCTTTATATTGTAGTATAGATATATTATACTATGTATTAATTTGGAAATAGATGAATTGTATTTTTTCCATTTTACTTAGTTTATAAATATAGTTGTGTTGAGATGATTTTCGACATGGTATGTTGATGGGGTGGTTTGGTTTGGTTGGTGCTTATTGTCCACAATGTCTCAGGATCGAATCTGGCTATTGGTGTAGGGGAAACGGCCATGGTCTTCGACCGGTCACCCCAATTTCGGTGGCTAGCGGATATTGCCTATGATCCGTGATAATGGTTCTGATAATCGGCGGTGGTGGAAGAGCGGTGGGGACGGTGATGAATCAAGAAGGCTGACTAGTGGTTATGTTCCAAACAGATCCTCCGACTACTAAGGTAAAATCTCATCCGATACACTTGATTTTTCAACATTAAATCAACATTTGAGACTAGATCTGTGGTTGCATGGTTGATTTTGGCCAAGGAATAGATGGATGTTGATTATTTCGAGTCTACTTTTAACAACTTGCGATTGTTCAGGTCTCGATCAACACCAACCAAAAGTGGTCAACGGGACCATATTACACCTCGAGTGTGCCAGAGGTATAAACATGAAACCATTTGATTCATTAGTTATTCTATTGATAAATATCAATAAGGGAATAATGATTTACCATTTTCTTTTACTAACAGATGAAAGCATTATGTTGACTTCAGATGAAAGTAGATTATGAGTGGGTATAAGCAGGGGCGGATTTAGGCTATTAGGAATGGGTTCCCGGGAACCCAGTCGGTTTCGAAATTATAGTGTTAATATATATCAAAAACTGGTAGGAACCCATAAGAAAAAACACTTAGGAACCCATTCATATAGATGCTAAGTGTTTTGGTGGTTGAAACCCTCTAAAACATCCAGCAGGTCTCCGGTTCAAGTCTTAAGGCGCACACTTTTTGTAATTTTTAGTTTCTATTTTTTATATACAAAGCCTAGGGTTTGTAAACCTAAACTCATCTCCTCCAAACAATCAAACCCAACCGGCTCCTCTCCCTGCCTCCTTTCCAAACCCAACATTTTTCATTCTTTATTTCTTATAAAAAAGTCTCTAAAAAATAAATCTCTTATTGCATAAAGATAAGTTTTATTTCATTCTCCATCAGGCACAACTGTTGGATCTTGCAGTAAAGGGGACACTTGATGTTCTCAAATCTGCTGCAAAAGTTCAATCTCTCAAGATAGTGGTTTTCACTTCTCAACCTTACTTCTGAGGGCATTAATTACAGCTAATATTCGTATGCACAAATCAAGTTTTATGTTGTGTAAGTGGTTAGATTTTATATATCCATGAGACCATGAAAAAAATTAATTTCGATCGGAATTTATAGTCTTGCAACTGTAAGTTTTTGTTTTGTGTTTGTAGGGTGTAATATCTAATCGTATGCTCTTTTATACTTGGAATTTGATGATAAGTTTTCATGGTTGTATTACACATCATTATTTTTCAGGTTCGTGGTTTGGACTTTTGTTCTCTGTCCCCAAATCATCTTGCCTCTGTATATGGGATATTGCAAAATCAACAGAATGGGTATGCATATCTAGTCAATAAGTTGATTTGTCTATATATTAGGCATTTAGGTAATAGATTGATTGCTTAATACTTAATTTGTAGATTGATTTAGGAATAAGCATTATACAATATCAAATCTAAACTAAAAGTGTGAATCTAGTCATTCAAGAAGAATAAAATAAATAAGACGAGATGATTTAACCAATGGAAAGTTGAAGTGTGAATCTAGTATGTTTTTATGGTTGAATAATTATAGGGATGTTAAATTTTAACCTGGTAAAACCTGGACCGGCCTGAACCGTCAAACCGACCCGAACCCCTAAACCGACCCGAATTTTTTAATGTTTGGTCATATGAAGTTGGAGCATCTAAAAAAGGGAACCCAGTGAAAAAAATTCCTGGATCCGCCACTGGGTATAAGGTACCGTTCGACAACCCTTTCTTCAGGTTAGTTAGTTTTGTATATAACTTATGAACTACTGAACTTCAATTTATATCTATATTTGAGGGTCATATGGTTTAATTTGTGATTATTTATATATTCATATAAAATTATGTTGAAATCTTAATAATTTATATGATTTATTTGTAGATGCTACATCCCTAGGTTTTGAGAGAACGTGAAACACATTTGGCATGTGTATACTACGTGTACATTGCAATTCAAACTAGGATTTAATTGATGTAAAATACAATTACTCTATCTTACATTTAGAATAGATGCTTAGCTACAGTGTACAAATAGCCCTCCATTTTAGTGTTAGTTACAAAAATGCCATTGGTAAAGAAAGGAAAAATTACTTTATGACCTGCTTCTTTTTTGGTTCTTCTTCATCCCCTCTCTTTTTTTGTCTTTTTTTAATGTCTTTTTCTTTTTTTGTTTTGTTTTCTAAATGTCTTTTTCACTCTTACCCCTGAGTTTTACGAGATTATTATTTTTACGTATATGTCTCTAGAAATTCAAATTGATTTACGCTTCAACGTAAACTTTTTTTTTGAAAATGAGTCAGCTCAAATATGATACGTTTTTCTTATGTGAAGCTCTTTTTATTTCTTTTTTCTTTTTGCTTTTGTCTTTATGTGCAACTTACCCCTTAACTTTTAAGGGTTTTTTTTTTTTGTTTGCGTTGGCTTAGGAATAGTTTTATTTTTTATTTTTGTCTTTATATACGTACGTGTTGGTAGAAATTCAAATTGACTTACGTTTCGTCGTAAACTTTTTTTTTAATGAATCGGTCGAATATAATAACGCTGTTATTAGACGACATAGATTCGAGTTGTGCCCCGCAACGCGGGGCGGGTAAAAACTAGTTTGAAACACATGAAGACCTAATACATGTTATCTCAAGAGGTTAGAAGATGGGAAGCAAGATCCAGGGCAAGTGGAAAATTTTAAAATTTTAGACGGTGGAACCGGACTCAGTATATACAAAATTTCTAAGCTTCGCCCATGTCCAGGACCTATCAGTGACACCAAGCGAATAAGATACCCGGACTACGCAACCAACAAAGAACATGAGCTGACATGTTGTGACTCTTTTGATTGCACCTTTTGATCATGGGCGAAGCTTTTTGATGCATATTTGTTTGTCTAAACTCGGTTGGTTTAGTTAATTGAGTATTAACGTTCATGTTTTTGTAGTCTTAGTATTCATATTTTTTGTACAAAATGGAATAAACTGTGTGGCGCGAAGCGCATAGGGTATGGTGATGCATTGCTATGATATGATCAAACAAGTATCAGTAGCACTTGGACTATTATTTTTATATTCAAATGGTAATATAAATTTGCTTATCTCATACATGTAATCTATGACATTTATTCTGCAGCGTGCCGCAACACGCGCGATAGAAAACCTAATTAATATTAATATATTTCTATATTATTATTATTAATATATATTAATACAAATACACTTTTCAATAGTGTCTTTATGCTATTGTGAACAATAGGTGGCGCACTGCTCACATGGCTGTCAACCATTAGGCCACGTGGCAGAAACTTCTTTTGTCTTTTTGATTTACTTTCCTTATGTCTTTTTGTTTTCTCCCTTGTTGTATTATATTTGAGGAGTCAAGTTATCACAAAAATGAGAAAAGTGAGAAAGATATAAAAAAACACAATGGGCCACATATTAGACACAATATTAAAAAATATAACACACTGTCAAGGAAAAAAGACACAACGAATTACAAAAATGACACAATGATGAAAAAAAAAACACACACAATGCAACATAAAAGACAAAATAATATAACCCAAATTCTAAAAACTACAAGCTAAAAATCCAAATAATTGAAAACCTAAAACTAAGATCGTAGGGTTCGATGAGACGGTTCCAATACCACTTGAATGAGTACAATCGAACTCGTTTGATACCATTCCTACAACTTCCTGTTTTTTTTCACTGTGTATTGAGGGATATGGTACCAAAAACTAGTAATACCATATCCCCAACAGGAAGCTGTGCCCACTTAAACGTGACGCAGGCCCAACCGCCCGCTCTACGTCAGCGGCCTGTCGTCCACAACACAAATGGACGCACAACCTTCCGCCCGTCCGCTCGTTCTACGTCAGCAGAACGTCATGCAACGAAGCTTCTTCAACAAAATAAGCAAATATTCGTCGACTCAACTAAAAGATACCTTTCAGGGCAGCATCGAGACACACACCCCAGGGCAGGCCTGCCTTGGACAACTGTTCCTGAAGTGGTAGGCTGCCTGTCAGAGTCCCCAGCAAATCAAAGGCTGCGCCCAGACTGAATGTCAGGAAGGACGATGACATGGCAGCTCCCCTTCGAAGATATCTCTAACAGAATACTTTTGCAACCCCCACTTGTCTTAGGTTCTTGATAAGGGGATGATTACCCACTGCCCTGGAGTAGCCAATGGGCGGACGCCACGTGTTCACCGCTGATGCGTTTGGGTTTAGTATTTAAAAAGATGTCTATTTTCTCGGTGCCAAAAACTTTGATGTGTCAATCCCAAAACGTTGGTTTGGGGGGAAACGACTGATTTTTACTAAACCCTTTTTACAAAGTTCTAAAATTTTAAAGTAAACGATAATTACTCAGAAACTAAAACCAACACATAGGCAGTGAACCTGGCGTGCATAGTATAGCTTGCTAGGGCAAATACCGAGTATCGTATTCCAAAGAACACACTTTCCTCTACTCAACCTTTCATCAAATAACTGATCGGGTTATAAAAAGAAAATAAAACGGAGGGGTTCCTTAAAAGAAAATAGTTTTGAAAAGGTTTTGGTTTTATAAAATAAAATATAAAATAGTAGAGTAGACTAATATGCACATCTCGGGGCCCTCCGTATAAATAGTTAAGTTTATTATTAAAATTGATAATTTAAGTTAATTAAATGTGAGGAAGACGAGAAGAATCTTGAAGTGTTGACTCCTTTACAGAGAAGTGGGGACGCTACTAAGTAGAGTGCACAACCTTCCAATGTGGGCCCACATGAAGGTACTCCGCCAGGTCCTCGCATATAGCGGGCTCCTCAAACCGCGGTCAAGTCTTTGGTCCTCGAACTTATCTTCTTCTTTAATTGGAGGCTTAACTTCCGACCTGGAACACCTTACACCTCTCTTAGTTCTCGCGTTCCGTACCGAAGAATCTC
The DNA here is from genome assembly GCA_030844895.1 of Ambrosia x helenae. Lineage (NCBI taxonomy): Eukaryota > Viridiplantae > Streptophyta > Magnoliopsida > Asterales > Asteraceae > Ambrosia > Ambrosia x helenae. The sequence continues at coordinate 9,243,969 of CM061230.1, read as the reverse complement.
TCCTTAGGGTTAATCCCGGCAACCACGTCTCCCCTAAGTAGGTTAACGATCATGAAGACCGAAGGATCTCTCTTACAATTGACTCAGGCGACTCGTATCCCTATTGGTTAACGACGTTGTACTAACGAGAACTAGAAATAGAATCCTTAATTTATTTATCTTTTAGGTGACACTTTATTATATAGTGAATTAGTGATCAATTAAATATAAAATTTGTAAAATGAATGATAACTTAATAAACCCAACTCATAACCTCCCGAGCCGAATGAAATCCTTGACAAAGGTGGAACATAATCCTAAAAGTGTGCAATCCGAAAATCACTGGTGCATCCGTAGGGAATTCGCCATTTACCAAGAAGATCATTCAATCATATGGTAAGTACCAGAAATGTGTCACTCAGATATGGTCCACTTTAGAAGCCATTGCTTAGAACCCGGTTTGGATATCAGAAGCCCGAAGGATCTGTCTCACTACCAGTTTCCTTGCCTTGGATCTAGCTCGGGGCTACCAGAAGCTCATTTAACCTCTAGTTATTTAATTAAGTTAAAGTAATTTAAGTTATTAAGTTAATCATCATTTAAACCTGCCACAAAGATAAACAAACAAGGACTAGAAGAAGATAACACAACAAGTAACTAGAAATAAACTACTATTAATAATAATAAAAGTCTACAAATCGAAGTGGGTTCGGGAATAATGAAAAGATACAACCATAGGAAATGATCAACACATGAACATGGCTGCTCATAGACAAGCTCTCCATCTTCAAGTGATATGTAACTAACATGATCCTCACGACCCTCGATGTTTTATTGCATAACTACTCTACGATCCTATGCTTGGCCGAGTTGATCAAGGTAGGATGAGGCCTAACCTTGGTGGGTGTATTAGGAGGGCCCTAAGGCCTCCCAAAGGACCCCAAGATCTCTACAAGACTCCTGAAAGTCAACCCAATAATGGCTCAAGTAAGGTGGAATGGGATGAACAAATGAGATTATAGGTACATAATGGATATTAGGGCTCAAAAAATTATGAAGACATTATTTATACTATCGGTGCTTGAATCTAGTAAATAATAATAATCTGAAAGGGACCTGATCAACCTTGCCGAAGATCTTTGCTGCAACATAAAAAAAAGAGGAAGAGGAGGAGCGGCGACGGAGAGTAGTGGTGGAGGTGGCGGCGACTGGAGAGGAAGGGGAGAGAGAGGTGAGGTGAAAGTTTTGTTTTAGGGTTTGTGATGAGGGGAGGTAATAGAGAGAAGAGAAATATGAAAGAGATAAAGAATGGAGAGAAGAAGGATTAGGGTTAAAAAAAGATTTAATATATTAAAACGAAAAATTTAAAAAAATTTTCTTGCACCTCATTATGCCACGTGGCACAATCAAGAGAGGGTTGAGGCCACCATTGAATGTCACGTCAACAAACTTCAATTCTTTTATATATAGTTAGTTATATATGTTTGTGATGTTTAAGAACATTTTTTTTTCTTGTCTTTATAAGTAGGTTATTTTGAGGAGAGGCTTAGGAATAGGGGTTTTATTTTTTTTTAATTTTTTTGTCTCACATACGTGTCGCTAGAAATTTAGTTGGCTTACGTTTCGACGTTAACCTTTTTAATGGTTTTTTTTTCTTTATATGTAGTCATTTTGGGTAGGTGTAACATCGCGTGATTTTTACTTTTTTACATGTATTTTAAATTCTATATTTAACAAACTCCAAGTTCGCCTCTACTCGCTTAGTTTATGTTACTCCTACCAATTCGTGACGAATCGTCATTATAATTTATCCTATTCAATTTGGACGTTATAACAAGAAACTCATTTAGTTAAGATCTTAATATATATTTATTTTTTTTATAATAAATCATATATACATATATATTTAATAATACTTTTATATAAAAAAGAAAAAAAAATAAAAAGGAAAAACGAAAACTTTTAAGTTTTCATTTGACTTTTCCAAAACAACATTTCCGTCCATTTTTTTTATTTGATTATTATTAATTATTTTTTTCTTTTGAGGTATATATATCTCCCACCTAATTCACTCCTAACCACCCTAATTACTTCATTAAATACCTCACCCCTTTACCCCAACTATAAATATATCACTCCCCACCCATTCTAACACTTGCTCAATCCTAAATCACTCTTTAAACCACTCTAAACCTCCAAATTCTTCAAGAAATCCCAAATGTTTGAAGCCTATTTCTAAGTGAGTTTTCTCATTTTAAACTCCAACTTTCACATTCTTTCTTCATCTCTCCTCTTCTTCTAACCCCTTAGGGAAACCTCTAGGACCTTGCTCTCGTTTGCTATGGCAAATAAATATGACTAGGACACCAAAAGGAGGCCTCAAATGTGGTTCATCTTCTATTGTTTTTATGCACTAGAAGGTTAGTGATACCAACCAAGTTCTCCAACAACTTAATGTTGGATGGACTCGTGTTATGGTTAATGGTTGACAAAGGAAAGCCAAGGCTCTTCCAAACTAAGTCACCATACACTACTTTAATCTCATAGTTATATTATGTAAATACTAAAATATATATACTTTCAAAACTCTACTAATCTAATAACTTGGAAGGTTTGTGGATACATCCCTACCTTACCAATACTTGACTCTCTTGACCATCCGAATCACCTTTATGGTGGTTTGTGTTTTGGTTAGCCTTAAAGGCACTACTTGTCTCTCATGACCATCTGAATCACCTTTATGGTGGTTTGTGTTTTGGTTCGCCTAAAAGGCTTGCTTGACTCTCTTGAATCTAATAATCCAACTCTTGAACCTAAAACGCCTTCCATTCTTAATTCTAGTTAATCGGAGCGAAAGCGTAATTTTCCAAGACTTATCTTTGGAACTATATCAAGACGCACCCAAAGGTGAGTTCATACTTGTCCCCCTTTTATTCTTTATTCTTTGGGGCTCAACATGTATCACTATCAAAACTTAAACGATTTCATACTCTTAAAACTATTATGCTCAATCTAAATGCTATTATGCTATGCCATGCTAGAATTCAAAGTCTTACATACAAATGTACGATTAGTTAACAACTCACCTTACATGTATAGCGCTATAGGTTGACACGCCGCCCCCTTTATGGGTCATGATAAGATGAAGTCTTTTGTGTTATCGAGTGTTGTTGCCGTTTGTATGGTTCTACATGCATATGCCTATAACATGATGATTCGAGTAGATTTTCTTATACTATGTACTTAGACTCAAAACTAGTATGCTCACCAATGCTTTATGTGTTGACGGATATTTTATACATGTTGCAGAAAATATTTAAATGCAGGTTTATCAAGAAAACTACTTAGGAATGGACTAGAAACACACGCTAGTTTAAATTCTATATTTTGATGTTGTACTTTCCATTTTATGAAACAATTTGTGTTTTGTTATCTTTTTAGATAATGATTATGCTATGAATGAAATTTTATCTTTAAATTATATTGTCACGAATTCTAGTGTCATGAAGTTTTTGAACAATCTACCACAAGTCTCGCCCCGATGTATTACGCCATCGGTTGGGGTGTTACAGATTGGTATTAGAGCCATGACTATAGAGATCTAGGAAAAATTGCCATGTTTGACCTAGACTATAGTTAAGTACCTTTTTGACCATTCCTTTTATCATGCTTAATATACTTGTTCTCCCTATCTTGCTTCTACTCCATTCTTTTGATCCTTAAAATTTACCTTACTATTTGTGGATTACTCTACACTCGAAGACGCTCGTATAACACAAATGAAAGGAAATCACCGAAATAGGCGTGAAACCCTCACTTTGGTGATAACTTTCAATCCGCGTAAATTCTTTGTATTTTTGAAACTACACCAAGATAAGAGTGATATCCTCACCTTGGTGGAAATTTCACAATTCTCGTTCTAGTGGACACTTACCAATTGAAGGTTAGAATTAATTTTCTTACCACGTTGGACAAAGTGTACAAACCACACTCAAAGAAACGACCTCGCTAAGATAGGAGTGAAATCCGCAACTTAGCGACTAGTTTCAATCCTTGATATTTTTTTTTCAATCTCGCCAAAGTCTCAAATTTACTAATGACAAGAAACATGTAGTAACTGGAAGGGTGAATACCTGTCACACCCCGCCCAGGCCAGGGCACTTACAGTGACCAGTCGGCGCAAACTTAAAGCGGAAACGTAATCTCATATATATTACATAACTTGAGTGTTTATTACAAGTCAGTGCGATCCAAGTAACACCAAGCTAAACAAAGCTTATCTATAATAAGATGAACCGTCTAAAGTATTCCAACTCTCAGCTAGGAACTCCCATTCCTTACACCATCAACCTGTGATACATGCTCGAGTAATAAAAATACGTCAGCACACAGCTGGTGAGCCACATAAACTGACTCATCAGTAAAACACCCCATAAATAATTTTATTGATCAAGTATGAGCTCCTTGCACGTCACCATAATCATATATCCGGCCTAAGCATTATATATTTACACATACAGCGTAAACACACCCCATATAGTTGTACGTGTATGTCCACGCATGGAAAATATAATGATCATTATAATATATATATATATAACACCCTGGATGCCACACACCTATGGTTCGATGCATATACATGATCAATCACCATAAAAACAATTTTATGAGCAAGTATCACGTTTTGAAAATAGTTTAAGTAACTCACCTCTTTAACAGTCCTTCAGTAGTTGACAACACTAATACGACCAGATACAATTTCAGGGTCCTGAT